>CM035406.1:111178675-111501175 GCA_020310875.1 Ceratopteris richardii
CAATTATAGTAATAGGAACTCCTAAGTCCAAAGATCTTAAGACTATTGTAATAGACCATGCAAGAGTTAGTGAAGAAGAGATCGAATATGGGCCTCCATCTCATGCAAAGCCTAATAGAAAGACGTATATGACTAAGCATAAGAAAAATTAGGTAATATGCACAACCTTCATGAGCAAAATATCAAGAAGAAGGGATATGCATTAATGAGCGAGAGTTTTGAGGTGTTGATAGAGATTCCTCGGGTCATTCATAGCTGTGTCGATGCGCTTTGTATGTGTGATTGTTGTTGGTGAGCCATACGTCTTTGGATTTGATGTCTGCTAGTGATGCAATTGTGCTAGTACATACATGGGTGTCTCCTTTGTGGTGGAGTCACTATTTGGTAGTGCCCCTTCACAAATCTCTCACGAGGGTGTCACGGTATCACCATGTGGGGGTATCACCATGTGGTGACACCATAACACAATGGAGGTAGTATCGTATTTCCATTTGGAGGTGTCCCCACGATGGTATGGTATCACCTCATGACAGTGTCCCCTATCAAGAGAGAAAGGAGATAAGGAAGAGAACTCACTCACACACTCTCACACTTAAGAGGAGTGCACACACACACATTGAGGCAAGGAAGAATGATCTTCTTCTTCTTCTTCTTCTTCTTCTTCTTCTTCTTCTTCTTCTTCTATTAGATAGAAGGAATATACAAGAATGACCTAAAACAACAATATGACTAGTGCAATATATGAAGAAAAATACATAAGGAAAATCCCAATGTCTGTGAATGAGTAAGCTAGTAATAAACAAATGTTTGATCACTCTCAGTAGATAAAACTAGTAAAGCTCACCAAAGTATCCCTAACATATATCAGCATGACCACTATACATGTCAAGGAAATGAAAACGTGATACGTGTCATTCTCAATCATCACATGTTGAGATTGATATCTCAACACTCCCCCTCAAGCTCAACCTCATGTCCTATAATCCAAGCATCTTCCCAAACTTCTTTAGCTTCTCTACATCAAGTGATTTAGTAAAAATATCATCAACCTATTCATCTATCCTCACATAAACAAGTTCAATATCACCTGCTAATAACTTTTCTCTGATGAATTGTTAATGTACCTCAATATGCATTGTTCTAGCATGAAAAAGGATTTTGTGCTAACTGAATGCTATTAAGATTATCACAATAAATGATGATAGACTTATGCACTTCCACACCTAAATTTGAAAGTAACATCTCTATCCATGAAGTTTTTTGCATGCTACCATTGCAGCAACTCTATACTCAGCCTTTATACTCGAGAAAGCAATAGTGGGTTGCTTCTTGCCACTCCACATAATAGCTACGATCCCAAGTGAGAATAGAAAGCCACTAGAAGATCTTCATCTTTTATCTTGGCTACTACCAGCCCAATCTACATCAGTGTATCCATGAACCTATGATTCTGCACCAGCTTCAAAAAACAATGCATAATCCAAAGTAGCACTCACATAATGTAGAGTGTGTCTCAGAGAATCTTAATGTGGTTTCCTTGGAGCTTGCATAATTGACTTTCAATTCCAATAGTGTAGCTTAGATCAGGCCTTGTGATTGTGAGATATATCAAACTTCCCACAGTTTTCTTATACATAGTAGCATTTTTTAATGCTTCACTTGATGTAGTATCCAACTTCAAATTTTGATCTAATGGCATAGAAATAGGCTTACAATCAACCATACCATACTTTTCTAGCATAATCAAGGCCTATTGCCTTTGCCACATCCATATACCTCTTTTTGTATGTATAAACTCAATGCCCAAAAAATAGTGCAACACACCAAGATCTTTCATGTCAAATTCCTACATAAGGACTTGATTTAGCTCTTTAATGCTTTCTTCATTATCATTGACTACAATCAAGTCATCAACATAAATATCCACAATCATGATGCCATCATCACCCTTCCTGGTGTATAATGAGTGATCTACATCACACATAGAGATCCAATGGTTGTTAAATAATATATAATCATTGCATGCCAAACACGAGGGGCTTGTTAAATCCCATACAAAGCCTTTTGCAACCTCGAAACATATTCTGGGTGCTTTGAATCCTCATATCTTTTTGGCTAGTCCATGTGTAGTTCTTCCTACAACTCATCATCTAAGAAGGAATTCTTCACATCCATTTGATGCATATCCATCCTTTTGTTATATCCAATGAACAAGTGCCCTCATAGTAGCCATTTTAGCTACAAGGCTGAATGTTTCTTCATAATTCATGCCATATGTTTGTGCATATCTTTCTCCACCAATCCTACTTTATACATGTTTATGTTTTCATCAAATTTGTGCTTCACCTTGTTAACCCACTTGTAGGCTATGGGTTTCTTCCCTTTCCACAATGGAACCAACTTCCATGTTTCATTCCCATAAAGTGGAGACATCTCCTCATCCATAGCTTTCTCCCAATCTACATTTCCAATTGCATCTTCAAAACAAGAAGGTTTAGCATCTTGTATTACCTTGGTCATGTAGGCACAATGATGAGCCATGTAGCTATCATACATCAATTGTTGCATTGAATTTTGCATCCTCCTAGATCTTCTTGGTCCTAGGTCACTTGTCCTTTTATCATCTTCATGTGCCTTTCTTAATCCAAGAGTCTTCATAGCGGGGAATCCAAGTTCCTCATCAAGACTCTTTTTCTGAATTGATTGAATCTCCATCAATTTCTTCAAAACATGTAAATGTTTTACAACCAACAAAAAGTTTTTCTTTACCTTTCTTGGATGTAGATGAGTTTGTTGGACTAAACTTCCCACACAATCTTCCACTCCATGGATTTGAGTTGGAACTATTTCTTGGTGACACATCAGGTCCACTCAAAACTTGAGATTCTACACGTGCTTTTTCAGCATTTCCTTTTGTCATTTGATTCAAGATTAAGTCCTTCTTTGGTATCTGCATAAAAGGTTGACATTTCATTAAACAACACATCTTTGCTTACCCTCACCTATTGTGTGAGTGGATTGTATCATTTTTATCCCTTTTGCTCAAGGGAGTACCCAATAAAGATAATTTTTTGTGCTTTTGGATCAAGCTTCATCCTCAACGCATCTAGAACATGTACATATGCAACACAGCCAAACACTTTCATATGTGACAAGTTTGACTTTTTACCTTTGAACTTCTCTTCATGTGTAACTTGATGTACAACAGCAGTAAGAGTTTTGTTCATGATGTATACAACAATGTGCACAAAGACTAACCAATAACAATTAGGCATATTCTTCTTAGCCATCAAGGCTCTTGCTATTTTTGCAATATGTCTATTTTTGCATTCACCAATGCCATTTTGTTGTGGTGTGTACGTGCAAGAAACTACCATCAAATTCCATGACTTTTAAGAAAAATACTAAACTCATTTGACATGTATTCACCTCCTCCATTAGATCTTAATGTCTAAATATACTTCCTTGTCTGCTTTTCCACCATAGCCTTGAAATTCGAAAAGTGAGTAAACACTTCACTCTTCTCTTTCATGAAGTAAACCCATACTTTTCGTGTATGGTCATCAATGAAAGTGATATAAAACCTACATACTCCCAGAGATGTGGTCTTTGCAGGACCCCAAACATTTGTATGTACTATTTCTAGCACATTCTCACTAACATGCTTGTCATGCAAAAATGATGTTGTTGGTTGTTTACCAAATTGACATGCTATACATACCTTCTACATTTTTGCAGCCTTGAAATTTGGTAGTCCATCGACAAGCTCCTTTGACTGCATCAATTTTAGCCTCTACAAATTTGGATGTCCAATTTGCTTGTGCCAAATCTCTATATCAGTAATAACAACTGCACCTTTTGCAAACATGGTTGCATTCATTTTAGAAATTTTCACATTTAAAGTGAACACCCTACCCACTTTTTTTCGTTTGGTGATAAATCTTCAATCTTGTTTGTACTCTTCTAAATATAACCCATCAACATTGAACTGGAATTGTAATCCCTAGTCAACCATTTGCCCAACAAAAACTAGATTCTTTGTTATATTTGGAGCATGAAGCACATCAGCAAGATGTTTTACCTTCCCGTCCTCCGTAGATAATGTTATTTTTCATGTATGCTCAATAGGATGTGATGTTTCATTGCCTAATTCAACATATCCAAGAACTGATAATTTTAGCAAACTATTAAACCATTCTACATGATTGGTCATGTGATTTGAAGCACCTGAATCAACAAACTAGACATTACCATTCAATTTCAAATCATCAACAAACATAATATTAATCATATGTTATTGGACCATGAATAGCCTCTCAAAATCATCTATACTTGTGGATGCATAGTTGTTTTGCTACCTTTTTTTTTTTTATTCTTCAACTTGCAATCACATTCAAAGTGACCAAGTGTACCACAATTCCAGCACCCTTTACTTGTCATTACCTAAGTCATTTCTTTGGAAAATTATGCGGCCTCTTTGGCTCCATGTTCCTTGAAACTATCTTCTACCTCCTCCATGATTCTATTGATGACATTGGTCTTTGTTACTGTTTCCTCTTCCACTTCTAAAGCCCCTACATGTGCCTCTTCCTCTGCTAGAGTAGAATGCCTTCTCAAATCTAGGTTTTCCTTGGGATTTCAAGTCGAGATTCTTTCCCTTAATAATTAGAATGGACA
Organism: Ceratopteris richardii; assembly: GCA_020310875.1. Lineage (NCBI taxonomy): Eukaryota > Viridiplantae > Streptophyta > Polypodiopsida > Polypodiales > Pteridaceae > Ceratopteris > Ceratopteris richardii. The sequence continues at coordinate 111,183,353 of CM035406.1, forward strand.
CTAGATCAGCAAAATTCAAAATATTTTCCTTAGTTTGAATAGAAACTTTGAACTACTTATATGCAACTCTTAAGCTAGGAAGACACACTTCCACCTTATCATCATCATCTACATTCATGCCAATAGATACAAGTGACTCACATATGCTTTTGATTTTCAAGGTGTAGAAATGTGGCTCCATAGTATGGGGTCAAATGTAGATATGAATACCTACTACTTTTTGGAGTCAAATGCCACATGGCATCTCTCCCAAAGTCAAAGGTTTTGAGAAGATAAGTAGAGCTTAAAATTTCTTGGCTAATCAATAAGTTTTTTGGCCTTTGCTCATCGATGGATTCAACAATGGTTTTGGAAGGAATGGTCCCCCCCCCCCCCCCAAAAAAAAAAAACTTTGTAAGTAAGTGCCACTTCATGCTAGAAAACCATGTCCTTCTTTTGTTTGAAAACATTGAAATGGCCTTTTAGGCCCTTAAAGTTGGTACTTAGAAAGTCTTTTGTACAACCATATGCCTATTTAAGTTGTTCTCATACTTCATTCGCAAAAAATCAAGGGCTCCCAAGCACCCACTCTAGGTGAATCTTTGCAACCTTCCCTACTTCCTTTATGGCTTTATTAGAGAAATTATTACACACTTAGAGTGCTCTCTAGCTTCTAGAGAGGATCTTAGGGGGCTAATTCATGAAGGAAAACTTACATATTTAATGAAAGATGGCAACCCTAGACCTGTGTTGAAGCAAATATTGATAAAGAGATCACATCCACAATTAATATTGACATTGGAGAACACTCTTTGGGCACAAGAAATGTTCCTCAATAAGTTACCTAGTGCTTGCTTTCACAATGACACATTGGTTGAATCAAAATGAAGATCCATAAGGAGGATTATGCCACAAGTAAGGAGGATAATCAAGAAGATTATACAACAAGTATGGAAGACAATTTGGACAACGAGAGCTCAATGATTAGGTCCATGATACCACATTTGTTTATGAAGAAAGCAACCACTCGAAAAGGAAACTCTAGAATTCATGTGGAAGAGTTTGATTAAAGGGGAATTCCCTCTATCGGCTCTATTGCAACAAAGAAAAAAGAAGAAGATATAAACAAGAAACAAAGAGATAAAGTCCCTATCAAAAAAGACCCAATCTATAAAAAAATATTGTTGTTTCCTTTGATGTTTGTGATCTCATGGACCCCTCCAAAGCAGAAATTATTTCTCAATGGAATTGGCAATTGAGTATTACCCCAGAATTCATCCATCTTCAAGATGTCAAAATTGATGGAGAATATCTCCATGCAAGAATCTAAAACATTTTCACATTTTATTACTAGATATCCACCAACCATACCTGAAGAAGTGATGGCATAGTTATTGGATTCAAACCCATATGGTCTTTGCCTCTCTTGGGTTATACTATGGACCCCCACCATATATGGATTGGTGTATCATTCTCTCAATGGCATCTATTTTCCATTGTTTCAATTTATGCTCCTAATCAAGATACTATGAGAATCGACACTTGGAAGTCATTGGATTCTCTACTCGTAGATATTGTTCTTTTGGGAGATATTATAATTGTGGAAGTCCTCATAGATAGGTGAACCTAGAGAGGTTGTGTGATGATTGGTAGGAGAAACTTTTGTGGGACTAGTTGAAGCTCCATCATAATCTAGTGGAGTTCAAGGACCCTCATGACTTTTCTTGGGCAAACCTCCAATCGGGAAACAATTTGCACAAAACTAGGCTCAATAGAGAATATGTTTCTGATAGCATCATTGATGTCCTAAGGCTTCCTGACCTGACCCAAAGCATGAGTATTGTAGTTTTCTTATCACCAACCATTTGTGTCAATGTTTATGCCTTCTGTGAAGGATAGGAAAGCTCCCTAGTTCCATGTAGATCCTACAATGTTTTCTCTTCCCTCAATTCATCAAGAGATCTCTCTCACCTAGAAGCATGCCTTCAATATTGACTCCTCTCCGACCAAATGTTGTCTGTTTTCTCTCAATCAGACCCTTGTTTTTTGAACGCATTCATAGAAGGAAATCGTGAAGATCTAGAGATTCAAACTTTGCAAAAAATATGTTTATGGCTGAACATATTTAAAAAAGGAAACAATCACCTACAAAAGGCCTACTTAAGGCCACGAATATGATTAGTTATGAAAAAGAGATCAGGAGAAAGAAACTTCTTGTTTACTACAAAGAATGGAGGGGGTGCAAAGTGTAAAAGCTATCTAAAAACTTTTGTAGACTTCCAACAAAGAACCAAATAATATATTCCAATCATAAGTTGAATCCACTACGGAATAGGACAACTAGAAATTGATTGTGAGTTGCTTCAATCATCTCATTGGGACTTCTTTTGCCCTTTCTCCCCACAAATATGAGTGCATGGCTACCATCTCAAGGGTTGAAATAGAAAAATTCCACTAGAATTATGTGCTTACTCAAGTCCCCCCTAACTAGCCAAGAAATTCTTCAGGCTATTGATTCACTACCCAAAGCCAAGAGCCTTGGGCTTGATGGCATCACTAGAAAATCATTCAAAATGTTTAAGGAAGTTATGGTGATCCCTCTTTTTTAGTGTGTAGAAAGGCTCTTAGTTATGGCATGTTATCAAAAATTCTAAATATCAGTGCTATAAAGCTTATCCATAAGAAAGAAAACAAGAAAAAAATTGAAAATTAGCACCCGATCAAGATTCTTTCAAAAAGATAAAAGATAATTCTCGAAGCCATTATTGATATTTAGGACGACCATCCTACAATCCCTTTAAGATATTGCTTTTGGCCCTAGATTTAAAAATATTATTTCCATGCTCTTGGGTAATTCCTCAACTTGCATAAACAATACTTACCAACTCTCTCTGAGCATTTACCTAAAGTTTTTTATCAAACACGTTTTTTGTCTCTTCCCGTTTCTATTTGCTATCATAGTTGATGGTATCAACTATCTCTTGGCCTTTAAAAGTTCTAAATGATGATGTAGATCAATCCATTTTTTATGTAGATTTACATGATGTGTTTGTTGATGAGAGGGCTGATATAGAGGAGGAAAAAACTATGCCTAAATTGCTAGTGGAGACTTTGAGGAGATAGAAAATTAGATGCACATCTATCATATCCTACCCATTCAAGCTCTCATAGTGATTTCTTTGCATCAGATTGCTATTCAATGGCTACATCTAGTCTTTGTGATGAGAATGATTTTGATGAGACATAGACATTAGAAAATTTGATGGCTTCAATGCAAGCAAAATATGATGCTATTATGAAGAATGGTACCTAGCCTTTATGTGATTTGCCTCCAGGTAAAAAGCCAATTGGTATTAAATGGGTAAAGAAGTTGCAAAAGTGTAAGCCTAATGGAACATTTGACAAGTATAAGGGTATGCTTGTTAAGGTATTGATTTTGATGAGACATTTGCACCCACATGTCTAATGACCACCATTCATAGCATATGTGCACTTGCAGCTCACCATGGCCAGAATGTATATCAATTGGACATTAAAACAAGCAAGCACCACATGCTTGGTATGAAAAGATACATGCCTACTTGATTGCACATGGTTTTGAGAACAATCCAATTGAGAGCACCTTATATGTTAAGCATGAAGATGTACATCTAATCATCATTGTGTATATTGAGGATATTCTTCTCACTAGTTCTAATGAGAAGCATAATTGCTGAATTTTAGGCTGATTTTCATGCCTCTTTTGAGCTGTTAGATTTGGGGCATCTGCATCATTATTTTGGGCATTTAGTTTATGCAAATTGATGGGGGAATAACTGTTTTCCAAACAAAATACATTGACACATTATTGTATTGTTTCGACCTTGAAGATTGCAAACCTATTGCCATTCCTATGGAAAAAGGTTTATATTTGAATATTCATGATGTTGCAGATGCATTTGATGTTGTTCTCTATCAGCAGGTTGTTGGATGCTTGATTTATTTATGTATAACTTGACCAGATATTCAGTTTGTTGTATCTCATATGACCATGTTTATGCATTGTCGAGGTGTCAAGCATTGGTAGGCAGGTAAGCACATCTTTCACTACTTGAATGATACCCGACTACTTGGATCATTTTATCTCAAGGGAGGGTCATTACCACTAGATTTACATGCCTTTTTAAACATTAACTTGCATGGTTGTTATGACACTCATGTGTTCACGAGTGGTTTTTGCTTCATGCTTGGTAGCTCATGCATGTCTTGGTTGAGCAAGAAGCAGCCTAATGTGGCCACTTGTAGTTGTGAGACTGAGTATAGGGAAGCTTTGACAAATATTGTTGAGTGTGTGTGGCTCAGATATCTTTTGGTTGATTTGGATGTTGGTCTATCTTTAGCCGCCACCATCTTTAGTGACAGTTAGACTGCATTGGCAGTTGTGAGGAACCCTACGTCCCATGCTTACACAAAGCACATTGAGGTGCACTATTATGTCAGGGAGAGGTTCTTTGCTTGAGAGATTAGTTTGGCAAATGTGCCCACATAGGATAATGTTGCAAACCTTTTCACAAATTTTGTGCCTAGGGAGAAGTTTGAATCTTTTCACAAAGCTTTGGGCTTTCTTTGTTTTGTGGATTGATAACTTTCCACATAGCTTGGCACTTCCTCACACATGAGTGCGAGCTCTTTGTTCATCGCATCACTCCTAGGGGATATTTGTTCATATATTTGGTAGTAGTGTGTGAGCACACTTAGGACCACCACGACACTTTTTTCCCTCTTTAGGAGATTTTTTTTCTACGCTTGTATATATACCTATAGCCCTAACATGTTACTTATCTTTTTACATTCAGATGGTAATTCATTCACTATTTTTTTGTGCTCCAAGCTTCTTCTTCTTCCTTCTATTGTTTGTGTGCTTTCAAGGACCTCAAAATCAATTAATTACACACCTCAAAAGAATGGGATTAAAAAAAAGGGAAGAATAGGCTCATAGGAGAAATTGCAAAGGATATGATAGAAGAGATGGGAATGCCTAATTCGTATTGGGTAGATATAGCCACCATACAAATCTACATTATGAATAGGGAACCCACATCTAGTATACACTTTTGCACACCATATGAGTATTGACATCAAAGAAAGACATATGTCTCTCAAATTAAAGTATTTGGTTGTACATGCAATTGGCTAGTTCCAAGTGAAGTTAGAAGTAATTGGATTATAGATTAAAAAAACTCTTCTATTCATATAATATGAAGTTGAACAAAAGGGATATAGGCGCTATAATACAATTATGAAAGAGATAAAGGCATGGAGGGATGTCAAATTTGATGAGTTATTATCTTTTTACTCTTTAATTGCACTTATGTAAGATAATGAAGGTGAAGAAGATGGAAACCCTAGTGATGTTGAAGAGCCATTGAGAATGGATCTTAGTGGAAATCAGCTTTCAAATGGATCAATCTCAAGGAGATATTCAAAATGGAGTGGAGGATTCCCTACATCAAGTCAAACAAGTAATTCAAGACATAAAGGTAAATGAACCATTACAAAGATTGAGGATGATGAAATATACATAGATGGTGTAGAGATAAGTTGGTAGATCTTGGAGAATGGAGATATATCAAAGGTAGTAATCAAATATCCTCAATAAAGGAGGTTCATCCCCAACAAAGGAGATGAAACGAAGTCAAAAAGCTAATGTATTTAGTAGAAAGATTTGCTTATGATTCTTTTAGGGATAACCACTATACATACATGAAAAAGGTAGTTGAGGATCAATAGCCTACATCTTTTAAGGAACTTAGTCCCAAATAAAGAAGGACTAGAAGTTATAGTAAATACAAGGTAAAAAGGCATTTATCATGGAAACATAGCTAGGTACAAAGCAAGGCTTATGGAAAAGGAATTTTCATACATTTATGGAATTTAATTTGGAGAGACCTTTAGCCCTATTTCCAAGATGACTAAAATCAAGGAAGTCCAGATTGTTACTAGTTGAAGCAAGTAAAGTTTGGAATCTATTCCAACTCGATGTGAAGAATGCTTTCCTTAATGGAGATCTAGAGGAGGTTGAGTACATGGATCAATCCATAGGGTTTAAAGAAGGGAAGGTGATACTTCTTTTTACTTATCTATCTATGGAGATGAATCAATCATCATAGATGAAAATAAAGAAGGGATCAAGGACATCAAGATGAATCTTGGGAAGAATTTTAAGATCTCATACTTAGGAAATCTTAGGCATTTTCTAGGAATAGAAGTTGTATAATCAATGGTACTTAGCTTATGCAAAGAAGATACATATTGGATATATTTAAGAAATATAGCCTTATAGGTTTCAAGACATTAGGAACTCAAAAGGAAGTTAATGTGAAGCTTACTTCAATGGAAGGTAATGGAGTAGAGGATGTTAACTTGTACATATCAATAATTGGATTATTTATGCAACAATTACAAGGTATTTAGCATATGCATTCGGGGTATTCTCTCAATCAATGCATACTACAAAAAGAGTTTGCCACGCAAAGAGAGTACTAAGGGACGATTTGTATGGATTTTTTGGATTTAGAACATACCCAAATGTCTTCAATTTCTATGAATTCCTTGTTTGAGTACATTAAGATTCTTGCAATTTGTTGACTAGATCTCTATACTTCATTCTTGTCTCTCAAGATTCTTCCACTTGAGTGACCTCTTGTGCTTATCATAATCGTCGTCTCTGCAAGTCTTATTCTCTCTTTATAGAGATTTATTTTTAGAAATGGAATCACTCTTCCCTTTTAGAATACCTTAGTAGGCGTTCAGACTATGGTTGGTTGATAAATCATTGATGTTGGAGTTGGAGGTCTGCAAAAGCACATGAACAACACAAGGAAGAAAAAGAAGCTTGGAGCACAACACACAATACTAAATGTATTACCAAGTGAATGTACAAAGATAAGTGACGTGTTAGGGTCATAGGCATATATACAAGTTGAGGGAAAAAGCTCCTAAAGAGGGAAAGAAGTGCCCCAGTGGTTCTTTTGTGCTCACACACATCACTATCAAAATATATCAACAAATCCACACTAGGATTGATGGAGTGAATAAGGAGCTAGCACTCATGTACAAGGAAGTGCTAAGATATGTGGAAAGGGATCAATCCACAAAAGGAAGTAAGCCCAAATCTTTGTGGTAAGCTTCAAATTTCTCAAGAGTTAGAGCCTTTGTAAAAAAATTTACAATCCTAATCATCCAAACATGAGATCCAAAATGAAGTGAAAATTGATCAACATAAATAAAGATCAACCCCCAATAAATAGAAAAGGGCATCCCCTGATAAATGGTTTTGATAGGAAAATATCATCCCCTAATAAATGGAAATCATCAACCCTGATAAATGGTTTTGATCAACCACAAATCAAAGAATAAGATCAACCCTTATAAATGGAAAAGATCCACCCCTGATAAAAGGAAAAGATAAATCATCGTTAAATGAAAAATATCAAACCCTGTGCAATGAAACGATCAACCCTCGATAAAGTGTTTTGATCAAACCCCGATCAATGGAAAAGATCAACACCCCAATACATGGTTTTCATCAACCCTTGATAAATGGAAAAATCAATACTTCATAAATGGTTTTGATCAATCCCTGATCAAAGGAAAATAAGAACCCCTAATAAATGGAAAGCATTAACCCCTAATCAGTTGTTCATGTTCATCATCATCTTCAACTTCAAATTCTCACTCACACACATAAGCAAAGATGACAGCTAGTCAAAAATGTTTATATCTCCCTCATAACATGTCCAAATTGAGAAAATTCAGCATATGGTAGCTCCTTTAAAAGCTAAGAACAAGATCTACAAGTTGCACCAAGTCAACTTACAAAATAAACCCAAAATAGCTATCAATCGGCATAAAACGTTAATGCCAAACAACTTGTAATGGCAAGAAGAGGCCAAAAGCACTTAGCCTAATGATAATAAACACAAATCAAAGCAAGTAGCAAGTGTCATACATAAAAAATAAAGCAAGAATAAGTCATCAAGAAGCCACGAAATCTTGTGCATGAATTTTTTAGGAAGAAGAGCTCTCTTACTTACACTAGCTAAGAGTCTTTACAAATAAGGAATTTGATCTTTTCACAATGATTCCTCATAATCACTCTCTTATTATGGAAACTCTAAAAATAAAAAAGAAACCACTCAAAATTTCTCTTCTTTTGTGTATTTTGTGAGAAGAGACTCTTCCCTATGCTATTAAGTGTACGAAATACAATTACCATTTCTATACACAACTCTTCTATCATACAAGATCTACAAAAATATACAAAGTCTGCAAAGAGGCTGAAAACTTAGAAAAAATTATGGGGCCCACCACATAGTGTAACATTGTCCCCTCCCTAGACCTTATCATCCTCAATGAAAATTCTTGAGAAGTTCATCTTGGCAAATCTTTAGCCTAAATCTTTGTGCTATCGACTTGAAAGTTGAGGTATATTGTCTGGAAAATTATCCTCAATGACTTGTGTGGCTCCCCCTCCTAGATTATGTCATAAAGTTGAATTTCTTCCAATTGTCATAAGGTGGGTTTGTCTATTCTTGATTGCATTAGTGTATGTCCAATTTGTGAGTTACTTCATCCGAGTTGAGTGCACTGGTGTCATTGTTGATTCTCGATGTTTGTGTGTTTAGTCTTGGATGTCAATTATTAATGTGTATTCTAGAGTTGGTAGGTAGGTGTAGGATGTCGAGAAAGATTGATGATCTTTCACAACCTGATGTTTTGGATTTCTTTGTCAAAAAAATTGGTTAAAGTGGGTACTTCCTATACTTGTTGAAAAGAGATCTCCAAAGAAGTGTCGAATTCCCTAGTCCATACTAATTGATGGACTAAGTTTGTATTGCATGGGTGTAATAAAAAGAATGAGCCTTGTTCATGGCCTTGTAGTGTAGTCCTATGCATGTGCACTTTAGAATGAATTGGAAGAATTATGGTGCAAAATTTGGGCCTTAGGCCATACTAATGAAAAGGTTTGTGATCTAAAGATATGAAGCTTTCACCTTAGGTTCATGATACATCTGTCCTTGTTGAATTTGGCTTAAAGTGTGTGGTGCTGACCATAGTGCAAATCCATTCCATGTCTATCTTCGTTTTGTGATTCGTGGGTGGAAATCCATCCTTTTGATTAACATTTCGCCTTGCATGTTTGTCAATAACTTTCCTCATGTGCAGTTGAACTTGATGATTTTTATTGATGAGAAACTTTGAGCACATTGAGACCTGTATTAGCATTGGATGTTTTCTTTTTTAATTTTAACAAGAAGTGGGGTTAGCATACATGAAATATAATACACGTCTACAATGGCTCCTCATGTGCATGCAATTCACAATTGCTTCCTTTTGGAGCTATGTTACTTGAAGAAGCCAAAGAAATCAAGAGGTATCTATTAGATCTTGAAATGAATCATTCATTGGATGATCGAGTGATAACAAATTAATCTTCTTCAAAGAGATCCATTTTCTAATAATGTGACCATATCACCTTGGAGCATTGATCTCAAAATTTCAATCCAAGATAAACAACTTTCAAAATATGCACATGTAAAGAAAACCTTCTATTTATGGAAGAAATCTCGTAAAAAAACTAAGAGCTTAGAGCCTTGTAGAAATTGGACCAAATCCTTTTTCACATCTTCAAATAAGAAGGTAAGTGAGATAACATAATTTATTTCATGAATTTAGAGTGACTATATTCTGATCTAGATATTTAAGCAATCAAGATAATGCAGACACAAAGACATAGAGATATGGTCATATCTTTGCACACACAACTCCAATGACCAAAAGGCCTTAGCAACACATTGTCCTCCTTCTATCTATATGAGGTTTCAAGCTTTTAGAGAGCATACATTTAAGGGTCGGATTGAGCACAAGCAAACCTCTCAATCTTAGACAAGGCAAAGAAAAGTGGGATTAAGGTCCTAATCTAAAAAGTTTAGCAAAATTCAAATATATGTTGTTAAGGGACGTATGTGCCTAGTAAGCTTAACAAAAAGACCAACCCATTGTTTTCATGGATTAATTGATGCCTAAAGGGTAAGGCACATCAACGATCCATTATTCAAATATTTGGATAATCCTCTTCAATGTTTCATTGCTTATGTTGGTGTTCCATGCATCCACGTTTTAGATCATAAAAACATTGAAATATTTGATTTTTATTATCAAAGAAGATTAGGATGCACATCTCAAGAGTGATGCCTTCCTTCTATGTCAAGCAATAGGCAATGATTTCTAGATCACCTTTGATTGACTCCACATTCAAGCTCTATAGCACAATGAAGGTGGCCACCATTATCATCTCAAGGTCTACTACACATCCGAAAGTGAAGTTCTTCCAATCTTTAGCATAGGATGCTTCATCATCAACCACCCCTTGAGCACTATGCTCAAGACCCTTTCTCTCTTTGCACTAATCAATTTTCCCATTACTACTTTAAAAATAAATAAATAAATAAATCGAAGAATTTTTGTTATGTATACAAATTGTTTTATTCTGGGCATGCTACAACCCCAATGCGCATCAATATCCCTGCTTCCCAAAGGACATCAATGTCTATCAAGCATGACAATATCTAGGAGGGAGAGTTGCTTGTGTATTCTTTGCAAGTCTTGTGAATAGAATTTAGTCTCTTGGAGCTTGTGTCTTCTTGCTTATGAGAGAGAATTACATGTGTGCATGTACGCATACATATATCCTTCTTGAGTAGCATGTAATGGGAGTGGTTGGAGGTCCCACACCATTCATAGTCATCCAAGATTGACAATATGAGTTTGTGGATGCTATGACTAAAATCAGATTGACTTTGTGTGAGCTTGGTGCAGCTTATGATGCAACACACTTGATCCCATAAGTAGTTAGGTCAATGTTGTTCAACTTCTAGGATTAGTGAACTTGCATGATCTTCATAATTCCTATTATTGTTGTTTTCGCCTTCAAGGGGAATGAGTCATCTCTAGGGTTTTGCACTTTATTACCTTATCTTTTTGCTTCAACTTAGAGCTAATTTCTTCTTGATTATGCTCTTCAATGTCCTTTTGTGATTTTTTATTATGTTTGTTTTTCTCATTGATTACTTATTTGTGTTTTCTTATTCACAAATAATTACGTAGAAGGATTTGTTAGTACCATTGTTTGACTTCTTTCTCCATCAAGATACTTTTTTTGTGATACCAAAGCATTGAAGACACATGGAATTGCTTCCCCAATCTTGAACAACTTTCAATTATCACATGAATAGTACTCCGATGATCATTTCATATTTATTGGTAAGGAGGTTCAATTTTCATATGTATCAATCAACTCATCAACAATGTGAGGATATGATGACAAAGGCATTGGATGGAATCAAGATTAACAGATTCAAATCAATGATTTGATTGCAAGAGATTTTGAAGGATTAAAGACTCGAGCTTTTTAAGCTTTAGGGGCATTGTAAGTGCTCGTGGACTACTCTCAAAATCTACCTCACTTAGATATGATCACGTGAACCTATGGTTGTAAAGTTCCAAGGTTAAAACGTATGTAGTTATCTTGGTCAATTGTCAAAGATAAAAAATGGAAAGAATCTCGCAAAAAGATGGAGCCAAAATCCATGTTTTTTTGTTGGGATTCAATTTCAAATCATTCCTAAAGTCTAGGATCACTTTTAGGTGGATGACACACCATATTCAAATCCAAGAAGATGTATAAATAGACCATGTCTTAGTTACGGGATATACAACATATTTTGTGAGTTTTGAGTTGATATTCAAAGCCTACATTGTGATCACTTCAAGTGAGAGTAGTACTCCATATCTCCCTTGTATCATATGTGCAATATCAATACACATTATGATTCATATATCTTGATTTCTCATTCTCTATGTTGCTATAGTATCTTCAGCTACATAGTGAACATTTCTTATCTATTTCTCAGTATGTGAGTATGAAAATTCCAAGTTTTCAATGAGATCAATCATATAGATCTTTTAAGCTTAGATCTAAGTTTTCATTGTCATTGGATCACTATATCTTGAGTTATGAATGTTTGAAGTTCATTTTGTTTGTACTTGATCTTGTTCTTGAAAAGTTGGGGTGACCCCCTAGATTTGATAAACTCATTTCTCCCTATAAGATCCAAATAAAATTATCAAATGAATTGCTTTAGCTAGCTATAAACGTCAATTAGATGTGTGAAAATCTCTATAGTCAATTCATAATAGGTTGTGAGCTCTAAGCAACTTTTTGTGACCTTAACTTTCGAAAATAGAAGGTTTCTTCAAATGTTGTGAAGTACAAGTCAAATGTTTTGATGCAATCATATGAAAATGATGTTCCTGATGACTTGGTGACTCTTTATGCATATTTGCGAAGCTAAGCAACTCACCATCTCCGTGAGTGGCCTATTCTTACTTTGACCAACTCCATCTTGTTGCAGTGTATACAACACTATACAATGATGTGTTATCCCATGTTGAGCCAAAAATGCATTAAAATCTAAAGGCATCTTCCCCCCTCAATCAGAAGGGAGGGTGCCTATTTTACATGCTAATAGATTTTTAGCCAAAACCAAAAACTATTTGAAGCACGTAAAAACTTCAAACTTTGCTTTCAATGGATATACCCATGCATGCCTGGAAAAATCGTTACTGAAAGTCACGAAGTAAAGGTAGTCCCCAAAAGAAGGTGCTTGCATAGGACCATAAAGCTTGTATTGAACCATCTTTTATGAAGTAGGAACGCTGCACTTTTCCCAAAATACAGCCTTCACAGACATGTTTACTAGGTACCTCAAGTTTGGGTAGAGAGGACTCCATTTCAGATTTCTAGAGGTGTAGCAATCTAACAAAATTTACATGACCAAAGCATGCATGCAAAAGATTTGCATCTGACATAGCCTAAGAATCTTGAACTACACATGCTGAATCATTCATCGATTTTGCATATTGTATGAGCTTATACAGCTCACAGCATAGAATTCCAAAAGCAATAATGACATCTCCATGTGATAGATCATAAATTGTACATCTTTCATCAACAAATTTGACAACCAAACCAATCTTTGCTAATGCTGAAACTGATAACATATTTTTCTTGATCCCTGACACAAATAAAACATCTGACAATGTAAAAGAACTACCATTAGTAGAAGTCAAAATGATCTTACCAACTCCCAACTACCATTGTTGCCACATGTGATAGTATTCCTTATAGGGGTAGGCTCAAGTGAAGTGAGGAAACCACGTTGTGAGGTAATATGTTTGATTGCTCTAGTATCAAAGTACAAAACATCTGAGTCCACTATAGACATACATTGTTCAAGAGAAGATGGGTCATAACTCCATACACTAGTAAATGCCCATTCGTCATTTTGCACAAGATTTGGAGACTCTCATTTGGTTGTAGAGGCCTCTGTAACAACCATTCCAACCTCTTTTTTTCTTTGACTTTTTTGGAGCCAGCTTTGGACAAATCTTTATGACGTGTCATTTCCTTTAGAGTATTTGCAAAACAATTTCTTCTTTTCAGCTTTCTTCTAATCTTTTACATCCTTCTTTGATTGTATAGATTAGTAAATTTCTGTTTATTAGTAGATAAACTCCATTTACCTTTACCCTTCTGACTAGCTAGGAAAGCTTGATTTGCAACATGCATAATGGCCCTGTTCTACCTAGACTAGTCTTCTTGCAACATAATAGAGATTAACTCCTCAAATGTTAAGGCATTTGGATTACCGTTCATCATCAATTGAAGAGTAGAAGAAAAAAATCTGATATGAATTTGGAAGACCATTCAGAATAGTCTACACAAGTGAACTACCTGACCTGACTTCATCATCAGAAACCAATTGTTCCTTCAAGTCTTTGATCTTTGTCAAAAAACTATCCATGGAATCTCCTCGATTCATGTGCTCACTCTCCAAATATTTTTAGAGGTAAGCAACATGAGCCTCATTTCTTGCATAGTATAAATTGTTAAGTGTATCCTAAGCATCCTTTGCTCTTTTGCAAGAACGAATGTGAGGAATAGTGGCACATTTGATAGACAAGACTATCAATGCATGTGCTTGAGCATCTTCCTCATCCCGATGAAGTTTCTCTATAATAGGTGCAACACAAACCACAACACGAAGAGGAACTTGAAGAACATCATCTTCAACGCCATTTGCATCACCCTTAGTGACTGTATTTACCATTGTAATAGGATGTTTCTCAACACCTTGCACAATATTCCGGAGTCCCTTTGTAATCAATACATGATGCATCATATATGCCCGTAATGGGTAATTGGTACCATCCAACTTATCTTCAACAACCAACATATGGGATACATCACTACTTTTCAGCCATGGCCACTGACTAAAATACCATGATGCAGAAAAATGATTGTATCTCAAAAAGTTAAGCAGAATACCCTCTCAAGTTCTACTAAACTTGTAGCAGACTTTGAGGCGCTTATACTAGAAAATCGAAACCTATATATATCATTGGCACAAAAATATGAAATTTCCTGCATAGACATTGTGATAGTGCATTCAAAGGTCAAAATGAGCTCAGATGTGTATGCTCACCAATTTTCATGTGATTTTGAGACTGTGATCGTAGGGGTGTCGACAACACCCTAGATGAAGCAACGTCGTGCTCTGATACAAATTTTTTGAGTTTGAGGTCTTCGAAAGCATGCAAACAACACAAGGAAGAAGAAGAACAAGCTTGGAGCACAACAAAGAATATTGAATGTATTGCCAAGAGAATGTACAAAGATGAGTGATCCCTTAGGGTTATAGGCATATACACAAGCTAGGGGAAAAAACCTCCTAGAGGGAAAAAAGTGCCCCAATAGCCCTAGTGTGTTCACACATATCACTATTAAAATATATCAACAAAATCATCATCTTATAAATAAAGATACAATGAGTAAGAAAAAAAATATATTATGAGATCTCAAGAAATATTTAGCTTATATGTGATGAAGACAAGGATTTATTTTCTTATTGACACCATGTGTTTCAAGCATTTCATATTGTTAGAGTGAAACGCATGAATTCTCTAATACTCCAATCAAGGGTGCTTGAGGGTTAGATTGTAGGTTCATCTATATCTATATCCATCAAAATGCATCCTTTGATATATTTTGGTACCCTTTACTTGGTTTTATGACTCAATGTCTAAAAAATTCTTATAAGCAGCCAAGGAGGACTTAATAGGCAAGGAAGACTCCAACAAGGAGGAAAACATGACTAAGCAGACTAGTCAACATAGATCTGACAAAGAATATGCTCAATCATTTTTTCAAATCCATCATTTAACAAACAGTGATTGTCATAACTTCATTTCATTGTAAGTACTCAATTTTTATTGTGTCGACTCCATTTTGTGCAAGGCAAGGAGTCCTCAAGCTTGAGAGTGTTGAAAAAGCCCATGTGTGAATTCTCATAGTTTTTAGAGCTCATTTGAACCTTCAAATTAGCTTTGGAACCTAAATTTAAACTAGGCCAAACACTAGGTCCGAACGGGTTGAAAATCTAGTCAAAAATTATAAAAGGGGATAAAGAGCTCACTTTTGAAGGTGGACTTTTTAATGAAACTTTGTACTAAGAGCTCTTAAATTAAATATTTATTTTACTCTTTGTTCTATCTTGTGTGCACATGTGTATGTGTGTGCATGTTAGTGTGCTTCTCACTCATGCACTTGTACATTCCTCTCACTCACGGTCATCATACCATTCTCATGATTCCATGGATTGACACTTACAAGGTAGATCTCCCCATGTTGGTACTCCATTGTGCTAGAGTAATAGTAAATTTGGTTTTGTTGTTAGGGAGCATGATTCGAGGATGAGCATGTGATGGTAAGATGTAGAGTCATGATGCTGAAATCGTATGGTAAGTAGGTAAATTTTATATTTTTCTTCCTTTATTCATCAACATCACCATTTCTACGTTCCATCTCCTTGCATCTCCTTCATCATCAAAATTTCACCTTTTTGCTCATATCACACTTCCATCATTCCACTTGTGAGAGAGAGCGTGAGAGAGCTATTGTGATTGCTATTTTTGTGTTCTTTTGAGATTTCCTTTTGCAAAGATAATGCCGTCAATAACTCCATTAGCATCATCAAGTATGACACAACCCTGCATGTGGCCCAAGATGGTGAACTCTATCTATCTTGATAGATAGAAAATTTTGTTATTTTGCATTTGCATCATAGGCACAATAGATGACACCTCATGAACATTCCAAAACGCAAATCACAATAATAGAATTCATGGTTTTTCTATCTATAATGATTGAAAATTCTTGGAATTTTCTATCTATAAAATTCCAAGAGGACATTGTGAAGGTGAAGAAGGAAATACAACTCTAACTTCGGATTTCCAAAGACAAGCTATTTTGGATAGTGGAGCAAGTGTAGCCATTATTATAGTAGAGCTTTGGGAGAAATGAGAAAAACCTAAACTAAAACCTACAAAATTAAAACTTGAGCTTGAAAATGGTAACATGGAATATCTTATAGGGGCTTTAGATCAACTTCGACCTTAAGACATTTGGAATTAGCTTTAAGCACACATTGGTTCTAGTGGTATTCCTAGATCCAAACACATATGATATAATAACTCGGAGGCCATTCTTAAGACACCTTAAAGTTGTTCAAGATTGGGGGAATGATTACTTATTCTTTCAACATGAAGACAATATCACCAAGGTAAACTTGAAAAGCAGTTCAAATCATGATATATCACCAAAGGATTGGAAAAGAGTTCATCAAATAGAAGATACTTCTATTGCCTCTAATACATTTGGGAATTTTGAACTTGATGACTCAGCTTAGATCTGGTTATGTTAACCTAAGAATGGAGCAATGTATAACTTGACTATGGAAGAATGTAAACTAAAAAGGCTATTAGATTATCTAAACTATATATCAATCTATTTTGATGAGAAAGATTTTGAGCCATACGGTTGGCATCATATACTAGCCACTTTAGATGTAGTAATCTGTGAACAAAACTTACTAAATGTGTGATTTAGAAGTGTAGCTCAAGCGTAAGCACCACCTCCTTTACTTGTCAATCCGCGGAGACGTGAGGACCGGTATGAAGACCACGAGCATGTGAAGGCACAAGTGTGTGAGTGAAAGCACACAAACATGCACACACATACACCCATGCGCATACGGTAAGATCAAAGAGAGGAACAATGGAAAGCTTTGATTGCAAATGAGTTCTCTTCCAAAAGCTCTATTCTCTAACAAGCTAACTCCAAAAATGAGCTCTCTAGCTCTTTTTATAGTTTTTTGACTAGTTTTGGCCCTGTCCAGACCTAGTGTCCGGCCTAGTTAAAAATTAGGTTCCAGGGCTTATTTGAGGGCTCAAACGAAGTCTAAAAATTATGAAAATTGGTACGATGGTACTTCTAATACTCCTCAAGCTCGAGGACTCCTCGGCTTGAACAAAATGGAGTTATAAAAATAGATAATGGTATTTACAATGGTTTTTAGTGATGAAAATCACTATTTTTGTAGGGGATTCATCTGAAAATTTGACATACACTTCATGGAGCTCCCTACTTGCTCCCTTTCCTTGTGTGTCCACCTTTTGATGTGCTTCCATGCTTTGTCCTTGACTTTGAGCTTCAACACTCCCCCCCCTCTCGAGTCTGTCGTCCCTGACAGACCCTTGTTGTAGTGGTTGTTCCAAGTAGTGCCTTGAGAGGGAGCGTCCTGTCTGTCTGAACAAAAGTCGTCTGACTTCCAGATGTGTCTGGTTCTTCATCTATCACTGCGAGTCTTTGCAAGTTGTAGTTTCTTGGTATATGCTTCTTCTTGGGATTCCAGCATGACTGTGTCGTTGTGAGTCTCCGTTGATGTTTTCTAGATCTTCCACAGTTGATGTTCATAGTAGTCATGCCAAGTACTCCTAACCCATATTGAGTGATGGGTAAGTGTGTTCATGCATGGGTTGAGGAAAATATGTGCCTTGTGCATGGCCTTGTAATGTAGCCCTATGAATGCTTACTTGGAAAATGCATTCGAAGAAGTATGGTGCAAAAATTGCGGGTCTTGAGCTAAGTGCTCGAGGGTATGCTGACGAAGAGGTTTCCTAATCTATCATGGTTATGGTGTTGCGAGAGTAAAGATACTTACCATGGAGAAGGTTGATTGATGTTCATCTCTTCGTGTTGTACACTCGGCCTTTGGGATGGAACATTGTTGATGAATGTCCATGTTGATGGTCCACTGATGAGATCTTTTGAGTGGTTGATCCTCTCTCCTCTTTTCAAAGCAACATTTGCCAAATACTGAGAATTGAATTTCTTTATATTCTTTGGCAAACAACATTGGGTAACTACACCAAGCTGAGTTTCACATATTCTCTTTAGCTCACCATACGCAGGAGTCTTCTCCTCCAGAACTACCCTTTGCAGATATCTCCTTGGATGCTCTCGTACATGAAGTAGTTAAGCATCACTCAAGTTGCGGACCTTCAAGCTCTTCATTCCTACCATGGTAAGAGAAAATCATAATTGTAGATGCCATGTTCATGCCAAGTGCTTGCCATCTACCAGATAAGGCAGCAATAATATCATCTGCTAATCGAGACACACTTCTATCCCAACTGATAAATGCCCAGTAATCAATAGTTCCATCTTCAACTAAGCATGTCTCATTCATGTTTCATGAGCCAAACCTGGGAACAAGTTCTTCCTCTCTTTCTCTTTTTTTTTTTCTTTTTTTCTTCTTCTTTTTTTTTTTTATAAATTTAATAGGAACAATATCACAAAACAAGAAGACAGAATTTAGTATCAATCAATAAAAATCTTTGACATATGTCAATGTGCTCTTGTGCCTGGGATTCTCAAGTGTGTCTATGCACGGCCGTGTAATGTGGCCCTATATTAATGCATACTTTCGAAATGCATGACCTGAATGGTGCAAAAGATAGGGTTGTGCAAGGAGCACATGGTTGTCGCTCGTCGAGGCCTGATGTCACGTGCAGATGTTGATGTCATCTTTGTTGGAGGTATCCATTGGGTCTTGAGATGACCACTGATCCTTCCTCTTGATAGGGACCCATTTTAGAACAGCATTTGGCACTGTAGAGATTACTTCAGGCATCTTCCTCGTTGGATGCTTTCTGAACTGTGGTATCCAGTGTGGTTGGCGCTTTGGTTCGATGGAGGCTACTTGTACTTTTGGCTTCCAAACCCATATCCTTTTTGCACGTCTTCCTACTATTGTTGAAGAGCTGATTTGATCTCCTTTCGGTCTCTGTACGTGGTTCTTACCCTCTTCTCCTTTTGGCTTCTTTGTTGAGACCTTTCGCATGTGGGAGAACATAGGTTGTTGTAGATGTAAGAGCTTCTTAGGTACCCACATCTGTAATTGCCCTTGTTGAGCTGCAGCTAACTTCTTAGGCACCCAAACTTGTTGGATACCTTGTGATTGAGCTTGTCCGAGCTACTTCCTTCGTCTTCTGGCCTAGTTGGCTTGCCTAGATGGGATTTGTGGGGGCAAGGCTGGTGGTTGCTCTCCTTTGCGTACCCAGATCTGCTGCATGTTTGGAACTACTTTCATATTGAATGGTGTCTTTCTATTTGATGTAGCAGTTGTCGTGATCGGTTGTGTTTGCTTGTGTGGTGGACTCACTACTATGGCTACTTGATTCTTTGGAGAAGAAGAAAGATCCACCCGCCTTCGAACCTTTTCTTCCACGATTGACTCCTTTTGCATCATAGAGCTTTTGACACATACAACATCTTCTTCCATATGATTAGTCTTAGAAGAACTACAAGATGTGACATCTGGATTTGTGAGCATGCCATTTTCTAGTTCTAATGTAAAGCATTGTCCCTGGACCCAAACTTGAAGAAGTTGACTTCTTAGGTTTAAGTTGACTGCATTGTCATAAATCCAATCTTGTCTTGAGACAAGTGGTTCTGTAAGGTTCTCATCTTGACACACTAGCACTTTGACTTTCATTGGAACATCTTGCAGGTAGATGGGAAGTTCCACTTCGCCCAAACAAGGGGTTTCCACACCTCCCAATCCTATGAGATAAGCTTCTATGGGATTGATGTTCAACTGCAAGTTTTGGCAGTAGGATAGTCTAACTGCACTACTTGCTGCACCTGAGTCAATCAATGCTTTCACAGTCCTTGCATCCTTTCCTTGTCCTATCTCTATGGTCACAAAGGGTCTTCGGTCAATGACTTGAGAAGTCGCTATGCCTGACTTTTGGCACATATCCATGTGATATTTTGGGGCTTTTGAGTTGACATCTAGGCCTAGTCGCCTTAACTTATTTCGCCTTATGCGCTCTCTAGCCTCGGCTTGGGCTTCTTCTCTCACCCTTAACTCCTCTTCTTTTTGCTTCTTAGCAGTGTTGAGTCTCGTAAGCATATCCTCTGTAAGAGGTTCTTGGTATAACTTGACTCTACAACCATTGATATAGTTTGGCAAGATGTCTCCTTCTAGAGTGGCCAACTGAACTGCACCGCTAGTGGAAATTCTATTAATGATCATGGGTCCATATCCTCTTTTTTCCAACTTACGGGCATGTTGTTTTAGTGTGTAAACCAACACTAGATCTCCCTCTTTCAATCCCTTTATCTTTGATGTGTGCATCAAAGTATGCCTTTTGCCTCTTCTTTGCAACATAGATACCTGCCGCCGCGCGTAGCCTTGTCTCACCTAAGCGTTCTAGATCAAAGATCCTAGAGGACAATTCATGTCCATTCCACTCATGCTCTTGTGGTACTTTTAATGCTGGGATTAGGAAATCTAAAGGTAGCACAACATTCTGTCCAAAGACCATCTGAAATGGGGTGGCATTGAGTACTATTTTGTAGGCAACTCGGTAAGCCCAAACAGCATGATGAAGCTGTTTGTCCCAATCAGAGCGTTTATTATTTACCAGTTTTGTCAATACGTTACTGAGGATCTTATTGGTGCTCTCGGCTTGTCCATTAGCTTGGGGGTGATAGGGGGCAGACTTCTTATGTATCACCAAGAATTCTTGGAGAAGATTTTCAATGACTTCATTCAAGAAGTGTGTGCCTCTATCACTCACTAACTCTATTGGTAGCCCATATCTCGTGAACACATTCTCGAATAAGAACTTAGCCGTAGTCTGAGCATCATTCTTTGTTGTGGCTTTTACTTCTACCCACTTTGTAAGGTAATCTGTGGCTACAATAATATACTCTGCATGGGAGTTTCGAGCTGGGGGGTTAATAGGACCTATGAAGTCTATGCCCCACTTGGAAAATGCACGCCCTCCCATCATTGGCCTCAAGGGCATCTCGTCTTTCCTAACTGGATATTGTGCATGTTGGCATGTGTCACATTTCTTCACATAGGTATGTGCATCCATATGAAGAGTGGGCCACCAAAGTCCTGAGAATAGAATGGCCTTGATCACTCGGTCAGGACCAAAATGTCCACCTGCAACACCGCTGTGTGCAGTTTCTAAGACTTTCAAATAATTTGATTCATGAATGCACAGTCTTAAGTAACCATCTTTGCCTCTTCGGTATAGGTTGTCTCCTACTAGGGCATAGCCTTGAGCCTCTTGCTCCATGCTTCATCTTCTTGCTAGACTAGCCTCTTTGGGTAATCTTCCCGACCTCATAAACTCTACCAGTGGAGCACTCCAATCTGGAATTAATGACACTTGATAAAGGGTCGCATGCTCCACTGCGGGTCTCTCTCTGCACATTGGACAATTCTTAATCCACTTATGTATTTTCTTTGTCCATGCTAGGCCAATACACTCCTAAACGTTTTAGATTCTGCAATGTGCGTTGTTTAGAATAGTGATTTCCTAGCAATCCTTCATGAGCTTGCTGCAACCAACTATTATGTTCATCATCCTCGACACAACAAGCTAATACACCCTTCGTATCTTGTTTGTACATGCTTCCTGCCAATATGTGATAATTTTGTGATTTTTACAATTTCTTCTTGTGATGTTTTCACATTCTTATTTGCAGGGCCGAAGGTTAGGACTGGTACCAACTTATTTGCCCATTTGGGAACAACTTCCAAATTGAACAGATAAGCATCAGGTAGTTCATGAGACACTCCTTGCGGTGACTCTCCTGAAGTAATGCGAGAAAGGTGATCTGCCCGAAGGTGGGTTCTACCTTTCCTGACAACAACTTCAAAGTCATATTCCATTAGTAAGAGGAACCATCTTACTAAGCGTCCAGTATTGCAAGGTTTATTGACCAAATATAATAAAGCTTGATGATCAGTGAAAAACTTGAACTTGTTGGCCAATAAATAGTATCTAAACTTCTTCACAGCATATACCATGCCTAAGCCCTCTCGCTCAGTTGTGGTATAGTTCCGTTCAGCTGCAGTGAGCTGTCTACTAGCATATGCTATGGGCAAATCTAAGTTTCCTTCACTTGTGGGTTGTGCAAGCACACATCCTATGACATGATTGGATGCATCCACATGGACATGGAATGGTTTATTCCAATCAGGAGTGGTCAGTATTGGTGTTGTGCACAAACGTTTCTTCAGTTCATTGAAAGAATTCTCGCATTCGTCGTTCCACTCAAAATTACACAACAAGGCATAAAGGGGTCTAGCTATGATTGCGTACATGTGGATAAACCTGCAGTAATATCCACAATGGCCCATAAAGGCTTGTACCTCCTTAACATTCCTTGGCCTTGGCAGCTCCGCTATGGCTCGTACTTTATCTTCATCTGTCGAGATTCCATTCTTAGAAACAATATGACCTAAGATTTTACCTTGACGCACCATGAACACACACTTTTCTGGGTTCAGACACACTCGATATTCTCTACACTTGTTGAAGATTTGTCTGAGCTCAGGGATGTGAAATCTTCTTTCTTGGGAATGAGCACATAAATCATCCACATACACTTCTAAGCTCTTTCGCAAGAACTCTTTGAAGACATGACACATGAGTCTTTGGAATGTTGCAGGTGCATTGGTGAGCCCAAATGGCATCACACGAAATGCAAAGATTCCCCATTCTGTGGCAAAAGCTGTTTTGTGTTGATCTTCTGGGGCAATGGCTACTTGATTGTAACATGAAAACCCATCAAGGAAGCTATAAACTTCCTTGCCTGCAACACGCTCCAAAAGGTGTTCCGTGATTGGAAGTGGATAACTATCTCTGATAGTAGCGGCATTAACTTTTTTAAGGTTAATACACACTCGCAACTTTCCGTTCTTCTTGGGCACCACTACAATGGGGGACACCCATTCAGTATGCTCAATCTCATAGATGAATCCAGCTTCAATCAACCTATCAATTTCTTCTTTTATTTTGGCTGCATAGGTATCATTATATGTGTAGGGCTTCTGTTTGGTGGGCTTGGCATCAGCAGTCATGGGGATAGTATGAGAGCAAATTCTTGGATCTACCCCTTTCAAGTCTCTATAGTGCCACGCAAACACATCCCTATATTCCCTTAATAGCGCTACAAGCTCCATTTCTTCTCTCGCACTTAGGTCACCTCCTATATATGTGCATCTCTCTTCGTTCTCTTCGATGGTCACTACAATCTTCTTGGTCTTTTCTTTATTATCATATGATTCTCCAATGATGGCCTCTCTCTTAGGCATTCGTACCAAAATTTTGCGGTTGTCAACTTCATATTTCTTGAAGTTTTCTGGTACTTCAAACAATGATTCCTCCTCTTCTTGTTTCACTGCTTTTCTTTTCTTTTTCTTTTGACTATTCTCACTTCCATCCTTTGAGTTTACTGTTTTAATACTTGTGAGAGGTTCTTTTTCTTTCTGGGTGAACACTCCTATATCTTCTAGATAGTGCTGCTCTGAGTTAAAGCAACTATCCATCATAATAGACTCCAGATCATCATCATTCTCTTCTTCTTCCATGACATCACTAGGGTCACATTCTTCTAGCAAGGGCTGACACATGAACACTGAGATATCATAACCCTCCGCATCACAATGAGGTGTCCACTATTCCTCATTGACAGCAATGTCCATGGTGGCTAAGATTTCTGGCCAGCCATGAGGCTCAAACTCCTCATTTGGAAAGAGCATCGGTGTGTAGGCTGGGTCTCTAACTGGTCTATCTCCTGGCGAAGTTCCTTCTTCTCTTGCCTTCAAGCGTTTTTCCTCTTCCTCTGCAACCTTGCACATCCACAAATGAGTATCTTCATGCAGCCATGATGGATCACGTGAACTCTCAGAATGCACAGAGATTGAATCTTCTTTTGCTTTGTGGATAGGATTCCACTATAGGGGTGGTACATCTCTGAAGGAGTAATCCCTCAAATTGACCTTGGTGGTGACCCCTAAGTGTTGCAAGTACAAGGAGTTGGTTCCCCAATCCTGTACTATTTGCAATTGTCGTAGGAAGGGTCTTCCTAGGATCATCTAATAGACGTTATTTTTCTCAAAGTCACATATAGCAAATGTATGTTCAAACTCCACACCACAAGTGGTTAGAGTTATCCCTTCGAGCAATCCTAGAGGTCTTTCAAAATGACCGTCGGCCATTTGAAGCTTCATTCTAGTTGGTCTTAATGTGGGTTTGCCCCATTGCTTCCACAAGGAGGTGGTTGCAATGGCAACACCAGCACCTGAATCTATGATTGCTTTGGTTGTGTAACCTTGGTAGGTGATTGGAAGATAAGTATTACCTTCTTCACCCTCACACATGTCCCCTATCTTGTCTAGAGGTATCTCTGGTACCCTTTGCTTAGAGCCTGCTTTTGGCATATTGGACTCAAGTTCTGGGACCTGATCCTTCACATGATTCCATAACTCAGGTTTTGCTTTGAGCAGCTCTTCTACAGTGAGATGACACTGAACCTTAGTGTTCTTCACGACATCAGTGTTCCTTGGAACCACTGAGTCTTCATTTCTTACCAGTATTGTGGGAGCTATAATCTGGAGAGATTCAGATTCCCATGGGCCTGGAAATTGAGGTAGTTCTTCTAAGGTATTAGATTCAAAATCTAACCTTTCGTCTTCTTGTTGTTCTGCTTCATCTCCGTAAATAGATGGAATGTCTTGGGGAAATTGATCATGAAGATCATCAATCTCAGGAATAGGAGGGGAGTTACCCTTCTCCTTGGCCCATTTATCTTCTTGTATTTCCCGCAAGAACTCTTGAGAGTACTGTTGAATTGAAGGAGGTATTCCGGCATCCGTGGAATTAGGAACATAAGCTCCCATTGGTGGTGAGCTTCCTCTTTCAATAACTGGTTCAGCCTGTGGAGGTAAAGAAACTTGTGGTTTGTTTACCAATTGCTCTAATCTTTCTAGTAAGCCTTGGAAATGCAAATCAGGTTTGACAGAGTTTGTCTGATTGAACTTTTGACTAGTCTCGAGTATAGCTTGAGCTTGTTCTACCATTTTCATGCACATTTTCATCCGTTCAATCTCTAAATCTGCTCTAGGGTAACTCTTGTCTAGGTTTGCAGCTGTAGGCCCTTCTTGTAGTCGAGCCTGGTAGGCCTTGAACATCATGTCCAAGCCTTCTGGGGTTGGATCTGCAAGAACAGACCCTGGTTGCGGTCTATTTACAATGGGTGGTGGGGTGGGATGAGGTGGAGTGGATGGAGTTTCGGCATGCGAGGGGCTTTGAGATGCAATGTCTTCTATTTTTGTTTTCGCTTCTTTTAAGCTTTCTTCTAATTCCGATAACTTTTTATTCCACTTGCGATTGGCCTTCTCTCTGGTATCCTTCCATGTTCTTGTTTTCCTCTTACTAGGCTCTCCTGATTCACTCGACTCTGATTGTTCTGCTGGTTTATCCTATTTTAAGGCTTGTGCTCTAGTGACAGCTTGTATAGGAGCCACATTGCCACTACTTGAACTTGAATCTGCCACTAAGCCTACCACATTAATGGGTGTAATCTTGGGTGCACTGGAGGGGTTTCTTGGACAATCTCTGGGGAGATGGTCTTTGCCACAATCAGGACAAAAAGCCTGTATTGTGATAGCCTGTCCTTTACTCGGAGATGGTGGGTGGGGACAGTCACGAATGAAATGGTCACCTTGACATCTGAAACAAGATCCTCTAGGGGCTTGTGGTCTCATTTGTCTCAATTGGGGCCTAGGGTTAGGATTTGTGTACATGACAATGGAGTATTCTGGCTCCCAATTTTGTTCCATAGGTTGTGCCTCATATTGATACGGGTAAATCTCACTATGTTCAGGTGACTCTGTGTAATAAGCATGTGGACTACCTTCATGGGAGTAGTCTGAACTATGAGCATGAGAGTCATTATCTGGTATCAATGGGGTTAGTGGGACCAATGCTCTATTTGGATTTTCCTCTCCCGCGGCATACTTGACTAGAATCACAGTGGCAGGAGTTGGTGGTTGGTTTCCCAAGACTGGTTGTGGCCTATATGGTGCCTGATATTGCTGTTGTGGTCTATAATATGGCTGTTGGTATTGGTTTTGATACCTACCTTGTGGGTAGGGTTGCTGATAATTCTGTCTAACAGCCTGCCTATTATAGGGATAATCTCGAGCCGTATGGTTCGTGTATTTTCTCTCAATAGTACAATATGGAGCATTCCTTTCTCTGATGTTTTGGTTTTGCATTGGGCATACGTTAGCCATGTGGTCCCCTCCATAGGTATAACATCGATTCAATGAGCTGACTCTTGGAATTTGTCTATTTTGAACTCCTAGCTTCTTCGCAACTTGCTCAGCTATCTCATCTATTTCCGTGGAGATTTTTGAAGTATGACTAGTAGAACTCTCAGAATCCTTATAGAGTTTGGACAATCCTAACTCCTCACCCAAGTTATCTTCTATGTCAATGCACGTCCGCACACACTCTTCTATGGATCTAGGCTCTTTCAAGTACACATATGATCTTAACTTAGTGCTTAGTAAACCATCTAAAAACAAAGCCACTTGTTTGGCTGGTGTGGGTAACTCTAGAGCAGGGCATCTCTCTAGATACTGTCTGAACCTTCTACCTGCTAGCCGCACTGTTTCTTGGGGTGTCTGCTTGAAGCAGTGGATCAAAGATGATGTGTTATGCCTGATACCACTCTTGGAAAATTCTACAATGAATTCGTCTAGCAGTTGACCTATATCGTAATAGTTGCGACTACTCAGTGGTTGAAACCAAGCTAAGGCAATGCCCTTAAGAGTCAAACCAAATGCCTCGTACTGGGTGAACAAATCCTCAACCTGTTCAGCACTTAACACTTGTTTAAATTCGGCCACATGATCATAAGGATCTCCTGACCCGTCAAAATAATTCTTCATTGCCTTGATCACTTGAGTGGGTCTAAGGGTTCTTGGGCGCTCTCGGGGTCTAGGCAATGGAAAATCTTGTTCATCTCTTTGTTGCCTATGTGCTTGATGTCTCTCTCTTTCAGTTCTTTTATTTTCAAATCCTGACCTATTCTTGCCCACGGTGTGTGCAAAACTTACCTCAGGTTTCTCTCTAGTTCTTTCTCTCTGGGCTTCATGAGCGTGGGATGATCCTACTCCTTGGAGGCCATGGGAAACATTGGATCTTGGTGGAGGGAAAATCAATTCACTCTTCCAAGTATATGCATGTCTATCATGTTCTATTACCAAGAAACTTTTCTCTGACATGTTATCCAGGTAGACAACTTTGCCTGGTATCTCTGGATCCTTGAGCTCGTAGATGATGACTATGCCCAATTGGCTAGGTTGATCTGGCTTGAATCTCCAAAAGGCTTCCTCTGTTTCTCTATTCAAGAAGAGCTCTATGCTTTTGTTGTCTTGAGGGATCCAATCTGGTGTGATCACTCTGGTCAGAACTGACTTACCTCTAGGAGTATAGGGTCCTTGTCCTACATTTCCTTGTTCTAGGTCTCTTATCTCATTCTCATGAATGACATTTCCAAACTCATCGGTCCTACCTGGTTGGTTGGTAACCACATACATGGTTCCTTCCTTATCAATGTATGAACCCTCTTCGAACTTGACCACCGGGTGTTCAAGTCCAAAGGATTGATCTGGATTTTTGAGTTGGACCACTGATCGCCTCAGGCCATCCTCATAGATGCGAGCACCTAATCGGTTGGTCCGAATATATTCCAACTGTGTCTTATAGGGACCTTCTGGTGTTTGTAGATGGGCAGTCCCTGAGCCACCTACAGGTTTCCCCATGCTAAAAGACATTTCTGAATCACTTGTGTCTGAACTTAGTCTATAAGGATGACCACTTAGTTGTTGCACCCAAGACTTGGCTGTATGGTTGACACTAGCCTCAGAAGATCTAATGCTTTGTTTATCCTTGCCTAGGTGTCTACCAGACCTCAGGTTCATAAGCTTTGGCTAAGAGTCCAAAATTTCCCCTTGGTATGGTTCAAAAATCCTTTGGAGTCCCCTTGGGTTCCAGGTCCCACTTGAAGGTCAACTTCAAATTATCCTATCTCAAAATCAACGCGTTATTCTTGAAAAAAATAGTTGAGATCGTGTAGGATTTTAAACGAGCTTTCCAACGAGCTATAGAGCTCAAAAAATGGACTTTGGATGAAAAAGTTATGTCAAATTAGGCTCCTGGGGGTCAAAACAGGCAAACAGGACCTTTTAGAGAAAATCGCGATGTTGTGAAATCAAGCAAGAGAATCGCGATTTTGTGAACTTCAAGAGAATCGCGATTTTGTGAACTTCAAGAGAATCGAGATTTTGTACCTTGAGAATCATGTTTTCACAAAATCGTGATTTCACAAAATCGTGTTTTGAAAATCGCGATTTTGAGCAGAAAATCGTGTTTTGAAAATCGTGATTTTGAGCAGAAAATCATGTTTTGAAAATCGCGATGTTGAGCACAGAATCGTGTTTTTGAAAATCGTGATGTTGAGCACAAAATCATGTTTTAGAAAATCGGGATGTTGAGCACAGAATCGTGTTTTAGAAAATCGTGATGTTGAGCACAGAATCGTGTTTTAGAAAATTGCGATGTTGAGCACAGAATCGTGTTTTAGAAAATCGCGATTTTGAGCAGAGAATCGTGATTTCACAAAATCGTGGTTTATAGAATCGTGTTTTTTGACATGAAAATCGTGATTTCTGAGAATCGCGATTTTGAGTACAGAATCGTGTTTTACACAAAATCGTGTTTTTGAAAATCGCGATGTTGAGCACAAAATCGTGTTTTAGAAAATCGCGATGTTGAGCAGAGAATCATGATTTCACAAAATCGTGGTTTACAGAATCGTGTTTTTTAACATGAAAATTGTGATTTCTGAGAATCGCGATTTGGAGTACAGAATCGTGTTTTTCACAAAATCGTGTTTTTTTTTAAAATCGCGATGTTGAGCACAAAATCGTGTTTTTGAAAATCGCGATGTTGAGCACAAAATCGTGTTTTGAAAATCGCGATTTTGAGCAAAAAATTGTGTTTTCACAGAATCGCCTTTTTCACAAAATCGTATTTTTACTGAAAATCGTGATTGGTGAGAATCGCGATTTTGAGCAGAAAATCGTGTTTTCTCAGAATCGTGTTTTTTGGCTGAAAATCGTGATTTGTGAGAATCGCGATTTTGAGCACAACCACAGAATCGCGATTCTGAGAATGACCACAGAATCGTGATTCTTTCAGCAAGCTTTTAGGCGGGAAACAGAAAATCGTGATTTTTCAAAAAAATTTTGAATTTTCACAAAATCGCGATTTTCAGCACAGAATCGCATTTTTTGGCGGGAAATTCAAATTTCTGAGCGCCGGCAATGGCGAGCTCCGTATGAGCAAAAAATCATGAAAAAACACAGCGCTTGCTCTCCCTTGCACCTCCTAACTCCTTCCCACACAATAATGCATGAAAAATGGTATGAAAATGGTGAAAATGCACTAAAAATCAAAAAATTTCTATGAAGAAGATGGAAGAAGGTGGAGATGATGATGATGATGAAGATGAAGAGGAAAAAATAGAAAATGAACTGAAATGACAGTTTTTTTACCTTCCAACATCGCAAATCTACGACCTTACCATCACAACGCTCGTCCTCGAAGCTCTCTCCTCGGCAACGGTGCCAAAATTTGGTGTAGCTCAAGCGTAAGCACCACCTCTTTTACTTGTCAATCCGCGGAGACGTGAGGACCGGTATGAAGACCACGAGCATGTGAAGGCACAAGTGCGTGAGTGAAAGCACACAAACATGCACACACATACACCCACGCGCATACGGTAAGATCAAAGAGAGGAACAATGGAAAGCTTTGATTGCAAATGAGTTCTCTTCCAAAAGCTCTATTCTTAACAAGCTAACTCCAAAAATGGTGAAAATGCACTAAAAAACAAGAAATTTCTATGAAGAAGAAGATGGAAGAAGGTGGAGATGATGATGATGATGAAGATGAAGAGGAAAAAACAGAAAATGAACTGAAATGACAGTTTTTTTACCTTCCAACGTCGCAAATCTACGATCTTATCATCACAACGCTCGTCCTCGAAGCTCTCTCCCCGGCAACGGCGCCAAAATTTGGTGTAGCTCAAGCGTAAGCACCACCTCCTTTACTTGTCAATCCGCGGAGACGTGAGGATGGGTATGAAGACCACGAGCATGTGAAGGCACAAGTGCGTGAGTGAAAGCACACAAACGTGCACACACATACACCCATGCGCATACGGTAAGATCAAAGAGAGGAACAATGGAAAGCTTTGATTGCAAATGAGTTCTCTTCCAAAAGCTCTATTCTCTAACAAGCTAACTCCAAAAATGGTGAAAATGCACTAAAAAACAAGAAATTTCTATGAAGAAGAAGATGGAAGAAGGTGGAGATGATGATGATGATGAAGATGAAGAGGAAAAAACAGAAAATGAACTGAAATGACAGTTTTTTTACCTTCCAACGTCGCAAATCTATGATCTTACCATCACAACGCTCGTCCTCGAAGCTCTCTCCCTGGCAACGGTGCCAAAATTTGGTGTAGCTCAAGCGTAAGCACCACCTCCTTTACTTGTCAATCTGCGGAGACGTGACGACCGGTATGAAGACCACGAGCATGTGAAGGCACAAGTGCGTGAGTGAAAGCACACAAACATGCACACACATACACCCACGCGCATACGGTAAGATCAAAGAGAGGAACAATGGAAAGCTTTGATTGCAAATGAGTTCTCTTCCAAAAGCGCTATTCTCTAACAAGCTAACTCCAAAAATGAGCTCTCTAGCTCTTTTTATAGTTTTTTGACTAGTTTTGGCCCTGTCCAGACCTAGTGTCCGGCCTAGTTAAAAATTAGGTTCCAGGGCTTATTTGAGGGCTCAAACGAAGTCTAAAACTTATGAAAATTGGTACGATGGTACTTCTAATACTCCTCAAGCTCGAGGACTCCTCCGCTTGAACAAAATGGAGTTATAAAAATAGATAATGGTATTTACAATGGTTTTTAGTGATGAAAATCACTATTTTTGTAGGGGATTCATCCAAAAATTTGACATACACTTCATGGAGCTCCCTACTTGCTCCCTTTCCTTGTGTGTCTACCTTTTGATGTGCTTCCATGCTTTGTCCTTGACTTTGAGCTTCAACAAGAAGGCTATGACATAATACCTTTTAACATGGTGAAGACTATAGCATTCAAAAGAGAGAAAAATTAAATAAACTCCTCAAGAAGATCAAGATTCTAAACTTCAAAAGAAACAAAATATCATAGATGAGCAAGAGAATATGATAGATGTACCCAAGAACTTTAAAAGGTATGCGGTGGAAGAGAGAAAGTAATTTTTTTCAAACCTCAAAGAGAACCAAAACAAGGTCAATATTATGACAAAAAGTTATGTACAAGAGGAAGAGCAGGAAGCCTTAGTAGCATTGGTGGTACAATATAGAGAATTGTTTTCTTGGAATCATAAGGGCCTTAAAGGAGTAGACTAGAACATCTGTGTTCATAAAATTCCCATAGCTCTTGACTTTAAACTTAATAAACAAAGATATTATACATACAATGATGTCTATGATGCCAAGTTTAAAGAAGAGATTGATCAACTATTGTGAGAAGGATTCATCTATGAAATTGAACACAAAGAGTATAGATCCCCGATAGTGGTGGTGCCAAAAAAGAATGGAAAACTTAGGGTTTGCATTAACGTAAAGAAATGTAATGCAGCCACTATAAGAGATAACTATCCTCTGCCAACTACTCATCATTTGTTATGAAAACTAGCAAGAAAATAGGTGTATATCTTCTTAGATGGTTTCTCTCGATACAATTAGGTCGTTATAGCCCTTGACAACTATTGAAAGAGAAGGATTGGGCTTGGATTATGTTGTTAAGAAATCTAGAAATTATCTTCTTTTAATTACTTGAAATTCTTTATGGACCATTAAGCTTTATTTTACTTGGTGAATAAACCTTGTAACACAGGTAGAAACGTTAGATGGTTTTGCTATTAGTGGAGTTTGATTTTGAAGCGATAGTCAAACACAGGAAAAACCACATTAGAGTAAACCATTTATCTAGGTTGAGTAACAGAGAAGAGCCAAAAGCAGTATATGATGAGATACTAGACACATATCTCTTTAACGTTGAAGCAATTTCTAGGTGATCCAACAACATAACTCCAATGTTAATTTTTGGACCTTAATTTATGAAAGATAATCTTAATAAGAAGATAGGTCAAAGTAAAAAGTACATTTTACTCTCTTGACACTTATATTATCTTCAGAAATTGGGAAGTTTGTTGACTTGTATCTTGGAAGAAGAACAAAGGGACTATTAAGAAAAGGCACATCACTCACAAGACGTGATGCATGCATCTAACTTTCAAAACTTAGTAAACTTTGCATAGATTAGGTGCCTATTAGTTTAACCCATTTATAGTTCAAAAAAAACCATCTGGTAGTGAAGAAATAGTGAAATGCTTAAAGTCATGCAAGTTGAAAGAGAGAGAAAATTTTCATGATAAGCGATGAAGTTGAAATATGAAGAGTACTCTTTGATAAGTGACCAACTATACAAAAGAGGAAAAGATTGATATTTGATGATATGTGTACATGAGGATGAATATGTCAAGATTCTACAATTGGCACATACTAGACCAACATTAGGATACTTTTAAGCTAATCTAACTACTATATAATTTCATATGCTAGATTGTGGTAGCCTACTGTTCATAAGGATGTTAAATTATTTATAAAAAGATGGTATATGTGCAAAAGAACCAAATGTTTAGATATCGAGCTCAACATGTGGTGATCAAGGATGACACGTATCACTTTTTCTTCTCTCTAACATGTATGGTGGTCACGTCAGTATATGTCAGGGATACTTTAGTGAGATTTACTAGATCTATCTACCAAGAGTATAGCACATTTTTTTCTTGCCAGCTCACTCATTCACAAACATTAGGATTTTCCTTATGTACTATTCTTTATATATTGCACTAGTTGTATTGTTGTATTAAGTTTTGTATGTTCTCTTTATCTAATAGAAGGAGAAGAAGATTGTTATAATTTATATTGAATTTTGGAATTTTGGAGTTCAATTTATTGAGTTATTAATGTGTTTTGGTGTTTTGATATAGCAGCTGAAGGTCCGTGAGGATGTGAATGGACATGGAAATTTTGGATGTGTTTGGATACAAATATATTTTATATATAGTTTGTAAATAAAGAGACCCACGTAGAGGAATTTTTCTAAAAAAATTAGTAAAAATAGTGGTCAGGATAAGGACAACTGAAGATCATGATTTATGTAAATAAAAGCAAAGCCTATCCATAAAAGAGATTAACTTTTTACTTTGACAAGTGCTTTTCAAAGCCACCCTCATTGTAATTGTTATTTTTGATATAATAAAAAGCCTAATACATTCACTCTATAGAATCATCAAACAAAGTAGGTGGAAGTGGAAGGGGGGATATTGCACCCAACCTTGTGTATTGTCTCATCTATTTGCATCTTTGTTTTTTGTGTGTTTTCAATATCCATATCCTCCATGTATGCATATATATAAGATCCTTGCAATAGTGGTATCAAACCTTGCATGCATCACTACAGAGGGGCCCGATGCTATTCATTTTTGCCAATGGATATCTAATTTGGATTCCGATTCCAATTTCCATCTCTATCTTTGTCTTTATCTCAGCTTTAGTTTCAATTTTCATTTTCAATTTTGTTTTTTAATTCTAGTTCTAGTTTTGATTTTGGTTTCTATTTCTATTCCTGTTCTACTTC
Source organism: Ceratopteris richardii (assembly GCA_020310875.1). Taxonomy (NCBI): domain Eukaryota; kingdom Viridiplantae; phylum Streptophyta; class Polypodiopsida; order Polypodiales; family Pteridaceae; genus Ceratopteris; species Ceratopteris richardii. The sequence continues at coordinate 111,217,491 of CM035406.1, forward strand.
CTGAGTCTGAACCTAATTTTACACCTATATTTACTCCTTGAGCTTACTCCAAGGCATATAACTTTGGCTTGGCTTCCCTAGTAGCCATGGCTCCCTTGATGACTGTTGGTAGCCATCGACTATGCGTGAACACCTTTTAATTAAGGAAAGGCAATAAGGAGTCTTTTATTTATCAAGGAGGGAGGATTTGAACCCACAACCTCACTTTCACAAGTCAAGTGTTTGAACACTAGGCTACTCCCTTATGTTATCACTCTACTCCATTTAACTTATATTTACATAACTTGTATATCTCTTACTTTTTTAATTCCAAGAACCACTCTTCCCTTTTCCATTTGAATTGAAGTAATCTCAAAATTATTCTCACATCTCTATCAAGGGGGTTTCTTCCTCTACATATGCATGGACCCTAAGAATACCACAAAGGACTTTGGTGAAACCCTCTACTCAATGTACTACTTGAGCAATAGTTAGAGTTTCTATAGCATGAACTTCAAGGTGCCCAAAATGGGATCAAATAACACATTTTGATGAAGACAACCTTGCTAGGGTGATGAAGGCTATTGTTTCCGCTCAAGTTGATGGCATGCATTCCAAGATTAGTGTCAAAAACTTTCCATTTTTATGTTTTGATGGCCAAAAGGATGGCCCACTTTTTCTATGATGGTTATAATAATTTGGCATTTTCTATTCCGATGAATCCTACTGTGAAAGTGATAAAGCGGATTTTGATACTATTTGATTAATAGAGAAGGCTCAACTTTGGTGGAATATTTTATGCCATAGTGCAGATTTTTTCATGACATGAAAGCTTTTCAAGAAAAGGTTAAGGAGTCTTTTTTTCCCCTACAGTTCCACCTACATGTTTGACGTTTATGGACCACATTCACATGGAAGGAGATTGATACTTTTACAACTTACATGGACTAATTTTGGCAATATCTACTATTTCTTTGCCTACTTGAAGATGTACTTGAAGTTACCATGAAGAAGAAGTATGACAATGGTTTGGAGAAGGAGGGCCAAGCGTAGCTTCACTCACTCCAACCTACAACACTTCACGAAGCTATTTCTTTTGCTCATGATTCAAAGAAAGAGTTTCAATCAATTATCAAAATAATCTGTTTGCAACAACCATGTCAACAATAACCTTTTGACAAGTCTAATTTTCTTTTATCATCAAACTTTCATTCATTTATTTAAACATGTAGTTATTTATAGTAGGAATAAAAGAAATATGTATGTGATGCATTTACAAATAAGATTTAGTATGTAAGAGCATACTTTAGTTACTTTTTCTAAAGGACATATCATATTTTAGTAAATGAGTCCATGTAAGATGAAAAAAAAAGTACTTTGTGAATAGTTAGTGATGTACATTCTTTTATTTGATTACTTAGTATTTTATTTACTTTATTATTATATAATAGAAAATGATCTATAACACTATGTTGACAGCCCATACATGATCATAATAATTCTTAACTCCTCGATGATGAATTTTCATGCATGTGGTTTTGCATGGAACATGCTTATGTTGTTCAATGATGGGACATCTGATTGACCATCCATGTCTATTTTATTTCTATCAATTGAGGCTAGTTGATTTTTCAATTGGGAAGAATATTATCATTTATGGAATATGTTGAATCTTAGAATTTTGGATTTTGGTTTATTGAGTTATTAATGTGTTTTGGTGTTTTGATATGGCAGCTAAAGGTTGTGAGGGTGTAGAGGATTCTTTCTAGAAAATGTACTAAAAATAGTACTAAGGATAAGGATCCTTGTAGATCATAATTTATATAAATAAAATAAAAGGCTCTATAAAAGAGAGCAACTTTTTACTTTCATGCTTGCATTTCAAAGCCGTCCTTATTGTAATCATTATTTTTTATGTAAGTGGAATCCCATAAATACATGCACTCTGTAGACCCATGGAATAGAGTGCATGGGGGCAGATTGCACACAATCTTGTGTAATGTCTTGTCTATTTTCATCTCTATTTAATGTAAGCTCTTAATATATGTATCCTTTGTGTATGCATGTATGTAAGATCCTTGTAACAAAAATCATTCTTTCTTGTCTCAATCTGTGTGTGCTCCTCACTTTATGTGTGAGAGTGTGTGAGAGCTCTCTTCCTTATCTCCTTTTCCTTGACACCAAAAAATCGGCTAAGAAAGATGAAATGCCTCTTAGACCAATCATGTGGTTTAAAGCCTTTTCAAGATAGGGAATCAATTTCATTGGACCCATTTCACCTCCTTCTAAAAATACTCATGTTGAGTATACTATTGTGGTAATTTACTACTTGACAAAGTGGGAAAAAGCTAGGATAACAAGAAAGAATGATGCAGAAACAAGAACAAGATTTCTATTTGAAAACCCTTTTGCAAGATTTGGATTGCCAATTGAAATCATCAGTGATAGAGGTACTTATTTCTTTAATAAATTCATAGGTTGTTTTGCTAAGGAAGGTCATGGACCATTGATTTTGAATAAGCTAACTCTACGTGGTGCAATAAAAATAGCCACATTGGATAGAAACATTATGCCTAAATACATAACTGATGGTAGAGTCCAAAAATATTTAAAAGTGCTCACTAAACCATAGAAGATTATATATTTTCCATCTCTATAGTAAGAAACAAAAGAATACAACAAAATATGGTGCTTCTTGATTCTCTTATCACTGATACATAAATTTTGGAAGCAACCAATCCTCTTACAAATGGGTCTCTTCTTTTTGTGCCAAAGGTGTTTTCTGGCTTGACCGGATTTGTGGAGACTCTCTTCCTTATCGAATCAAATAAACTTCAAATAAGCCTTACTTCAACAAGCAATCGATTGCTATATGGCCTTGTGGAATGAAATTAGGGGAGAAGAGCCTTTGGAAAAGATGCAATTCCAACTTCAAAAACCGTCTAGAAGAGTGAAAACTTGATAAGATCCTTAGTCTCTTAGGAAGAAGACTCTATCATTATAAGAAGTGCCCTGGCTTCAGAGACCATAGATTGTTTGTTTTAGGAAACAACAGGATCCATAGCAAATGGGTTTCCCATGAAGAGAACGGGAAGATTATAAGACCTCTTTGTAACTCTCTATAATGGCTTTTAGTTATTTTCACCATCCTTCTATCCATTAGGCCTAGTCTTAGACATAATGGACCTATTGACTTCCAGTCATCAATGTTGTTTTGTCTTCTCGTCATCCTACCCTATTTATTCGATTAAGGGGATACATTGGGCACTATGCCCTTTTGTTTGTACAATGTGTTCTTTCAATTAATTCATGCAAGGGAGATTAGGCTTTGACCAAAATTCCTCTTATAAAAAAAGCCTCATGTAAATAGTGGTGGTAAAACACTTGGCTTGTGATTGGAAGAGTGTGGGTTCAAATCCCTTCCCTTCTAATTATGAAAATCCTTATTTCCACTCCTTATAAGTAAAAGAGTGTTTCCATGTAGTCAATGACACCAATAGAGCCTTCAAACCTTAGAGCCAAGGGAGCCATTGATGTGACTGAGTTCAAACATACCAAAGTTATGCAAGTTCTATACCTTACTTGACACCTTGTGTAAATCGTAGGTGTAAATTATAGGTTTATCTTCAGGAATATAAAAAAACAAAAACTAAAATACAAGTTGAAATTGAAATTAAAACTAAAAATTCGAAAGGAAAAGGAGAACAAGATTAGAAACCTGCAGAAACTAAAATTGAAGTTGGTATCAAATTTAAAATTGATAATCGAAACAAACAATATTAGGAAACATATGGATGATGGAAATAAGTTTTAGATGGAAACTCAAATACTCGTATTGCAAGATCTTGTAATTATGCATACACAAAGATAACATGATATTCGTATCATACACAAATAGAGATATAAAATGGACAGAATGAGAATGGATGCTTAGAAAAGTAGAGAAGTGATGCAAAAGTTGTGCACTTTTATTTTACAAAAGTCATATTCTATAATGATTCTTATCTTCAATCATTATTTTTTAAACTTTCTAGAATTAAACTTCTATGTGTTTTTTATTTATAAAATATATCAAAACATATCCTTTCTAATTATATCCAAATGCATCCGAATTTGTTCATGCCATCATGAACCCTCATCTTCTAAATCAAGCACAAATCACATTAAGGCCTAAATAGAATAATCTCCAATAATTCAGTATTCCATAAGTGATAGCAAAGAGAGAGAGAGAGATTATAAGGCATATAGAAATTTTAAGAAGAGATTAAGAGAGGTAGAGAAAGATTTGGAGATAAATAAGAAAATAGTTTAATAAAAGTAATGCACACAACCAAAGGATTCCCTTTATCCTCCACATTCAGGGATTCATGCTGAGCTGATCCTTGGCGCTTGGATTTTGCATCTTGAGTTCAAAGTATTCTTGGATACAGCTATGTAATCCATTGATTACGTTTGTAAACTTTCTTGAGGTGGGAGCCTTCGTTTTGAGCATAGGGAATATTCCAACATTCTTTTCATCTTTGGAGAGGTCATATTCTAGGACACTAGTACACTGATAACATAGTTGTCATTCCTATGCATTATACCATTTTCGTTGATTGAGCATAAATACCTTGTTTTGGTTTGATAATTGTGCGTCCTTCATATTCATCACATGGTAGTGTGTGCAAGACATTTGAAGTTTCCACACTCTCTTTTGGATAACTTTATATTGTACATATATTTATTGAAGCTACTGCAGTCCTCTAGAACATGCCCCTATCTCTGAAGTAGAAATCATTGAGGTCATTGATGCCCTCCCCTATCTCTGAAGTAGAAATCATTGAGGTCATTGATGCCCTCCCTTCTGGTAAAAGCCCGGGAACCGACGGGCTCACTAATGAGTTCTTTAAATCCTTCAAGTTGGTGGTTGCCACCCCTCTTCGTCTGGTTTGGCAAGACGCGCTCAAGTTTGGCGCGCTTCCTTCTTGTCTCAACAATGGCATTATCAAGTTAATACACAAAAAAGGGGAAAAGAACAGAATAGAGAACTGGCGTCCTATTACGATGCTCCAAACAGGATACAAGATCATTGCCAAAGTCATTTCCAACAGAATCTCTTGCCACTTGAGAGTGTGGTTAAGCGAGGACCAAAAAGGTTTCATCAAAGGCAGGTCAATTTTGGAAACCATTATAGATATCTGGAAAGGTCTTGAATTTGCAAATGAGTCTAAACAAGACGTGGTCTTCCTCAAGATCGACTTTGATAAAGCATACGATAGGCTGGAATGGGACTATATTTTGCAGTCACCCCAAGATCTTGGATGTAGTCAGAAATTCACCAAGATGATCGCGACCCTTCTTGGAAACGCATCGACCCAAATTAACATGAATGGCAAACTTTCGAAGGTGATCAAACTTAGAAGATCTATTTGACAAGGGTGCCCATTGGCTCCCCTTCTATTTGCCATTGCCACGGAAGGGCTTAGCAGGCTGGTGGAGCATCAGGTGGAAGCTGGTAATATCAAAGGCCTCCATTTGCCCTATGACCACAATCAGATCACCATGAGAATTTTTGCCGATGATATGAACGCATTTCTTCACAATGATAGTACCAGCCTGGAGACGTTCTGGAGGTGTCTGGCTACTTTTTGTGAAGCCTGTGGATCCACAATCAACCACTCTAAGACCGCCTTTAGAGCTATTGTTGGGTCAGAGCCCGACCTTCTCATTGATCATGGATGTCAAATCATTCCGCAGGGCCAAATTTTTCGGGTTCTTGGGATTTCCTTGGGGTTTGGCGTCTCTATGGAACAGCGGTGGAACTGGGTGCTGGCCAAACTCGAAACCAAGCTTAACTATTGGAGAGGTATGCAAATCAATCTTGCTGGTCATGCTATGGTTATCAACACGTTCCTCTTATCATCTACCATTTATTTTCTTTCTTGTTGGAGACCGAAAGAGCAAGATCTGTCCACACTGGATAGTATTTGTAGAAACTTCCTTTGGATGGGCGACCACAATAGGAGGGGCGTGCCTAAAATCAAATGGTCCATCTGCACCAGCCATAGAGATAGTGGGGGACTTGGTATCCTGGACATTGGGTGCATGGCTAACAAACTGGCGGCCAAATGGATGATTAAGGCTTGGTGCAATGGGGAGGCCTCGTGGGCCAAGTTGATCTTCAGAAACAAGAATGAGTTGGCTCTCATGGGTTTCCCAAATTAGAAGAATCTTGACATCTTGACCTTGTTGTTTTCCCTGATCCCCGTCTTCTCGAAAGGCTCTAATCTTGTGAGCTCCCTATGGAAGAGTTGGAATAAAGTCAAAAGCTACACAAGAATAAGTGAAGACTAGAAGTGGGCAGCTGGTATCAGACAAAACGACTCTATCTGGTTTTCAATCCATGGCATCCGGAGTGTGGAATCTTGAAACATTCAAAATGCCAAGAAGTTATGGAACAAAGGCTTCAAATAATGGAAACATCTCTGGAAACAAGACACCAACCACTGGATCAACTTCGAGGATATTGACCCTTGTGTCAATATTTCGTATGAAGAATGGAACACTTTGCAAAGCAGATGTCTCGCATGGGACCGACAGAAAGTTCGCCTTCTCATGGGACATGACACGTCGAGCTCGCTTGGACTCAAATGGCACAATGGGAATAGCCTATCGAAAATCCCGAACATCAAAGAAATGATTGACTATCAGGTTAACCTCAACAAGACGTGGTGCCTGTCATGGACGCGGCTTTGGTGGGACATGAAGTTCATGGCTATCTGGCACCCCTTCATAGAAATCAAAAAGTCTGTCCTCTTATGGCAAATTCTTCATCATGGAATTTGGACCAACCTTAATGCTAGAAAATTTTGTGGGATTCCTCCCTGGTGCAAACGCTGCTACCAGGCTATCAAAGATGTTTCACACATCTTCTTTACCTGCCCCAACTCCAACAGACTCTGGCAGACAGTTGGAAAGAAAATTAGACTTCAGAAACATCTCAGTTGGTAGCAACCCTGCTGGGAGAAGCGATCGGCTGCTCCGCGACTCTCTGGAATGCCATCAGAGGGGAGGTCTTACGAAAAATCTGGCGGGAAAGATGTGCTTTCAAATTCGGTGACTCCCCCAAAGAGTGGTCAATGAAGAAATCATTGTTCCTCCTTGGCAAAAGGATTGTTAACTGTAAGAAATCCCCCCCCCCTTTCAGGCATCATCAAGTACTCCTTTTGATCAATAACAAGCTTAAACCCAAGTGGGCCCCACATGAGGGTGATGAGAGGGTGATTAACCTTCTTTGTAATGCCATCTAAGCTCTCTAAAAGCTTCCATTGCTTTGTGGGATTTGGGGGGTCCCGTGGGAACTAGTTCCCTTCTCGTGTACTTTTCTTTATTTAATTCAAGTCCGGGAGAGTAGGCTAACGCAGAACTTCATTTATATTAAAAAAAAAATATGTGCATGCTCTTTGTACAATTTCCTTCCATTGAGCATTGAATAAAGTAGTATGCCATTTCTAAACTATTAGAAATTTCTATTCTAGAAATTCCACATTTTCAGCAATATTGGCTCCTCTATTTAAAAGACAAAGAACTACATGACTTAACTATGAACGCAAAACTCAACAATGGTATTATCAAGTTAATACACAAAAAAGGGGAAAAGAACAGAATAGAGAACTGGCGTCCTATTACGATGCTCCAAACAGGATACAAGATCGTCTCCAAAGTCATTGCCAACAAAATCTCTTGCCACTTGAGAGCATGGCTAAGTGAGGACCAAAAAGGTTTCATCAAAGGCAGGTCAATTCTGGAAACCATTATTGATATTTGGGAAGAATTTGCAAATGAGTCTAAACAAGATGTGGTCTTCCTCAAGATCGACTTTGATAAACCCTATGACAGGCTAGAATGGGACTATATTCTGCAGCCGCTCCAAGATCTTGGATGTAGTCAGAAATTCACCAAGATGATCGCGAACCTTCTCGGAAATGCATCGACCCAAATTAATATTAACGGAAAAATTTCGAAGGTAATCAAAATTAGAAGATCTATCAGACAAGGGAGCCCATTGGCTCCCCTTCTCTTTGCCATCGCCACGGAGGGGCTTAGCAGGCTTGTGGCACACTAGGTGGAAGCTGGTAATATCAAAGGCCTTCGTTTGCCTCACGACCACAGTCAGATCACCATGAGACTTTTTGCCGATGATATGAACGCGTTTGTTCACAATGATAGTACTAGCCTGGAGACGTTCTAGTGGTGTCTTGCTACTTTTTGTGAAGCCTCTGGATCCATAATCAACCACTTTAAGACTGCCTTTAGAGCTATTGTGGGGTCTCAGCCCGTCCTTCTCATTGATCATGGCTGTCAAATCATTCCGCAGGGCCAAATTTTTCGGCTTCTTGGGATCCCCTTGGGGTTTGGCATCTCTATGGAACAGCGGTGGAACTGGGTGCTGGCCAAACTCGAAAACAAGCTTAACTATTGGAAAGGTATGCAAATCAATCTTGCTGGTCGAGCTATGGTTATCAACATGTTCCTCCTTTCTTCTACCATTTATTTCCTTTCTTGTTGGAGACCGAAAGAGCAAGATCTGTCCAAACTGGATAGTATTTGTAGAAACTTCCTTTGGATGGGTGATCACAATAGAAGGGGGGTGCCTAAAATCAAATGGTCCATCTGCACCAGCCATAGAGATAGTGGGGGACTTGGTATCCTGGACATTGGGTGCATGGCTAACAAACTGGTAGCCAAATGGATGATTAAGGCTTGGTGCAATGGGGAGGCCTCGTGAGCCAAGTTGATCTTCAGAAACAAGAAGGAGTTGGCTCTCATGGGTTTCCCAAATTGGAAGAATCTCGACATGTTGACCTTGTTGTTTTCCCCAATCCCTGTCTTCCCGAAAGGCTCTAATCTCGTGTGCTCCCTATGGAAGAGTTGGAATAAAGTCAAAAGCTACACAAGAATTAGTGAACACTGGAAGTGGGCTGCCGGTATCAGACAAAACGACTCTATTTGGTTTCTGATCCATGGCATTTGGAGTGTGGAATCTTGGAACATTCAAAATGCCAAGAAGTTATGGAACAAAGGCTTCAAAACATGGAAACATCTCTAGAAACAAGACACCAACTACTGGATCAACTTCGAGGATATTGACCCTTGCGTCAACATTTCGTACGAAGAATGGAACTTTTTGCAAAGCAGATGTCTCGCCTGGGATCGACACAAAACTCGCCTTCTCATGGGACACAACGTACATCGAGCTCGCTTGGTCTCAAATGGCACAATGGGAATAGCCTATCAAAAATCCCAAACATCAAAGAAACGATTGACTATCAAGTTAACCTCAACAAGAAGTGGTGCCTGTCATGGACGTGACCTCCGTGGGACATGAAGTTCATGGCTATCTGGCACCCCCTCATAGAAATCAAAAAGTCTATCCTCTTATGGCAAATTCTTCATCATGGAATCTGGACCAACCTTAAGGCTAGCAAACTTTGTGGGATTCCTCCCTGGTGCAAACGCTGCCACCAGTCTATCGAAAATGTTCCACACATCTTCTTTACATGCCCCAACTCCAACAGACTGTGGCAGACGGTTGGAAAGAAAATTAGACTTCAGAAACATCTCAGTTGGTAGCAAGCCTTGCTGGGAGAAGTGATCGGCTGCTCTGCGACTCTCTAGAACGCCATCAGAGGGGAGGTCCTATGGAAAATCTGGCGGGAAAGATGTGCGCTCAACTTCAGTGACTCCCCCAAGGAGTGGTCAATTGAGAAATCGTTGTTCCTCCTTGGCAAAAGGATTGTTAACTGTAAGAAATCCCACCCCTTCAGGCATCATCAAGCCCCTCATGAGGGTGATGAGAGGGTGACTAACCTTCTTTGTAATGCCATCTAAGCACTATAAAAGCTTCCCCTGCTTTGTCGGACTTGGGGGGTCCCGTGGGCACTAGTCCCCTTCTCTTGTACTTTTCCTTCTTTATTTAATTCAAGTCCGGGAGAGTAGGCTAATGCCGAACTTCTTTTATATTAAAAAAAAAACTATGAACGGAAAAATTGTGATGAAAATTTCAATGAATGTTACCATCGTATAATGCAAGATATTTGAAATGAGATCGTCACGAATCTGATTGGATGAGATCATCACCAATAATGGTCAACCTCGAATGCAATAGGAATCCTGAAAGTGTGCCACCACAAGTCGGAAGCGGTCATTTGTTCGTTAGAACAATTTTTTTATATATAAAGGAAGTTCGACTTTAACCTACTGTTTCTGATTTGTATTAATTAAAAAAAAAGTTCAAGTGAAGGGGACTAGTGCTCATGACCCCCGAATCCCACAGAATAGAGATAGATTTTACAGAGGTTAGATGACATTATAAAGAAGCTTAATCACCTTCTCATCATGTTTTGATGTGTCGCTATCGTTCAAATGTTTTGTATGAGAAGCGACTCATTCTTGAAGTACTTTGCACGTGAAGATTGCTAAACTACTGCTTTTAAAAAGTCTCCATTGTCAAGGCAATTGTGATAGTTCAACTGAAATTGTCCCATTTCCTGAGAATGCAATAAAAATGATAGACGATTTGTCATGCGTCTGCACTGTCCATATGTCATCTTTCTCTGCATACAAAAGGGCAAACATGTCCAATCTTTATGAATGTTTCTTCACAATATAATATTTGGAGTGTTTTGTTTTTGGTCTTTTGTTAGTCGTAACCAACAACTCTGACATTCCATCCGTTGGATGTATATGCACGTTTTGTTGAGCTGTAAGATTGGATATTTGATTCGTATTTTTTCTTTGAGAGTACAATGAATTGGAAAAAACACACACACCCGACCTCCTAAGGTAGAGTCATCCATCTTGGGGAACTATGAAGCATCCAACCCGAGCCGGACTTGAACCCTGGCCATCTGCCTAGGAGTACAAGGCACATCCACTAGACCACGCCCGTTGGATTATATTTGATTCATATTTGATTCATTCATGCTATGTGGAACGCTCAATATTTCTTTTCAAATTTAGAGATTTGTATATACCATTGCAATGTTAACATTCCTATATCCCACAAAGCAAAGATAAAATGTGTGGTATTTTTATATCCCACAAACCAAAGATAAGATGTGTCGCATTGCCAAGATTACAGAGCCCAAAGGCTCTAAGGTTAGAGCTCTATCAATCAAAATCCATCGAGGAGAAGAATTTTTAATTGTAAGAAGTCCCTCCCTTCAGACAACATAGGGTGTTTGCTTTGGAGGATAACAATATTCAACGTAAATGGGCCCCCCATGACGAGGATGAAAAGGTTATTAACCTTCTTTATAACTCTCTCTATCAAGTTTGTAATTAATGGTTCGTTGGCCTGGTGGTTGGGCCTCTCGCCTCTTGAGGGGGGGGCGAGGGTTCAACCCCTGGCAGCAACATGTAGGGACATATGAATCCTAGAAACTATCGTATCTGGCAGTTGGCCACCGTTTGACCATCCTCGTGGTAGTTGTGACCACCGTTCAATCCAGTCTTGTAAACCTCTGTTCTTGTGGGATAAGGGGGGTCCCATGGGTACTATGCCCTTCCTTGTACAGTTGCAATTTTCAAAGTTAAAGTCTGGGGGAGTAGGCCTCGGCCGAACCTCCATTTAAAAAGTTTCTAATTAATGGTAGATCTAGCGGGCTTGCCAACTTATCAAACCTAGCTTTCCCACCGACTTTTGACCCTCACCATTGTTTCACCTTTGGGCCACCCTACCCCTGCTTTGTGGGGATACGAGGGGGTCCCATGGGCACTGTGACCCTTTACTTGTACAATTTTTCTTTCAACCAATTCATGCAAGGGAGACTTGACATCAACCAAAGCTTCCTCTTAAAGAAACAACATCGACAGCTCTTGGACCTCAATAAAATCTCATGTTACATCATTAAATTAATTGAAAGTATACATCATTAAATTCATTGAAAATAAGTTCTTCTTGGGGAACCAATGAACTGCTCTTATGTTCTTTGGGATGCCATTATGTTCAGGAACTCTAAGAAAGTTGTAATCCATTAGTAGATCGAACAATGCATGGGCCAAGAACATCTCACTTATTTTAAAGTTCTTTGAGGATGTCATAAAACCCACGTTTGGACTAATTTGTTGAACTTAATTTCTATGATATATGACGTCTTCCAAACAACGAAACATCTCCAATACCCATCCTAGTAAAGTTCATAAAGATTCCTTTACAATGTTCTTTTTCAAGTTGCATGACCTTCAATCATCTGTTCCAAAATACTTGAAAATTAATTTACAGGAGAAAAATACAAGAGAGTTAAGAGAACATAAAAACTAGGTTAATACACCTATCGGCCCATTAGGACCCATCTTATTTTAAGCTTATCGCTTTCAATTAGGAAGATTGCTGTAGTTATGTACTCATTTTTCTTAATATTTAAGGGATATCTTGATGCTTTGAATAATTTGGAATCTTGATTATAATTACCTCTTTACAAATCCTCCCAAATACTTCACCTTTGATAGTGTTACAAACGACCATAGGGAAGCTCATCACCTTTGATAAGTGTTCCAAAAAACACTATCAAGTTGAACTAGGATAGTGGTTGATAGTTGGACGTTTTTATGATCTTCTCATGGTTGATCTTGGACCTCAACATAGTGCAAAAGTTCTAAGCAAGTTAAAAAATCCGTCACACAATCATAATTCAATAAAATCATTAATGTCATCTACAGACATTATAGGGACCAATTGATCTCTACCAAAGTAGAGGATGATGCCTCTACATAGAGCTCCTATTTATTTGGTCCTCCACCAATAAACTAATGTTGATTTATTTTGGTAGTGATGAGTGTGGACACACTTAGCACTATCAGGGAATATTTCTCCCTCTTTGTGAGGCTTTTTTGCCCTCGACTTGTATATACACCTTAAGCCCTAATGTGTCACTTGTGTTTGTACATTCACTTGGTAATACATTCCATATTGTGTTGTCCTCCAAGTTTCCTGTTTTTGTCATTCTTCATTTTCTTCTTGTTTTCATTGTTCTTCTTCTTATTTCACCTTGTCTTGTGTTCATGTGCTTATATAGACCTCAAATTCCAACAATTGTTATAAGAGTAGATTGCGAGTTTTGCTAAGGTGTCATCGACACCCCTGCAACCATAGTCCTAGAATCGAATGAAAATCGGCGTGCATAATTGGGGTGATAAGGAATTCAGAATTGCTTCAGGTTATGGTGTGAAAATTTTGATTATGAATGCAATATCATAGAGAGTGTACAAGAAATTTTTTCCTTTTGTTCCAAACATATATATATCTTTTTTTCTACCAATACAAGCATCTTGAAGTGTGCTATAGGTCTAGTAAAGGTAATTTTGTTCAAATTTTTGAGCTATAATCAATTTTTCACATCAAAGTATTTAGTCATTGGCCATGGTTGAAAACAATGATGTATTACATATGTTGGTTGTTGAGGATAAGTTTGATTGTACTTATTACCCATTGTAGGCATACATGATGTGCCACGTATTGGTAGCAAAAGGATTGTGGAATATCATGTAGGGTATTGAAACACGACCGCCTACACCTATAAATAAATTGATTGAACAAGATGTAGACGATGTTGAAAATGATGATCTTCAATTTTGTGGATGTGTTATGATTCCTCTTGTTGATATATTTCCCTAGCTATGTGTGTGAACACACTTAGTACCATCCGGGCACATTTCCCCCTCTATAGAAGGTTTTTTCCCTCCGGGTTGTACATTCACTTATCCTTGTTCATTCATTTGGTAAAACATTATGTATTGTGTATGCATGTTTAAAGTTGAAAATAATGAAAAGATGCCACATAGAGGAGAACGAAAATTATTAGGATGTTGTTATAGTGAAAAATTGATTGTAAAAGAAAAAGAGCTTTCTGCTCTTCCATATCCTTCCTCTCATGAAGCACTTTCTGCGAAGTGGGGTCTTTTTAGCTTCCAATATCTGTGTTATTATGTATTCCTTTGCTTGCTCCCCTTCATCCTCTCCATTTGTAGCTTGGACTTTGCATCTTGAGTTCAAAGTATTCTTGGATACAGCTATGTAATCGATATAGTGCATTGATTACATTTGTAAACTTTCTTGAGGTGGGATTATTATTATTTTTTTAGCATAAAGAATATTCCAACATTCTTTTCAGCTTTGGAGAGGTCATATTCTAGGACACTAGTACACTGATAACATAGTTGTCATTCCTATGCATTATACCATTTTCGTTGATTGAGCATAAATACCTTGTTTTGGTTTGATAATTGTGCGTCCTTCATATTCATCACATGGTAGTGTGTGCAAGACATTTGAAGGTTCCACACTCTTTTGGATCATTTGTTATTGCACATGTATTTATCGAAGCTACTGCGGTCCGGTAGAACAAGATGTGCATGTTTCCATTGAGCATTGAATAAAGTAGTATGCCATTTCTAAATTATTGAGAAATTTTTGTCTAGAAATTCCACATTCTCAGCAGCATTTGCTCCTCTTTTTAAAAGATAAAGATCTACGTGACTTAGTTATGAACGTAAAAATTGTGATGAAAATTGCTATGAATGTTACCTTTATAATGCAAGCAATTTTTTTTTTCTTTTGAGAGTACAATGAATTGGAAAGATGCACACACCCAACCTCGTAAGACGATAGAGGCACCTTTTTTGGGGAATTCTGAGGCATCCAGCCCTGAGCGAGACTTGAACCCTAGCCATCTGCTTAAGAGTACAAGGCACATCCGCTAAACCATGCCTGCTGGATATAATGCAAGCTATTTGAAATGCTTATCCATTATAAAAATTGATGTGGCCGTTATAAAAATTGATGTGTTAGATGTGAGGTTGCCGTTCAAATCTTTTGTATGATAAGAGACTCATTCTTGAAGTACTTTGCACGTGAAAATTGCTAAACTAATGCTTTTAAAAGTCTCCATTGTCAAGACAATTGTGATAGTTACTAAAAATCATTAACCTACTCTGTAATTCTCTTTCAACTTTTAAATATTTTGCAAATTTTCGGTCTCCTATGGGTTTTGGATAGTCACAATTATTACACTTTCGCATTGTCCTACCCCTACTTTGTGGAATAGAGGAGATCCCAAGGGCACTAAGTCCATTTAATGTACAATTGCTCTTTTATTAGCTCAAGCATGGGAGATTAGACTTGCACATAACTTCGTTTTATGAAAAAACTTAGCAGAGACCGTCTGGGTCCTCTTAACCTGTCTTAACACTTTTTTGTGGGATGTGGGGGGCCATTGGTGATATGCCCCTAAAACCCATGTCCTATCTCTCAAGAGGTGAAAGCCCAACTGATTCACCTATGGTGTGGACATTTGTCAGCCTACTTAACATCTCCTCCTAGCTCTTCGTATATAGATTTTTTGGTAAAAGCATGTTAATGTGACCACGTTTTAGGAGTATTTATCGATTTTAAGCCCGTCACTTTTTAGCTATTTCAAAAGCTTTTTAAATAGCAAAAAAATAAATTCATAAAATATCAATTTTCTAGATGTATGATCACTACTCATGTGGCGGCCCACTCAGTATCATGGCTAAAACATCGATAGTGAATGCCATTAATCCTCATGTACTCTACAAGGTGGCGAGTCTACGGAGTCTGTGCCAATGGAGCACAAAGGGCACTACTTCATGAGCCGCGAGAGAAAGCTGCCATCAACGAAGTTGTTCCATCCGACCACGAAGGTGAAATGCAATCTCTAGGAATGAGTTTGATCAGGTATGGGGTCACGCATCCATGCATGCAACATTTAGGTGCTCGCATGGCTAGGAGTAATTTCTATGGTTCCAATGTAAGAGCCACTATTTTCCGCTGAGGAGAGGCACGGTCCATTAAGGGTCCATCATTGAAGCGGAAGCAATGGACCAAGTAAGCTGCAAATCTGATATCAATCGGTATGTCTAATGCTGTGTAATTTAATAGGCTAGTTTTACAACTAGTTAAATGGAAAGTAGCACGTGGTTCTCCAAGAAGTAGACAACAATTGTCTTCAGGAGAAGCTGAATTTGTGGCCTTGTCTCTCACACCAAAAGAAGGCCTCTGGACATCAATTCCCTTGCAGACTATGTGTGATAAACAATCATCCATACATTTGGCTAGCAACCCCAAACACTTAGAGAAAACAAAACATGTTGATTTAAAGTTTCATTTTATACGTGATCTTGTAGAGAAATAAAACTTCATCTCGCATATGTATTAACTCATCTAATGTGGGCTGATATGCTTACGAAGCCTGTGGGAGCACATAAGTTCATCCTCTGCAGGAAACATCTTGGAACCATTGAAGTCAAATAGCATCTATGTCACATTCCAGTACTCTAGTTACAGGGGAGTGTTGAAGTGGCTTAACTATGATTACGTGGATGTGCCACATATGAACCATGTGGCCAAACACCATGTCCTGGAAATAATGGCTTAAGAGTCACGACTCACTCATGTGTCGCATGATGTAACGATTCCCATGTATGTAACTACTATATTGATCATTAATACATACAAAAGTTGTTGTGTGTATCTCTGTGTTATCTGTGGGCTTGTGTAGGACCCTTATTTTCTGCATCCATGAACCACAAAGATATAGGGACTCTACACTTATGGTGCTACGACTGGAGTAATGGGCATGCATTTATGAAACAATTTGCCTTGTTGATGCAGGTGGATATATCCAGCATATTCAAAAGTGTTAGACCATAGCGTATTCTACCAGAAAAAAGAGAATTTCCACACTGTTTATGGCCTGTCTATTGCTGGTATAGATCCAGGTACTATATCAGAAAAATCGGTTAGTGAGGCAGATTGGTTGTCTGTCTTCAAGGTAACTTGACTCAAGGGGAAGATGAAAGTTAAATATGTTAGGAAAGAGTTCTATGACACATTGATGGTGTTACATCAGATAGTCTACCAGGAGGTACCAACAAACTACGAATTGTCTTTACAATTTGCTAGAGCCTTTGCATTTGAAAACTCTACCACTACTCAAACATCAAAAATCTAGCTATGCACCAAGTGGCATGGGTTGTAGCTGTAGAAGCTTCTATTGAAAGATGTAGGAAGATGGGTACATTGCAGTTGAAGATGCAAAGGTTTTACAGTTGTTTGAACGATGATGCTTCACCACTTTTAGAGCCTTTGGATGCGAGCAAAAAGAAGATGTTGAGTTATATGCTTGACAAGGTATGATAGTTGCTGCATAAGGCGAGTGGAGGGTACTAAGGTTATACGTACTTTAGAATTGTTAATTGATAATGAACAAAATAAGTTGGATAGGGTCAAGATTGATTTGGATCAAGCCAAGCTATCAAAGGCTGTTGAGTCTAAGGTGACTACAACAATCATTGAGATGAGAAAAAAGTTACAGGTATCCATAGATGAATTGAAATGTGATGTGAGAATGTCTCCTAAGAGGAGGATTCAGTTGAAGATGCAAATTCAGATATATACTGTTAATCTAGAGCTATTAGGGGTTGAGCGAGATGAGAATGACAAGGTTCCTGAACTAGAAGTAATATTTAGCTTTATTGACATTGGTTGGAACATTTTTCTAAGGTTCAATACTGATCATTTGGATTGTTACATACACAAGCTGAATATAAGTTGCATGAGAATTGGCTGAAGAGTGCAAATCGACATCTATCCTTTGTAAAGAACATGTTAAGCATGATGGATTCAAATGAATTGTCACCGTTATTGCCATTACCTCCCCCATAGTTACCATCAGCCCTCTTACTCAGTGTTTCATCCATGTGCATGGCATGTGGTTTGAATATTGAGGAGCGGGTGAGTTTTATAGTGCACCTTATGCCATGCAACCATGCATATCACTATATTTGTTTTGCAACACATTGTCGTGTGTCAGTCAACTGTTTGGGACCTGAATATGGTGTTGAAATACCAGAACATGTGCAACAAACAATCTCTAGATTTCACAGGTAAGCTTGTCGTGTTGATTAATATTAATAATATTACTTTTTATCCATGGCTCTGGCTTCTTGATTAGTTGTTTGTAACTACATATATAATTAGGTTGCTACTTGTTACCTATTACTAAGTAGTTGGTTCTTAGTTACTTGTTACTAAGCATCTATTACTAATTAGATTATTACTAGTTACGGAGTTGCCGATTCTCGATAACTTGTTAGTATCTATTACTAATTAGCTTGTTACTAGTTAGCTATTACTAGGTTACTAATTATCTTGTTAATAATTAGCTATTACTTAGTAGCTAGTTCCTAGTTAGCCATTAGTAATTAGCTATTACTATTTAGCTTGTTACCAGTTAGTTATTACTAAGTAGCTAGCCGTTCGTTAGTTGTTTGTAATTAGCTATTACTAATTAGCTTGTTACGAGTTCGCTATTACAAAGTAGTTGGTTCTTAGTTAGTTGTTAGTAATCAGCTATTACTACTAAGCTAGTTACTAATTAACTATTACTAATAAGCTAGTTACTAATTAGATATTACTAAGTATATGGTTATGGTTAGTTGTTTGTAACTAATTAGCGTGTTACTAGTTAGCTATTACTAAGTTGCTAACTTTGGGTTACTTGTTAATAATTAGCTATTAATAATTAAATTGTTACCAATTAGCTATTACTAAGTAGCTCGTCGTTAGTTAGCTGTTAGAAATAATTATTAATATATTAGTTTGTTACCAATTAGCTATTAATATATAGTTATTACTAAGTAGCTATTACTAAGTAACTATTACTAAGTGCTATTACTAAGTAGCTATTGCTAAGTAGCTAATTCATCATAGCTATTACTAATAAGCTATCACTAAGTAGCTGGTTCTTAGTTATCTTATTAGTAAGTTATTATTAATTAGCTTGTTATTAATCACCTATTACTAATTAGCTATTATGAATTAGCTATTACGAATTAATATTTAGTTTGTTAGTAATCAGCTATTACTAAGTAGCTATTGTTAGTTAGCTATCATGATTTAGCTATTACTAATTAGCTATTATTGATTAGCTATTACTGATTAGCTTGTTACTAATTAGCTATTATTGATTAGCTATTATTGATTAGCTATTACTGATTAGCTATTATTGATTAGCTAGATTAGCTATTACTAATTAGTTTTTATTGATTAGCTATTACAAATTAGCTATTATGAATTAGCTATTACGAATTAGCTATTATGAATTAGCTATTATGAATTAGCTATTACTAATTAGCTATTACTAATTAGCTATTACTAATTAGCTATTACTAATTAGCTATTACTAATTAGCTATTACTAATTAGCTATTACTAATTAGCTATTACTAATTAGCTATTACTAATTAGGTATTATTAATTTGCTATTATTACTTAGCGATTACTAATTAGCTTGTTACTAAGTAGCTATTACGAAGTAACTAGTTCTTTCTTAGTTGTTCGTACTTAGCTATTACTAATTAGCTTGTTACTAATTAGCTATTACTAAGTAGCTGATTGTTCCATAGTTGTTAGTAGTTAGCTATTACTAATTAGCTTGTTACTAATTCATGATTATGAATTAGTGATTACTTATTATCTATTACTGATTAGCTATTATGAATTATCTATTATGAATTAGCTATTATGAATTAGCTATTACTGATTAGCTATTATTGATTAGCTATTATTGATTAGCTATTACAAATTAGCTATTACGAATTAGTTATTACGAATTAACTATTACAAGTTAGCTATTGATAAGTAGCTATTACTAATTAGCTATTACTGATTAGCTATTATTGATTAGCTATTAATAAGTAGCTATTACTAATTAGCTATTACTCATTAGATATTAATGATTAGCTATTACGAATTAGCTATTACAAATTAGCTATTACTAATTAGCTATGGCAAATTAGCTATGGCAAATTAGCTATTCCTAATTAGCTATTACTAATTAGCTATTACTAATTAGCTATTACTAATTGGCTATTACTAATTAGCTATTACTAATTAGCTATTACTAATTGGCTATTAATAATTAGCTATTATTAATTCACTATTACGAATTAGCCATTACTAATTAGCTTGTTACTAAGTAGATATTACAAAGTAGCTAGTTCTTGGTTAGTTGTTCGTAATTAGCTATTACTAATTAGCTTGTTACACATTAGCTATTAGTAAGTGGCTGATTGTTCGATAGTTGTTAGTAGTTAGCTATTACTAATTAGCTTGTTAGTAATTCGTGATTACTAAGGATCTAGTTTTTTGTTAGTTGTTTGCAATAAGTCATTTATCAACTATCTCTTTCTTAGTCTTTAACCCTTTAGTGGAACATTAATCTAGCTAGTTTCATTGAGCTAAGCAGTTGCTCGTACCTCAATAGGAACATTTACCAACAATGCTGATGCTGCATACGATAGGGAGCTTGGGACAAGTGAGAATCTTGGACGTACACCATTTGCTCAAAGTAAGACTTATGCCCAATCTTCATCATCAAAAGAGAAAGAAAATATTCCATCCTTCCTCCAAACACCATCTGCAATGGATGCTAGTGTGGATCCTTGTCCAATTGACAACATGCACGATGTGGAGTCCACACGTGTTGACTTTCATAGTGGTCTAGATGGAATGACTGAGAATGTTCTTGATCCAGTTAGCAGCTCAGATATTCAACTAGCTAGTCAGAACTCTGTAGTTGATAATGATCCCATTGTTTGTTCAAACAAAGGTCATCTATAGAATCCAACTTTTGATCCTAATCAGAGTCCAAATAGGGATGTTCTTCAAATGAATGCTACAAATGAAACCTCCTCGAAGCAAGAATATTGTAACCCAGCCTTAGTTTCTGACATGTGTGGATCCCCAACAAAGACTGTATGTGTTCATGTACAAGAGGATGCCACTCTAGCGCAGTTTATGGCAAATGCAAAAAGAAATTTGCAAGCACCTGTGAAACGATAGAAGAAGCCAAACCATTTGCACCCAATTACAAGGCGGCTGACTACTCAGTCACACTTGAACCGAGGCGGTGTACTTGATATAGAGGATCTTTCAAAAGAATAGTATTAGTTCACCCTCTTACATCATTGTCCTTTGTAATGGTTACTATCCGCATGTGTGGCATCATCCAAATCAATTAGCTATCATCATAGTTTGTGATCAGCCTATTTTGTATCGATGCCATTAAAATATTTTGTTGTCTCTGCCTCATCATTAGGAAAAAAGGTGAACCCTGCATGGGCCTTGTAAGGATCCCTAATTTTTAGGGATTAAGCCTAATTCTATTGTTGTCTAAGAGGACAAAGTGCATTTAATAGGGAACTTTTTAGTAGACTGGAGTAAGCTTTTTCTAAGGCTTACTAGGCTCCTCTCTCTCTTCTATTAGAGAGAGAGAAAGGGAATCTACTTTCCACATCATCAAACTCGAGCATGTATGGGAATAAAAAAAATGATTTTTTTTTCAAAGTCTCAATTTCAGTGTTTATTTACTTGAAAGGGCTCATTTTTTAATATATATGTTAGAAGTGACTTTTTTTTTAGTTTAGTTTTTAGTTTTCCTTCTGAAAAACTAATATTTTTAAAATCCCTCCAAAAGTACAGTGACACATCATCAAATCTGTAACTACTCTTCACCCAAAAAATGACTTTTTCAAAATTTCATCATTTTTGGCTATTCTCAGTGGAATAACACACTGTGACCCATCCACATCCAAGAAAACAAAATTTTCCTGAGAAAATCATGCTCTAGCATCTCTTCCAAACAAATTCCTGGTCTCTTTCTCAGTATTGTTTAATTGTTGGAAAAGATGGTGTTGACACCTATTACAAACCTCACATTAGGACGTCCTCATGCCCCAGCATCAACAAGTATCCATGTTCGTGTGCCTAGAGAGTTTGCTCCAAATACACAGTGCAACAATGAACTCTCAAAATGAGCGTCGTGAAGCTGGAGAAAAGAATATTGATCCTTGGACTCATGGTTCATTATACCCTCCTGATCCAATGTCTTCTTACCATCCAACATTCCATAACCTCTCAACTTTACTTTAGTTCATCGGTGCTGGTAAAGCTGGGCTCTTAGGTTATTGTCAATGATTATCTACGCATTCAACTGTCATTACTAAGTATTGGATTCAACAATATCAACTAAATCATAAAAGGTTGGTCACTTTTGAAAGCACAATCATATCTTTACAAGAAAAGCTTGCAGAGCTTGAAAAGCATATGGAAGAAAAGGAGAGAACAATTGAGAAATTAAAAAACATTGTCCAACACTTGAGAGAGACTCCACTTGGGATGCGACATAGGAGATGATCATTAACATCCTTTGAATCTCTTTCAATTGGTGGTGGAGCACGCAAACGACGAGTTTTTGTGATAAGGTTTGGCTTGTATTTGTTTCTCTTTTTGGAAGACTTTTATATATATATATATATATATATATATATATATATATATATATATATTCTTGTTATGTAGGTCATTCGTTGAAGATGTTAGCGCATCATCAACAACAAAGGATCAATTCAAGTTATTAAATTCTTGTTTGACCAACAAGCAGGTGGTTAGTATTTTGGAGTCACGGATAGGAAACCTTATCAAGAAGCAAGTGATTAAAGATTTCACAAAAAATTTACAAGATATTATCACTCCTAGAGACGTGCAGATGGTATGTGATGAAGCAGGAATTAGTACTAAAGGATATAGTGCATTGTACAACCTTTTGAAGCATTCATTACAAAGAGAAGGTATTTTGCAGAATATGTTTCCATCTCCTTACAAGGTATCGCTAAAGAAGTCAATGTCCAATGAAGATATAACTAGTATTCTTGGAAACTACTTATATATAGAGGATATTATGCCTATGTCTATTTATCATTTATCTACATCCAAAAAAGAGTTGAAAAGTGCAGCTGGAAATGGATTTCCTTACACAAAGTACAACAACATATTCGTGGATTTGGAGAGGCTTCAACAGGCAATGGTTCGATTTTATAAATCTACTATACTAGGTATGTGCACTATTGTTACCTTGATATACATTGTATTTTGATGTTATAAAAATTTTGCTAATTTATGCAGATTGTAATACCAAATTACAGCTTATATTGAAGTTAGATGAATGCCAGATCATAAAGGGACGACGAATGGAGAGATTGAGTTTGACACTCATGAATGAAGCTATGACAAATGCCATATCTGATGAAAGTAGTAACTCTAGCTCTAACTCTACATATAGTGTTCAATCCGAGAAAGAAATATGGTGGTTAGGTGCTATTGAAGTACCTAAAGAATCCAATGATGTTCTTTCATGGATTTTTAGTAGGACCCCATGGATCACTAAAGTAATAGTTTCTCAAATTCATGGTGCAAAGCTCCACATAGAAAACTTTGGTGATTTTGAGATAGATTGGCACTTGAGTGGGGATTTAAAAACTATCAAATGCATGTTAGGTTGCAAGCAAGGTGCATCTGCTCGTTATCCAAGTCCATTTTGTACTTGAGGCTACAAAGTAACAAAGGGAGAACAAAAAGTACTATCTAGCTTATATGAATACATAGATGCACCTACTTCCACGGAATGGGATAGACCTTTGTTAAGGTGTCCAATGTTAGAAATACCTAACCGTGACACATTAGATAAAGATTGGAATCCCATTATTCCATTTCCATTAGTTAATGTTCACTTTTGCACATTGCATGCTTTCATGAGAATATTTGATAGATTATTGAAGCTCCACATAGAATATGCATTTTCCATGAAGCCAATTGATAAATCTGTACAAGCAATCAAAAAATTAGAAGAGTTGCTTAATTCGATTGGTTGTCATGGTGGTAATGTAACTCTAGCTGTCAAAAAACCTGGTGAATCGCAAAATAGTTTGCAGCAAGTGTCAATGAGAAGGAAGAAGGCAAGAAAATTTTTCAGAAGAGGTGTAAGCCCTAAGAAAAATGAATGCAGAGAGCTATGGAAAGACTTGTGCATGATCACCACTGATAATGATTCTCAAATTGACCTTAGTAATAGGTGAAAGAAGGTTTGTTCATGCTTAGATAAGTTGGTAGGCTTAATGAGTCTTAAAAGCTCCAACAAAAATGACCGTCGGTTGTTTCAAGCTACATTAATGGAGTTTGCAAAGTGTTTCATCCTATCTTGGGGAGAGCGCAATATTACACATTACATTGTAAGTTTTCTTATTTTTTCAATTTTCTTGTTGATAAGATTGTGTTATATGTACTTATATCATTTCAACATATTTTATTTGCACATGGAGCATTTTTTATGCATTGATATGGTTCATTGGAGATTTTTAGTACACAAGGAATGGAGAAGTCACATTACAAGGCTAGAGGTGTTTACTTCAAGAACACACGACATAGTGGTGGTGCAATGCAATCAAACTATATGGAAGAGATGTTTAATTGGTTTTATCGTACTGCATTTTCAAGGACATATGCAATGGAACGAGCCAAGGAGTCGAAAGTTGCAAAACTTGCAAGATTTAATCAACACAACTTAGCTAGTGAAAAATGGAAGTCATCATTGGGACCTTTACGTCATGCTCAATGGCGGGCTACAAGAACACGACAGGGTTCATCATGGAAGTGAAGTCATTTAATACATTCATGGAATTTTTTGAATAATTCATAAGATTTGCTACACACTAATATCTTCTTTGCAATTTTTTAAGGTAATTTTTAATTTTTTAACTATTTTTTGTCCATTCAGATGTGAACTGAACCTTTTTAAGTGAAACATTATAAAAGGAGAATCATTGTCTCATTTCAACATTCTAGCACTACAGAGGATGGCACGAAGGAAGCAAACTCCAAGGAAGGATCCCATTAACTTTCCTACCTATGTGCAAGGCACTCAGAAGCCACCATGGATGAATCACCACAAAAGGCGACGTAGTGTCTCGCGCTCTGCATCCCATCGCGAAACAGGTGGTGGTCATACCTCTGGGAGTGAACAGTTGCATGAACAAGTGGAACATGGGCAATCCAGGGAAGAGGCCGTAAATCAACCCCAATCACCACCATCATCATATGATGAGCCTCCATCACCAAAGAGACCAACAAAGACAAGGGTGAAGGAGCATGCTCATAGACAGGTAGTTTCTGATGATGATTTTGATGAATCACATGAGGATGTGTTTCAACAACGTTCACAATCAAGTGATGAGAGTCAAACATTGCCACCATGGGGTAACGAAGAAATACCTACAAATCATAGGGTTACTGTAGCGGGAAAGACACTACCATCAAATCAGGGGGCCATACCCAATGATCAAGAGAGGGAGCAAAGCCAGCAACAACATCCTCAACAAGGAGAAAGCTCAAGATGCGTGCAACGGAAGAAGAAAGTCTTTCAACCCCGTTGTAGACCACCCCAACCAAGACCACGAGAAAATGTCCAACAAAGACCACCACCACCACAAGCTAGAGCACCACAACGAAGAAGAAGATATACGAAGGCATTTGCAGAGATAAGGCACTATCAAAAGACAACTGAGCTTCTCATACCTAGAAGACCCTTTGCAAGGGTGGTCAAAGAAGAGTTACAAAGGTATTGTGCAGGGTTATGGATCCAAGCTCTAACTTTAGAAGCTTTACAAGAGGCAGCTGAAGCATTTTTTATATCAATGCTAGAGGATTCCAACCTGTGTGCCATCCATGCTAAGCGAGTCACTATACAACCGAAGGACATATAGTTAGCTAGGAGAATTAGGGGTGATCGTAGCTAAGTTTTGTAACTCATCTCTACAGACAAGAGATTTTTTGTAAATATTGCCATTTTCAATGAAACATTAGCACTTTTCCTCTATTCCCTTTATAATCTCATTATTTAGAATGAAACATGAGCAGTCATTTTACATTTCCATGTGTTTTCTTGTGATAATCTCTCATATATCAGTGATTTTTTTCTTATCTTATCATTTTGATCTAGTGATAATATCCATCTAGTGAAATTTCTTTCTCATTTAAGGTCATGTAGGGCATGTAGGGCATTGGGAGGCCAAATAAAGCCCTGCCACAGAAACACGGGAGAAGGCCCTGCAAACAATGCCCTACAAGACCTTAAATGTGAGTAAGAAGGTCCAAAAGAATGAGAGTAAAGAAGGATCATGAGGAGTAAAGCTAGTTCATGAGGAGTTAATATGAACAAATTTTGACCTCCCTATACCTTTGAAACATATGAGCAGAGCATTTTGAAACTTAGAACATTTGCATTCTTGAAAATATCCATCTAGTGAAGTTTCACTCTCATGTAAGGTCACCTAGGGCATTTGCATTCTTGATAATATCCATCTAGTGAAATTTCTCTCATTTAAGGTCATGTAGGGCATTGGGAGGCCAAATAAAACCCTGCCACAGAAACGCGGGAGAAGGCCCTGCAAACGTTTTGCAGGGCCTTCTCCCGCGTTTCTGTGGCAGGGCTTTATTTGGCCTCCCAATGCCCTACAAGACCTTAAATGAGAGAAAGAAGGTCCAAAAGAATGAAAGTAAAGAACCTCCCAATGCCTCCCAATGCCCTACATGACCTCAATACATCACATGCAGGTCCAAAAGAATTTTAGACATTATACTAAAAAAGAAATACTTGAGACAATTGTAAATAAAGCAAAGTGAAAATTTGATATTAATTCAATTGTTTACATCAATTGGCTTTGAGTTTCTCAATGACTCTCTTTTGACGCTCCAAAGCCATGGGTAGGGTGTAAGTCAAAATTGAGTTTGTTATTTCATCAACATTTCTAACTCCTAGACCTAGAGATATACCTATTTGACCTAAGGCCTTTCCACGGAAGTTGGAACCTAAGGTTGTAGTTACAAGGGATTTCTGAAATAAAAAGATACAATTACTCCCCTGTGTAATGGTTGATAAACAAGGCAATTTACTTAAGGCCTTTAGACACCATGTCATGAAGTGGCCCTGCGGACTGAACTCTTTATGGATAATTACAAAATGTTCTTTGGGAAGTTTCCCAATGTAGTTTGCAAGGGATGAGCCACCTCCACGAGCCACTCGATCACCTCCACTCCTTGCTGCAAACTTGTTGACGCCAATCACCTCCTGCACAAAGTTTTATGATTAGTAGCTGCATGTGTTTGTAAGAATGAATGACATGAATTAAAGATACTTACATCTTGAGCTCTATCTTCTTCTTCTCCTCTCTCTTGAAGATGTAAATTAATGCTGGAGTGGGACATCCCACTCTGCTCGATTACTGGTGAGGCAGGAACTTCTGATTCCAATATCCTTTCTTGTGCATTACTAAATTGTTCTTCTGTGATATGTTGATGTTCACTTGTAAGTATGTCATTGCAAACCAATTTTATTGCATCGGCCACTGAGTCACCAAATGGCAAACACTTTTTCTCCAACAAGTCAGAGGTACTATCCAAAGGACACTCTGACAAAGTACAAAACAAAGTTAGGCATTCATCCAGCCATAGCCCAAATGCCTTCTCTACATCATGTAAAAACAAATATTCTTGTCCCTCGACAAGAACCACTGAAAAAGTTTCAACCTCCACCTCTGGAGTAGTTGCTTCTGGCTCCGAAGAGGTGGATGGCTTAGGCACTTCTTTTAACTTATCATCCACACCAAGAGGATAAGTTTTCTCAATAGCTTCTCTCTCTAATAGGAGATTCAAGGGTTCTTGAGGTGGTTCCTTTTTATCCTCGACAAAACCACATGTAAGAAGATGAGGGATCTCATGAGGAATTGGTTCTGGTTCCTCATTCACAAAGAAAATTGTGGCAGCAATGAATGAAAGATATTTTGCGCCCATCTTGCATTTCCTATTCAATCTCCTTATAAGTGGCACAATTTCATCAAGAAGGTGCCCTACTTCCTCTACAATTACCTGGAACCGTTTCAATCGTTTTGCAAATGCCTCATCACCTTTGTGAATGTAGGTGAGAAGGTCACATGGAACCCAGGTTCCATCATATGGTGGTATTTCGATGGAGAAACGCAATATATGAACTTGCATATATTGAAGTAGCTCCTCCAAAGCATCGGCATTCATTTGCACGGTTCCATGGAGGTCAGGAACCTTGGAGAGAAGATCATATAGGTCATGTTGACCTTTATAATCTGAATCCTCCAAAAATTCTAGAAACTTGTGGCGTGCACTCTTAGTAGGTACAGAGGTGGAAGCCATAGCTTGCAAATGCAGACTGCTCTAACACTCAATGTAGTTGCAAAAGTGAGAAATGAGGAGAGAGGACTCCTATTTATAACTTTTCTAGAATTTTTAAGTGAAGAAGGATCGAGTTTTTCCAGCTAATTAACTATGTCCCAGACATCACTTTTTTGTAAACATTAACATGCTTTCACCCTTTTAATAAATGTCAAGCTTCTCAAAAATGAAGAAAGAATTAAGACAAACCATATCACCCTCCTCTTCTTTGGACCATTTTCCTCATCAACGTTAGGAAACATTACACTTGCACCAAGTGGAATTATCCCCATTTGGTTTGCTCTACTAAACTTCATGATGTAAAAGGTTGTAACCATCATTTTGAACTGCTGCCCTCATCAAAGCAACATACTTCCTAGTGAAACTAGGGGATTTCTTTCTTGTTTATACCCTTCAATCCTAATAGAAAGACAAGGACATGGAGGTGAGGAATTCTTACACCCCCTTGTTCAAGTGACCTATTCAATGCATGCATAAATGGCTGCTCATAAATGAATTTCCCATTGCACTTTTAAGCTCAAAAATGCAAGAAAAAAGGGTGTGCTATTCAAGCCTTTCCTTTCTCGAGTATAATACAAGAAGATGTACACCAAATCCTTAGGATTCCTTTTGCATTACTTGCATCATCGGCACATGTCTAATTATAAATGAAAATCTTCTTTCTTTCAATAAGGGGATCTACAAAGGGATTCAAAAATTTCTTTCTTTCATAATTTCGCACCAATATGTTAGATTTATTTAGACTTCCATGGTTTACCATTGGTCTACCTACACGTGGTCGAGGACCCTAGTTGGGTCAAGGACTAGAGCTTGGGGGAGCCAAGGCTGTAGCACGAATCTTCGAGGTGCTCTTCAAAACGAACGGGCGTGTGAGCTTCTCCTTCTTTCCCATGAAAATTCCTAAAGAAGATCGTGAAGTGGTCCTTTCTCCACAAACTTTCCCTTCTCTTACTCAAGCTGTGATACTAAATGAAAGATCCCAATTAGCTACCTTCCACTCTCCTGCCAACCTTAAATAGCCCTTGCCCTTGACACCTCTAGAATCTTCTCTAAGGTCCAAACACTCCTCAAATGGCCACTCTGAGGAGATGTAATAACCTCAAAAATTCGTGCTAGAGCCTTGGCTCTCCTAAGCTCTGTTCTTTGACCCAGCTAGGGTCCTCGACCAAATGCACGTAGACCAATGGTAGACCATGGAGGTCTAAATAAATCTAACACAATAGGTATTTCATATTTAAAATGATTGGGTCATTAGTTACATATGCTTTTGGATGTATGGAACTTGTTTATGGTTCTGTCATCTTTCTAAGAGATGCCTTACTTTTTTAAGATTAGAAGAGCTTTGTAGCGAACGTCTACATGCCTTTTCCTCACCATAGCTTCATCCTTGTTTTAAGGAGAGTCTATTGTGCATAGTTGGAGAGAGTGCGTAAAAAAAGGGGTAGAAAATAAAGGGTGAAAGAGAGAGTTCTTAAATCATAAATAGATGTAAGGGTATAGCAAGAGCTTGAATGGGTATAGGAAAAGAGATAGTGAGAGATTTATGCGTGTATGTGTGTGCGTGATAGAGAGAGAGACAGAGAGAGAGAGATCACTAGGTGAGAAATCTTATAGGAGATAGAGAAAGAGTTTGAGAGAGGAGTGAAGAAGAAAGGCAGTAAGCAAGTCAAAGATAGAGAGCGATAAAGAGAAGGGGAGGAAAGAAGAGATGAGTGATGTGCAGAAAAGTGGTGATAAATGCATTTTGGGAGTCAGTGGCAATCAAGGTGCTCTGTGTTTATGTGTTGTTTTTATTCAAACGCTACTAATTCTGCTTCTAACCTCTGCTACATGCTCCATGAAGTAGAGGAAAAACTTTGCTCTACAAAACGGAGGAAAAACTCTGACCCATGATTGTGCCAACTTTGTATAGACAGCCTTCCAATGTCCTTTATCCGTTATAAAATTCCTCCTTTAAGATAGCATAGGGTGTTTGTAATTGTAAGTAGATCCCTCCTTTAAGATAGCATAGGGTGTTTGTTTTTTTAAATAAAGGAAGTTCGGCAATAGCCTACTCTCCCGGACTTGAATTAAATTAAGAAACAAGGGTACAAAAGAAGGGGACTAGTGCCCACGGGACCCCCCAAATCCCACAAAGCAGGGGAGGCTTGGTTGATTCCTAGGTTGCATTACAAAGAAGGTTGATCACCCTCTCGTCGCCCTCATGCGGGACCCACTTGGGTTTGAGCTTGTTGTTGATCAAAAGGAGGACTTGATGGTGCCTGAAGGGGGGGGATTTCTTACTGTTGACAATCCTCTTGCCAAGGAGGAAAAGAGATTTCTCAATCGTCCACTCCTTGGGAGGGTCGCCGAAGTTGAGAGCACACCGCTCCCGCCAAATTTTCCACAGGACTTCCCCTCTGATTGCGTTCCAGAGAGCCGCAGAGCATCCAATCGCTTCTCCTAAAAGGACTTGTTTCCAGCTAAGCTGTTTCTGAACTCTGATTTTCAGTCCAACCGTCTGCCAGATTCTGTAGGAGTTGGGGCAAGTAAGGAAGATGTGTGGGACATCTTCGATTGCACGGTGGCAGC
This sequence comes from Ceratopteris richardii, assembly GCA_020310875.1. Lineage (NCBI taxonomy): Eukaryota > Viridiplantae > Streptophyta > Polypodiopsida > Polypodiales > Pteridaceae > Ceratopteris > Ceratopteris richardii. Next base: position 111,248,202 of record CM035406.1, read on the forward strand.
GTTTGCACCACGGAGGGATACCACAAATTTTGCTAGCCTTTTGGTTAGTCCAAATTCCTCGATGAAGACAAGATCCAAATTAAATGGGCCTTCCATGAGGAGGATGAAAACGTTATTAACCTTCTTTCTAACTCTCTCTATCAAGTTTGTAATTAATTGTAGGTCTAGTGGTCTTGCCAACTCTCAAACCTAGGTTTCATATTGCCTTCGAACCATCACCATTGTATCACCTTCTAGTCACCCTATCCCTGCTTTGTGGGATACAAGGGTCCATGCCCCTTTACTTGCACATTCTTTCTTTCAATCGATTGATGCAAGGGAGGATTGACCTCGGAAAAACTTCCTCTTAAAAAAAACAACATTGAATTCTCTTGGACCTCACCAAACTCCATATGTTACATTATTAGATTAATTGAAAGTAAGTGTTGTTTGGGGAACCCATCAGCCGCTCTTATGCTCTTTGGAATGCCATTAGAGGTAAAGCGCTCTAGAAGATTTGAAAAAAAAAATGGATGTGCAATCAACTTCGATAAAACTCCCAAAGAATGCCTTATGTTTATCATCATATTTCTTTTGCTTTGTATTTTGTTTGACCTCCTTCTTTGAATGATAATGTATCAAACATCGCTAAAACGTATTAGGAATTGTAAAGAAAGTTGTAATCCATTAGTAGATCGAAAATCCATGGGATAAAAAGATCTCACCTATTTTAAAGTTTTTTGTGGCCGTCATAAAATCCACATTCGGACTTATTAATCGAATTTTATCTCTATGATATATGACCTCTTCCAAACAATGAAATATCTCCAATATCCACCAAATTTCATAAAGATTACCTGGAAATGTTATTTTCCAAGTTGCATGATCTTCAATCATCTGTTCCACAAGATACCTTTTTTTGGCAAAATAATTAAAAAATAATTTACAACAGACAAATACAAAAGAGTTAAGAGAACATACAAACCAGGTTAATAAGCATATCGACCCATTGAGTAGGACCCATCCTCTTTTAAGCTTATCCCTTTGGATTAGAAAAGAGATTAGAAACATCACTACATGCTTGAAAGGGCGAATAATTATGCAATTATGTACTCATTTTTCTTACAATGTTTAAAAGGGGGAACAATTTTGTAGTTATGTATCATTTCTCTACCTATGTAAGGAATCATAATTCACTTTTGATAGTGTTCCAAAGGACCATATGAGAGCTCATCACCTTTGATAGTGTTCCAAAGGACATAATCAAGTTGAAATAGGATGATGGTTGATAGAGGGACTTTTCTATGTTCTTCTCATAGTTGATCTTGGACCTCAACATAGTTGCAAAAATTTCTATGCAAGTTCAAAAAGCCCACACACAATCATAATTCAATAAAATAATTAATGTCATCTATAAACATTCTAGGGACCAATTGATCTGTACCAAAGGAGAGGATGATGCCCCTAAATAGAACCCCTATTTATTTGGTCCTCTACCAATAAACTAATGTTGATATATTTTGGTAGTCAAAAGTGAACACACTTAGGGCTTTCAAGGAACTTTTTCCCTCTTCATGAGGCTTTTTTGCCCTCGACTTGTATATACACCTATAACCCTAATGTGTCACTTGTGTTTGTACATTCACTTGGTAATACATTTTGTATTGTGTTGTTCTCAAAGCTTCTTGTTCTTCTTCTTATTCATTTCTTTCTTTATGTTGCTGTTGTTGTTGTCGTTGTTCTTCTTCTTCTTCCTTTTGTTGTTTGTGTGCTTCTATAGACCTCAAACCCCAACAATTTTCATTAGAGGAGATTGCTAGTTTCTCTAAGGTATCATCAACACCCCTCCAAATATAGTCCTAGAATTGCATGAAAATTGATGAGCATAATTCGGAGATAAGGAGTTCAAAAATTTTTCTCTTTATGGTGTCAAAATTTTGATTTGAGCTTGTAATTTCCACCTCTAAATGCCCTATCATAAAGACTATGCTCACAAGTTTTTCCTTTTGTGCCAAATATATATAGATATTTTTGTCTACCAATACAAGATCCCACATGCCAAATGTCTAGTGTTCATAGCATTTGTGCACTTGTAGCTCATCATGGTTGGAATGTACATTAGTTGAGCATTAGCACTACATTTTTGAATGGTGATTTACATGAAGAAGTGTATGTATGCCCCATGTTTTGTATAGAAAGGGCAGGAAAACAAAGTGTGTAGGATGAAAAAGGGATTATATGGTTTGAAGCAAGCACTATTATTGGTGCATGACAACCATCAATTAATGTTTTGAACAAAGGGTTGAAGACAAAAGATGAAGAAAAGATCAACAAGTGAATCTCGAAGATAGTGCATATTCACGAAATAAAGACTTGTAGACATATGTACATTAAACTTGTAATTAGCTCACTTATACTTTTGTTATGGTCATGAGCTTGTACATATATACCTATATATATATATAAGTAGAAAGTTGGGGCATGTATGAGAGAGTAGGAGAGATGATAAATGACCAGTTGTAAGAGTCATTAGATACTTTAGAAGTGAAGAAGATCTCTCTCATCAACTAGATGTAAAGTTTTCCTGGATAGAAGAAAAGTTGCACCCGATATTTTGCTCAGTGCTCCTTGTGTGCTTAATCTTTTGTGAAATAATTTTGTACAAGTCTAACCCTACATTTAAAGTTTCAAAAGGTGAAAGCTTAAAGGGAAAGCTAGAGAAGGAGGCCTCAAGCTATCAAGAAGATCAAGAGGAACTTCATTCAAAGTAAAGGTACACTTATTCCTCTTAAAGCTTGAAGAATTTGATACGTACAGGTGAAGAAAGAATGAGAGATTCTCTTCAGATATAGAAATTGGATAGAGAAAACTATCTAGCCTCATCAATGAGGATGGAATATCATCTCATGAGCAAAGACTTGATAGGATACATTACAGGTGAGGAAGAAAAACCAGAGTTTAAAGATCCTAGTGTTCCAACTAGGGAGGAGCTCACAAATTTGAAGATTTGGATGAAGAAGGATGCTCAAGCAAGGAGAATTATCTACATGGGAGTCAATGACTACTTGCTACCTCATATTAGAGGACTTGAAAGTGCATGTGACATATGGAATGCCTTGGAAGAGCATTTCCAAAATACTACAAAGTCAAGGAAGGCATCCTTATGGGCATAGCTCACTACATTTAAAAACAAATCTTCTCAATCTATTTTTGATTATGTAACAAGGATGAAGGACATTGTAGATGCATTAGGAGCATTTGATGAAGATATTGAAGAGTATAAATTGGTAAGGCAACTCCTCATAGGTTTGAGAGGAGATGAGAAATTGAAGCCATTCATTTTGTCTACTGAATTGTCACTAGATCATTTCACTCTTGACTTGAATCAATTGATAGGACATATGTTAACTTTTGAGCTGGATGGCAAAGGTGTTGTTGATAAGAGTACAGGTCAAGCAATGTATTCAAAGGACAAGAAGAAGAATAGCAAAGGCAAGCAACAATTAAATGAAGAAGAGGGTACAACTAGCCAAGCCAACTTCCTAAGAGGAAGAGGAGGTGTCAAAGGAAGAGGAAGAGGCCGAAGCAATAAAGATGGAGCCAAAGCTTGTTGGATTTGTGGTAAGACAAATCATTTAACTCATGATTGTTGGCATAATAATCAGAATAATGGAGGATATAGTCAGACCTTTAATTCAAGAGGAAGAGGTGGTAGAAACCAAAGAGGTAATTTCAGAGGTAGAGGCAATAGAGGTTACTTTGGAAGAAATACAGGTAGAGGTTTCCAAAGTCAATCCTACAACAATACCTATTACAATTATGCTTCAGATCAGAAGGAGGATTCAACCTTGATAATGAATGCAACTTGTGTAAGACAAAGTGAAGACCAAAGAGTCTTCTACATTGGCTCAGGGTGTAGCAATCACCTGAGTGGTAACATAGCCTTGATGATTGATTTGGAGAATAAGGTGAGTAATCATGTAGTTCAAACAGGTGATAATACAAAGCATAATGTGAAGTCAATTGGATCAGTGAAGGCCAAGGATGGGATCACTCTTTGTGAGTAAGGTTTTGTATGTTCCTACAATTCCAAAGAATCTGATAAGTGTATTGCAATTTATTGAGAAAGGTTATGAAGTAAGGTTCACTAATGATGGAGTTTTTGTGGAAGACCCTATCAATGGGTATAAACAAATTGTTTCAGGTGACAAAGAAGGAAGGTTATTCACATTGAAGATTCAAATTAATGTTGGTCATGCCTTGTTCACTTATGGAGGACATAAGATCTTTGAGTTAGATCTTTGGCATAAAAGGCTTGGACATTTAAATGAAAGAGGAATTAAGGATATGGCTAACAATGGTTTAGTGCTTGGATTGCCTAATGTTGCACGTCAACACACGACATACAGATGCGAGGCATGTCAATTAGGTAAGGCTCATAAGCAATCATATACTAAGCATGGTTTCATGTATTTAGAGAAGCTTGAGTTGGTACACACATATGTGTGGGGACCATCAAAGGATTTCAGTATTAATGGTTCAAGATATTATGTGATTTCTGTTGATGGTGCTACTAGGTGGATCACTATATATGTGATCAAAGATAGATCAAAGGTGTTCAATACATTTAAACATTATCATGTGTATGCAGTGTAAGGAATTGAACTCACAACCTCTTGGTTAGGAATGTGATGGGCTAACCACTTGCCCCAAAAGCCATGGTTGAGGATTACTTCCTAATCCTCTCTCTTAGGGTGTGGTTCAACCATCTCCTACCAGGATTATGTTACATTCTTCCCCCCTTGGTCGATCATTGTCCTCAATGATCTACTCTTGTATCCCTCTAGCCTCGGTGATCAGTCCCTTGAACCCCTAGGTGCCCTTGAATTGATGTCCCTCAACCTCGCATAGTTTCTTGAACCTTGTTCGCAACCTTGGTCTCTTGAACCCTTGCTCTCAACCTCGGTGTCTTGAACCTTCTTGTTCGCAACCTCGGTGTCTCGAGCCCTTGTTCTCAACCTCAGTCTTGAACCTTGTTCTCACCCATGCTTGGTATCTTGAACACTCAATCAAGTGCCACCCAAGGATGTCCAAGGAATTCACACTTCCAAGCTAGCTCATTGGAAAGTTCGTTCCGAGAGCTTTCCAACGGTATATTATACGCCTCAATCCGACCTACGGATTGAGAGATACACCCCAATCATTGTAAGGTCCATCCTTGAAACTGACGCGCGCCTTCCACAATTCCTACCCTTTCACATGGAGGATGCCCAAGCGCCTTTTTTAGAGGCCATTGGGTCATTCCACTTTGCCCAAGCCTACTTCCTAGGCTCTGATACCAATGTAAGGAATTGAACTCACAACCTCTTGGTTAGGAATGTGATGGGCTAACCACTTGCCCCAAAAGCCATGGTTGAGGATTACTTCCTAATCCTCTCTCTTAGGGTGTGGTTCAACCATCTCCTACCAGGATTATGTTACATGCAGAAAGAATCACAGGTCAAAAGTTGAAGAGACTAAGGTCAAATGGAGGGCGAGACTATTTCCCTAATGAGTTCAATGATTACTTATGGAATGGAGGTGTAAAAAGGGAAGTTACTTGCAGGTATTCTCCTCAACAAAATGGTGTAGCAGAAAGGAGAAATAGAACTCTTGTTGAGTTTGCAAGATCAATGATGAAGGAGAAAAATTGTCCCAAATATTTGTGGGCTGAGGTTGTAAATACATCTACATACTTGGTTAATAGGTTACCATGTAAAGCTTTGCAGGGTATGACACCATATGAAGCTTGGTGGGGTAAGAGAACTACCTTAGATCATTGCAAAGTATTTGGATGTTTGGCTTATGCATATGTGCCATCTTAGTTGAGGCATAAATTGGAACCTTAAGCTCAAAGTATGTGTTCATTGGATATGATGATAAGCAGATGGAATATAGGTTGTGGAGTCCATCCACAAAGCAATTCCTTGTATCTAAGGATGTTACATTTGATGAACAAGGTACTTGGTATACATGTACACTTAATATTCATGCAGGTGATGAAGAAACCTTGAATCAGAAGAAAGGTAAATCAAAGGTTCAAATATTTGATGGAGAAGATGAAGCACAAGTTGAAGTTGAGGAAGTGCCAATGTTTGATTGAGAATGTAAAGAACCAGAAACTTTAAAGAAGTGGAGAACTCATAAGGTCATGAAGACACAAATGGAAACCTACAAGGTATAGCTATGACACTTCTTTTTTGACTACTAAAGATTATGCTTATATGGTGAAAACAGAGGACGACCCTTCTCATATGAAGAGGCAAAAGGTAAGGAAAATTGGGAGAAAGCTATGCAGGAAGAATATGATGCATTGATGGAAAATGAGACATGGGATTTGGTTCCTAAACCAAATAGTCAGAAGATTATTGGATGCAAATGGGTCTACAAGACAAAGAGGTATGCGGATGGAAGTGCGTCTAGGTATAAAGCTAGACTTGTTGTGAAAGGGTATGCTCACACATATGGTATAGATTATGATGAGACCTATAGTCCTGTGGCAAAGATGACAACATAAGGACACTCATAGCCATTAGTGCATGTAAAGGTTGGAAATTATGTCAATCAGATGTGAAGAATGCTTTTCTTAATGGTTATATTTTAGATGATGTATTCATGGAGCAACTAGAAGGTTTCAGAGATAAAAGGTATTCAGATTATGCATGTAAGCTCAAGAGAGCTTTATATGGTTTGAAGCAGGCCCCAAGGGCATGGAATTATAGACTTGAGAATTTCTTGAAGGAACTTGGTTTTCAAGTGTCTAAAGCAAATAGTATCTTGCTTATCAAAGCAAGTGATGATGGGTTCATTTATATGTGCATATATGTTGATGACATAATCCTTACAGGAAATAAGTTTTCAAATGCCCCAATCTAAAAGCGGCATGCAGATTATCCTTAAATTTAGCAATATGCTTCATATTAGGACTAGTGAGAAACATTGCATCAACATAAACAACAAGTTTCTGAAGTATATCATCTACATGGTTAATATATAAGGTTCTTTGAGTTGGACTATTCTCAAAACCATGTGTGAGAAAGGAGGCATGTTTCTTCTCATACGAAGCATGTAGTTGATGGAGAGTGTTAATCTCCAAAAGAACAAGCTATCCTTGATGTTAGAGCACCTCTATATCAAGAATAACTCAAACCTCTACCAATTTGGAAGACCAATATCAAATTACCTAAATTTTGAACTAACTGTGAACAAACTCAGCACACTAAAGTCTGCTTCACTTTATCCACTCATAGACTAATCAAACATGTAAAAGTTTTAATGAAACTTTGTATGAAGTCTTTCCTAGTGTTTGAACACCTTCTCCAAGTTAAAACATCTCAAAAGCTTTAGTAAATCTTGAGATTTACTCCAAACAATTCTCAATTCATGCTTGTTGATGGAGGAATAGCTTTGTGTCAAACAAAACACATTGACACATTATTGCAGCATTTTGGCCTTTTAGAATGCAAAACTGTTGGCATTCCCATGGAGACATGTTTATGGTTGAGTCTTCATGATGCTAGAGATGCATTTGATATTTTCCTCTAATAGCATGCTCCTTGATGCTTGATTTAGGTACGCATGATGTGGCCTAATATTCAGTTTGTTTTCTCTTAGATGAGTAGGTTTATGAATTGCCGAAGTGTCCACCATGCAAAAAGGAAACCATCCTAAACCTTAGATTCCATGTGACTTTCTATATATCATGATTGATTAAGAATTTAGAGAGAGTAATGCTCGCATTCAGAACACTCCAAAACCCTAAGATCGATTGTCTACTTGATAGATTCTGACATTCAAAAGTCCTATTTTAGATTGTTGATATCATTGGTCCATAACTTCTCTTGATGATCACCTTTGATAACTGCCATTGAACACCTATATAAGGAGGGCTTGGCCACATACATCTTCACTCTTTCCATTGCTAGTCTTGGGAGCTCAAGGATTTGCGATCTCCATGTAAGTACTTTCCAAGTTTGAGTTCCAATTCTTGTTCTCTTCCTTGTTCTAGTCTTGTCTCGTCTAGTTCTTGGACATCTAGTCTTGATCTCTTGTAATCTCATAGTATAAGATCTTTTTACGTTCTTTCTTGTACCTAGTCCATCTCCCTCAAGGGCTTGAGTTCTTGTAACCTAGATATATTGCCTCATACCTATAGTCCTAGGTTCTATGATCTCTTGTATAATCTCTAGTCTAGTTATCCATACCTATCAATCCCAGGTTGTGGAACTTCTATCCATTCAGAGGGCACAATCTAGTGCCCTCTTGACATTTTTGAAAGAATACCTTCATCAAGACCAAGCACCATTGAGATTATTCATGAAGAAAGTTTTTTTGAACTAAGAGTTACTCAACAAAAAGTCTAGGAGATACGAATAAACAAAGAAAGCATTCAACAACAAAATATTAAGATTTAGTCAGAGAAATCCAAAGGAAAATTGAGGAGTTGGAGATCATTGTACATAAATCTTCTTCAAGTACCCCATGGCAACCAATATGAAGAAAAGTCCAAAAGTGAGCATGCATGAGAGATTTCATAGGACAAGATCAAATTTTTAAGCATTTTTGCAACAGGTGAAACAATTCATAAGATTGCAACCAGAAAGGTACCGAGATGATGCTTCTCAAGTAGGACTCATAGGAATTTTATTATGTGTACCTACTCTTTCATGGTTTGCACTATCCTTAAGAAGGACATGGATATTTTGTATGATTTCAAGGCCTTTGTTTGATAGATGACATCTTCTTTTGGAGATATCAATTGTTCATGTGTTGCTCAAACAAAGCTAAGAAAGCTACATCAAGGAAATAGGTATGTGTCTGCATCAAAACTCAGGTAAAGCATTTGTGATCTCACATGCCATGATGATTATTTTATCAACCAATTTTGATGGGGCTTACGTGATGATGTCAAGGACCTCATGCTTACCATGCCCAAGGTAAACACTTTGAATGAATTCATTAATCAATCATCTATAAGAGATCAAGAATACAAGTTTATTTTTGTTCCACAACAACATATGTTGGAAGAAACTCAACTCGAATTCATGCAATTGGATTGATAACATCAGGGTCACATGACTTACACCAAAGGAAAAAACATTGAAAAGATAATGGATTATGCTTTTATTGTGGAGACCATGACTAGATGGTATTCAAATGTCCTAAGAAGAAAAAAGTTGGGTTTAATCCTTCCACGATTGGCATTCTACATCAAAAGGATCATCATGAAAGTTGAAACAAAAGTATTATCCATCATGAGGATCATGCCCTTGGCTTTATATCTAGGTATACTATAAGCCCTTTCCAATTTCATCATGGATATCCATCATCATCGTGTTCATGTACCACATATCAAGAACTCTACAAAGACCAAGAACTATGAAGGTTCAAGTTCTAGAACATCTCACAATCACATGAACACTCCTCATGGAACTCATTGCTTGAGGGAGAGGTGATTTCATAGACAAAGGAAACCATCTTGAATCTAAGATTCCATGTGAACTTCTGCATCTCATGATTGGTAAAAAATTTTGAGAAACTAATGTTTCCATTGTGTGTGGAATGTGTCAAAACCCTAAGATCGATTGTCTACTTGCTTGATTCTGATATCCCAAGGTTATGTTTCAAATTGATGATATCATCATTTTGTACCTATCATTGATAAACCTCCATTGATGAATCGTCCTTGAAAACCTATATAAGGAGGGTTTAGCCTCATATATACTCAGTCTTGTGAGTGCTAGTCTTGGGAGCTCAAGGAATCATGATCACCAAGTAGTCTAGAAGTTCCAATTTGGGTTCTAGTCTTTTCCTTTGTTGTAATCTTGTCTAGCCTTGTATCATGGACATATTGTGTTCTCTTGTTATAATCTCATAGTACGAGATATTTTCTAGTTATTCCTTGTATCTAATTCATCTCCTTGAAGGGAGTTCTTGTGTTCTAGATATCTTGCTTCATACCTATGATCGCGGGTTGTGGAATCCCTTCATTCATCTCTAGTCGAGTTAGCCATACCTATTAGTCTCAGGATGTGGGACTTCTTGTATCTATTACACATTCTTGTATCATTTTTGCTACCTGGGTGATCCTGTAATCATAAGTATTATTATGAAATCCTTTCAAGTCTAGTCAAAGGGCACAAGCTAGTGATCCCCCAACATTGATCTCATGGAAAAAGGAAATGTAAACCTCAAATTCCATGTGACTTTCTATACCTCATAAGTGGTTCAGATATTGGCAAAACTAATGCTTCCATTGCATCTCAAGCATGTCGAAACACTAAGTTCAATTGTCTACTTGTTAGATTCTAATATCTGAAGGTCTTATTTTTGGATTGTTGACATAATTGATGACATCATCAATTTGTAACCACCCTTGATGAATACCTTTGGTAATCACCATTGAACACCTATATAAGGAAGGCTTGGCCACATGCATCCTCACTCTTGCGAATGCAAGTCTTAAGAGCTCAAGGAGGTGTGATCACCAAGTACTCTCCAAGTTCCACTTCGAGCTCTAGTCTTGTCCTTTGTTATAGTCTTATCTAGTCTTGTATCCTAGACATCTTGTGTTGTCCTGTTGTAATCTCATCGTATAGGATTCTTTGAATTCATTCCTTTCATCTCCCTTAAGGGAGTTCTTGTATTCAAGATATCTTGCTTCATACCTATGATCACAAGTTCTCGGATCCCCTGTACCATCTATAGTCCAGTTATGCATACCTATTAGCCCTAGACTATGGGAATTCTTGTATCAATCACAAATTCTTGTATTTTCCCTACGTGGATGATCTTGTAATCATAAGTATTATTATGAAATCCTCTCCAGTCTAAAGGGCACAATCTAGTGCCTCCCTAACATTTTGACAAGACTACCTTGATCAAGACCAAGAATGATGGAGATTATTCTTGAATAACTTTTTTATGCACTTAAATTTCTTCAAGAAGTCTAGGAGATACAAGAAAACCAAGAATCGATTCAACAGTAGAATATTCAAGATCTATTTACAAAACTTCAGAGGCAAAATTTACGAGCTACAGATCATTGTAAATCAATCTTCTTCAAGTATGTCTATGGAAATGAATATGAAGAAAAGTCCAAAAGTGACCATGCCTAAGAAATTTGATGGGACAAGATCAAAGTTTTGAGGATTTTCACAACAAATGAAAATACTCATAAGAATGAAACTAGAGAGGTACCTAGATGATGCTTCTCGAGTAGGAGTCATATGAACTCTATTATGTGGTGTAGTTGTTTCATGGTTTGCACCTATCCTTGAGAAGGATATGGATATTTTTTATGATCTCAAGGCCTTTGTTTGAGATTTCACATCTTTCTTTTGAAATATCAATTGTTCACATGCTATTGAAGAAAGCTAAGGAAGCAACATCAAGGAAATAGGCTTGTGTCTACCTATGCATCAAAATTCAGAATAAATATTTTTGATCTCATATGGCATGAGTATTGTTTTATTAACCAATTGTGATGGGGCTTACACTACAACATATGAGGGGCATACCGACATTGCTTATACTGACGATCATTTGCGGCGTCCGTATAAACGTTGGAAAAGCTCACTTAAAGATACCGACGGTCAAGTGACTATCGGTATGACCGTTTAAAACAGATCGTCGGTGTGCCCCGCAGCCGTCGGTATAAGCGTCGGTATGGGCATCGATATGAGCGTCGGTATAAGCGTCAGTAATTTACTGGAAGTTACCGATGCGTATACTGACACCCATACCGACGCCCATACGGAGGCCGAGTTTTAAACATACCGAGAACCGGAGAGAAAAACTTCAGTTTTTTGCACGTGTTTGAGTATTGTTTGTCTTCTGTCGAACTTGTGCGTGTGAACCAAATTGCGAACTGCATTGTCTTGTGCACACATACACACACAGATCTCTCTCTGTACACACACACACACACACACTCTCTCCCTTGGTTTAGATCTGACATCTTGGTAAGTGGTGTGCGTACTGTTAGCCTTTGTCTTTCTCTATGCTTTAGGTCTTATAATTTCTCTTCTCTTTGATTTTGCAGAAGTTCTTTGGCATCAATTTGGAATTCGACAATAAGATAGATGACATACATTATGCTTTGACGACAACAATCCAAAAGAGGGACATACTTGTAAGTGATTGTTTTATTGTCTATTGATAGAGAGAGAGAAAGAGAGAGAGATGAGAGAGAGATAGAGAGGGAAAGAGAGAGAGAGAGAGATAAAGAGAGAGAGAGAGAGAGATAAAGAGAGAGAGAGAGAGAGATAAAGAATGATGGAAAGAAAGGAAGATAGAGATAGGAAAATAGAGCATACAAACACACACACATCTACACATTTACACATGCATACATACACACATACATGTACACACATGCATGCTTACCTACACACACATATACACACATGCATGCTTACATACACACACATATACACACATGCATGCATACATACACACACATACACATATACACACATGCATGCATACATACACACACATACACATATACACACATGCATACATACACATAGGAAATAGAGCATACATACACACACACACACATACACACACACATGTACACATCTACACATGCATACATACACACATACATGTACACACATGCATGCTTACATAAACACACATATACACACATGCATGCTTACATACACACACATATACACACATGCATGCATACACACACATACAAATATACATACATGCATACATACACACACACCTGCATACACAGATACATACACACACATATATACACATATGCATACATACACACACACACATACATACACACACATACATAAACACACATACATACACACATACATGCATACATACACACACATACACACATGCATGCATACACACACACACATACACATATACACACATGCATACATACACACAGGAAAATAGAGCATACATACACACACACATACACACATCTACATATTTACACATGCATACATACACACATACATGTACACACATGCATGCTTACATACACACACATATACACACATGCATGCTTACATACACACACATATACACACATGCATGCATACATAAGTTAAAAATAAAGAAGTAAGGTCATATATATTTTTTACAAAAAGGATTTTCTTCAAATAGAAGAAAAATACAAAAATGAAAAATGGAAGCATTTACTTCAGCAAGTAGTGGAGGCCAAAAGAGAATCAATCAAAAGAGAATCAAATCCAAAAACTGAACTGTAAGAGGAGTGGCTGTCCAAAGTAGTGGAGAAATGAGGGAGAAGAGCTCTCAAACTCATCATGAGAGATTTTGGTCACTTGGCTATAAAAGAGGCACGGGAAGACACTCAATTATAGAGGAAGAAGGCGTGGAAGTCCCCTTGTAGCTAGTTCATTTGGTTTGAGGTCATTTCGTTCAGTTCACTCTCATAGAGTATGTCCAGCCGCACACCCATTTCTAGGTAGTCTAATTATGAGAGTCATATCTCTCAATATATGTATCCAATTTTAGTGTTTAAACATTCGTTCGAAAGCTTATCTTGAGCACTTCCTTTGTCTAGAACAGTGTTATCAAATATTTTATTGTCTCTGAGTTATTCAGGTTTTAGTGAAGTCCAGTTTTTAGCCTAACTGAGTGGACAGGTAGCTTGTTTTGAATCAAAGAATTTCCAACCCAAATCTACTCCAAATTTAGTGTTTGATAGCTCATTTGAAAGATATAGGTGTCTAGTTTGAGTGACCAAAGTTTCAAGTTCATTGTATTTTTCAGTTGGTACCAATTTTCATTTGAAGGTTCAGATGTTGGCAAGAGTCTTGATCCTGAGAAGGTCTTCTACACTTTGCGCTACCAATAGGAGAAGAATTCTCCAACAATTGGTATCAGAGCATTGGAGCTTGAAGAGGCAAAGCATTGGAACTGAAGTGCAGCAAAGGAGAAGCTACAAATCAAGGGGGAGCTTCGTAAAGTCAAGGAAGAGTGCCACACAATACTTGAGGTAAACTTCAATCTTGGATGAAGAGGTCAAGGAAGAAATAGAGGAAGAGGTCGAGGTTCATACAATCCTCATAAAAGTATAACATGTTATCATTGTGGTAAACTAGGACATTATGCAAATGATTGTTGGCAAAAGAATGGAAGGCTGAATGGAGGCAACCAAAGGAGCCAAAATAACTATGCCAGTACATCAAGTGAAGGAGATAAGCAAACCATGCTTGCCATGAAGCATGACTACAACAACTCGAGAAGTGATAATAAAAAATGGTTCATAGATTCAGGTTGCAACAACCATATGACATGCCAAGGAGATTTATTCACAAAGCTACAAGCTCCAAGTGGAAAAGGATGTGTGGAGACCGGCGATGAAACTCAACATGCAATTGAGCATGTTGGAGATATCAAGCTTGGAGATAAGAAGGTATTGGCTGATGTTCTTCATATTCCTACTATTGCAAAGAATTTGATTTCAGTAGGACAAATGGTAGAGAAAGAATCTCATGTTATCTTCAATGAAAAAGGCTGCTTTATAAAGAATCCAAAAGAAGGATTCAAGATCATTGCTCAAGGAAGGAAAGAAGGTAGGATGTTCACCTTGGACATTCAACAACCACATGGAAAGGTGATGTATATTCAGTTTGGAAACAAGAGGATTGCTAAAATCAATTTGTGGCACAAAAGGTTTGGACATATCAACATTCCCAAGCTCAAGGACATGAGCAACCATGAAGTGGTAAGAGGTCTTCCAAGATTCAATGATGCTGGACTACATGAGTTTTGTGAAGCATGCCAACTAGGAAAGCAAACTCGACAACCATTCAAGAAGAGCAACTATGTGGCAAGGAATGTCCTCGACTTGATACACACGGATGTATGGGGGCCATCACAACAACCATCAGTGGCTGGTAATAGATATTTTGTCACTTTTATTGATGATCATTCAAGAAAAGTATGGATGTTTTGCATAAAACAAAAATCAAATGTGTTCTCCATGTTCAAGAGATTTAAAGCACAGGTAGAAAAGGAAACAGGATGCTACATAAAGACCTTGAGGTCCGATGGAGGAGGAAAATATTTCTCCAAAGAATTTTCAGATTTTATTTATGAAAATGGCATCAAGAGACAATTTACATGTAGGTACACGCCTCAACAAAATGGAATAGCTGAAAGGAAAAATAGACATATCATAGAAGTCGCAAGATGCATGCTCAACGAGATGAAGATGCCACTAAACTATTGGGCTGAAGCAACTAGTATGGCCGTTTATTTGATGAACAAGTGCACAACAGTTGGAGTGCATA
Source organism: Ceratopteris richardii (assembly GCA_020310875.1). NCBI lineage: Eukaryota > Viridiplantae > Streptophyta > Polypodiopsida > Polypodiales > Pteridaceae > Ceratopteris > Ceratopteris richardii. The sequence goes on from CM035406.1 coordinate 111,263,522, forward strand.
ATCTAACTCCCGAGGAGGTTTATTCCGGTAAGAAACCTGACCTTACACATCTCAAAGTTTTTGGATGTGTGTGTTATGTTCACATCCCTCAAGAACTAAGGACAAAGATGGAGGCAAAGTCCGAAAATTGTATTTTTATTGGATATTCATCAGAGAAAAAGGGATATAGATGCTACAATCCAGTGACAAAGGAGCTACAAGTCTCACGAAATGTGGTATTTGATGAGCTAAGACCATGGTTTGGAGACAAAGGGAAAGAGAAGATTCTTGAAGAAGATTGCGAAGATGATGGAGGTGCTGTCCAAAAAGAATTTCAGCAAACAAGCACTCAAATGTCAGGTCCAGAAGCTTCTACATCACTTGGAGAAAGCTCAACATGGAAGGTGAGACTAAGGAGTCATTCCTCATCACCAACATCATGTTATGAAAGATCTAAAGCTGAAAGTGCTGCCCAAAATAGTGAAGAAGAGTATGAAGAGGTGATCACACCAAAGGTAAAGTTGAACCGGTTGAAGAAGTAATATTCAAAAGAAAATGAAAGGAGGTCTTCGAGAGCAAGGTATCCAATTCAAAGGCTGAGCTATGATAGTTTTATTGCAAAGCATTTTGCATATATGACATAGGTGGTCAAAGACAAAGAAGCAGATGCATATGAAGAAGCATGTACACAAAAAGAATGGCAAGAAGCTATGCAAGAAGAGATGAAAGCTCTCAAGGACAATCACACATGGAAGCTAGTTCCAAAGGCTGAAGGTATGAAGATTGTTCCAAATAAATGGGTGTTTAAAATAAAGAGAAATGCTGATGGTTCTCTAGCAAGGCATAAAGCTAGACTAGTAGCAAAAGGATTCAAGCAAACTCACGGCATCGACTATGAAGAGACTTTCAGCCCGGTTGCAAAGATGGGAACAATTAGAACCTTGATTGCAGTGAGTGCAACAAGGAGATGGCCATTACATCAACTTGACATAAAAAATGCTTTTCTCAATGGTGAACTTCAAGAAGAGGTATACATGAGTCAACCGATTGGATTTGAAGATAGAAAGCATCCAAATTTTGTTTGTAGATTGAAGAAAGCTTTGTATGGGCTGAAGCAAGCACCACATGCTTGGAATCAAAGATTGGTCGAGTACCTCACAAGGTGTGGGTATAGTCCAACTAATGCATTAGGGGAAAAAGGGAACCCTGCATGGGCCTTGTAAGGATTCCTATTTTTTAGGGGTTCAGATCACTAAAACAAGGGATTAGGGCCCAAAAAAAAACCACTAGTGGTTTTTGCAATAAAATAATGTAGCAAAATATGTGCTCAGTCTGATGGGAGTCGTGGGCATTCACATCCCTTCGATACAATCTCATGGACGGCTAAGATGAAGGCCGGTACGCTTGTCACAAGAAGACAAAATGTGTTGCAAAAGATGAGCAGCCGCGCGTATTTCTAGCCATTCGATTGGATGACACGGACGACCATGATTAGGGAGGGTATGCCTGTCAAAAGATGACAAAATAGGATGCATTAAATGAAGAATGGGAGTTTGTGGACTGGCAGAAAACGACAAATTTGGCGGGGTAAATTTGTGACCGTTCGATGGGCCAAAGATCGAATGGCTGATAAAGAATCTTGAGATCCTCTCAAAGATATTCCCTCATAACCCTTTGATCTAGCAAGGATCCAATGGATATCAGTAAAAGTGGCCCAAAATTCAAAAGATTTAATCTCAACCTTTGGTTTTTAGCAACATCCAACGGAACATATTTGATGACGCATTTCTTCATGAGTTTGAATATACACCGTGAGATCTTTTGCACATCCAAGGGATGAAAATCTATTCCGAATTTTTCCTGACATTTGAGATAAGCCGTTGGATCTTTGAGTTCATCCAAGGGCTATGGTTCAAACTTTGGCACTATCAAACCACTTTTGGAGAAGAACTTGTGGTTTTTAGTCATTCATACCACCTTTGACCACCAAAAAACAAGGGAAGCCTAGGCCTAATCTAGGTGATTAAGGGACTAGACTGTGTCCACCACCCTCTTCTCATTGGTCCATCACTAATCACTCCTTAAGCTAAAAGGCCCATGCATGGCTCATTTTTTTCCCTAATGGTAGATCCCTCTCTCTACATGAAGAAAGAAGAAGGCAAGCAGGTATATATTTTCATATATGTTGATGATCTCATCATAACACGAAGTAATGTTAGAGGAATACAAGAGATCAAAAGGAAACTCGGTAAGGAGTTTAAAATTTCAGATCTTGGTGAGCTGAAATACTTTTTAGGGATTGAGATAGTCTACGGGAAAGATGGCATTTACTTGATGCAAAGAAAGTACATGTTGGATGTTCTTTCAAGATTTGGAATGAGTGAATGCAAACCACTCACTCAACCTATGGACACAAATCTGAAGCTATGCTCAAATGATGGAGAGAAGTTACATGGTGTAACTACATACAGAAGTATTATAGGTTCATTGATCTATGCTACAATCACAAGACCATATTTGTGTTATATTGTTGGAGTTCTTTCTCAATTTATGCAAGCTCCAACAAGTGAACATTTAAATTCAGCCAAACGAGTGCTAAGATATGTGAAGCACATAGTCAATCATGCCTTGTTTTATAGATATGATGAAGAATTGCAGGTAAAGGGCTTCGGTGATGCTGATTGGGCTGGTTTGAAGGAAGATAGAAGATCCACTTCAGGTTATGTGTTCATGATAGGTAGCAAACCTATCACATGGAGCTCAAAGAAGCAACCTACTATTGCACTATCATCGAGAGAAGCTGAATATAGAGGATTAGCCTTTGCAACTTGTGAAGCTATGTGGATTAAGAAGCTCTTGGCTGATCTTGATGTGCAGGTGGAGACCATTCCAATTTATGGTGACAACATGTCAAGCATTCACTTAACAAACAATCCAATGTTTCATGCACGAAGCAAGCACATAGAAGTGCATTATCATTATGTTCGAGAAAAAGTTTTGAGCAAGGATGTGGATATAAAGTTCATTGGAACTAATGACCAGGTTGCAGACATGCTTACAAAGTCCCTAGATGCTTCTAAGCTAAAGAGGTTCAAGGACGACATCAACTTGCAGGATATGGCTGAAGGTGCAAGCTCACATGTGAGCTTGAGGGGGAGTGTTAAAAATAAAGAAGTAAGGTCATTTATATTTTTTGCAAAAAGGATTTTCTTCAAATAGAAGAAAAATAAAAAAATGAATAATGGAAGTATTTACTTCAGCAAGTAATGGAGGCCAAAAAGAATCAATCAAAAGAGAATCAAATCCAAAAACTGAATTGTAAGAGGAGTGGTTGTCCAAAGTAGTAGAGAAATGACGGAGAAGAGCTCTCAAACTCATCATGAGAGATTTTGGTCACTTGTCTATAAAAGAGGCAAGAGAGGATACTCAAGTATATAGGAATAAGGTGTGGAAGTCCCTTTGTAGCTAGTTCATTTGGTATGAGTCATTTCGTTCAGTTCACTCTCATAGAGTATGTCCTGCCGCACACCCATTTCTGGGTAGTCTACTTGTGAGAGTCATATCTCTCAATATAGGTATCCAAATTTAGTGTTTAAACATTCATTGGAAAGCTTATCTAGAGTACTTCCTCTGTCAAAAACCGTTTTATCACATTCTTTATTATTTGTGAGTTATTCAGGTTTTAGTGAAGTCCAGTTTTCAGCCTAACTGAGTGGACAGGTAGCCTGTTTTGAATCAAAGAGTTGCCAATCCAAACCTACTCTAAATTTAGTGTTTGATAGCTCATTTGAAAGCTATAGGTGTCTAGTCTAAGTGACCAAAGTTCCATGTTGATTGCATTTTTCAGTTGGTACCAGTTTTCATTTGAAGGTTCAGATGTTGGCAAGCATCTTGATCCTGAGAAGGTCTTCTACACTTTCCATTGCGAATAGGAGAGGAATTCTCCGACAACACACACATACATACACACATGCATGCATACATACACACATACACATATACACACATGCATGCATACATACACACACATACACATATACACACATGCATACATACACACACACATGTACACACATGCGTACATACACACACATGCATACACACATACATACACACACATATATACACATATGCATACATACACATACACACACACATATACACACACATAAGCTAGTGTTTTAATTAAATATATAAAATTTTTATTTTGAAGTTTTTTTTTACATCAAATATATAAAAACAGGATTAGGGTTTTTACGCTATTTACACATACATGCACATACACATATAATACATATATACATGTATATACACCTGCGTACCGAAATATACATATTTTAGGCCTAGATATTTAAGATTAGGGCTTTAGGGTTTAGGCATACATATAACTCAATTACATTTATATTAAGAAAAAATATAGAAATAAATTTGAATATATAAATAAACATATATATAAAATAGGATTAGGGGTTTAAATTTTTATAGGTGTTTAGGTATTTAGGTTTTAGTATTTTAGATTTAAGTCTAAGTCTTTTTTATTAGGGTTTTAGGGTTTTAACACCTACATAACATATATACACACATACACATACACATATAATACATATATACATGTATATACACATGCATACAAAAATATACATATTCTAGGTCTAGATCTTTAAGATTAGGGTTTTAGGGTTCTAACAACTACATAACATATATACACAGATACACGTACACATATAATACATATATACATGTATATACACATGCATACAGAAATATACATATTTTAGGTCTAGAGCTTTAAGATTAGGGTTTTAGGGTTTAGGCATACATATAAGTCAATTAAATTTATATAAAGAGAAAATATAGGAAAAAATTAAAGAAAAAATATGAATATATAAATATATATAAAATAGGATAATTATATAGATAAATAAATATAAAAAGAACTAGTGTTTTAAATAATTTAATTAAATATATATAATTAAATATATAAAAATAGGATTAATTAAAGAAAAAATCTGAATATATAAATAAATATATATATAAAATAGGGTTTTAGGTTTTTAGGATTAGGATTAGGGTTTTAGGGTTTTGGGGTTTAAGGAAAAAATCTGAATATATATATATATATATATATATATATATATATATATATATATATATATATATATATATATATATATATATATATATATATATATATATATATATATATATATATATATATATATATATATATATATATATATATATATATATATATAATATAGGATAATTATATAGATAAATAAATAAAAAAGGTACTAGTGTTTTAAATAATTTAATTAAATATATATAATTAATTATATAAAAATAGGATTAATTAAGAAAAATTTTGAATATATAAATAAATATATATATATAATAGGGTTTTAGGTTTTTAGGATTAGGATTAGGGTTTTAGGTTTTTAGGATTAGGATTAGGGTTTTAGGGTTTAGGCATACATATAAGTCAATTAAATTATATAGAGAGAAAATATAGAAAAAAATTAAAGAAAAAATCTGAATATATAAATAAATATATATAAAAAATAGGGTTTTAGGTTTTTAGGATTAGGATTAGGGTTTTAGGGTTTTAGGGTTTGAGGAAAAAATCTGTATAAATAAATAAAAAAATATATATAATAGGATAATTATATAGATAAATAAATATAAAAAGTACTAGTGTTTTAAATAACTTAATTAAATAAATATAATTAAATATATAAACATAGAATTAATTAAGAAAAAATTTGAATATATAAATAAATATATATATAAAATAGGATTTTAGGTTTTTAGGATTAGGATTAGGGTTTTAGGGTTTTAGGGTTTTAGGGTTTAAGGAAAAAATCTAAATAAATAAATAAATATATATATAATAGGATAATTATATAGATAAATAAATATAAAAAGTACTAGTGTTTTAAATAATTTAATTAAATATGTATAATTAAATACATAAAAATAGGATTAATTAAGAAAAAAACTGAATATATAAATAAATATATATATAAAATAGGGTTTTAGGTTTTTTGGATTAGGATTAGGGTTTTAGGATTTAAGGAAAAATTTCGAATAAATAAATAAATAAATATATAAAATAGGATAATTATATAGATAAATAAATATAAAAAGTACTAGTGTTTTAAATAATTTAATTAAATATATAAAAATAGGATTAATTAAGAAAAAATTTGAATATATAGATAAAATAGGACAAATTGATTGACAAATTACGTGAAGGACAAATTGGTCGACAAGTGCAACGCCAAATGAAAGCTAGCGATTGGAAACAACAGGGATTCAGAAAATCTAGTCACTGGCATGAAGCGGTTGTCCATTTTTCATGAAATCCCTTATTGGAGTGAATTGTTGATCAATCATTTGGTAGACCCGATGCATATTTTTAAGAATGTGGGAGAGATTCTTTGGAAAACTTTGATCGGAAAGAAAGAAAGCAAAGCACAAAGGAAGGACTTAGAAGAGCGAGGTCATATGCGAGAGTTGTGGGCAATTACTAAGCCCAACAGAACACTATCGTTACCAAGAGCTCCTTGGGTGCTTCGCAGGATGGAAGAGCAACAAGTGAAGAAAACAATTTCAGAGTTTCGGACACCTAGTGGATGCATGAGGTGTCTAAAGACTGCTTTCACATGAAACGACGATTTTGGAGGGCTCAAGTCTCATGATTGGCACAACTTTTTACAGTTTGTGCTCCCTGTAGCCCTAAAAGATTGTCTTTTAGAGGATGTACGAAGAACCATTTATAAAATTAGTTCTCTAGTACGGTGGATCTCTTCTAATGAGATAAATAAAGATAGCATAGAGAGTACGAAATTCAATGCTATCGAAGCTGTTTGTATAGTAGAGAAATACTTTCCCACAAGTATTCTCACTATTCAACTTCATTTACTGGTTCATGTGGTAGATGAAGTTGCAATAGCAGGAATTGTCCATAGTCGATGGATGTTCTTCTTAGAGTGCTTTATGAAGACATTAAAAGGGTTTGTTCGATAGAGAGCACGTCCAGAGGGTAGCATGGCAGAGGGATGGCTTGTACAAGAGTCTCTTGTATTCATAACTGAGTTTCTACGTATGTCGAATCCCGAAATGCCTCGCTTATGAAGCGATGATGAAGATGTTTGTCTCGTAGCCGATGAAGCACAAGGTAAAGGATTGCAAAGGAAAATGGATGCACCTTTCAGAGAGAAGGCAATGTAGTTTTGCATAGTTAACTCTGAGCCTATGTAGAAGTGGTTAGAAAGGTATGAGCTTTCCAAGGAAACCAACGCAAAGGAAAGAGCTCAGTTTCGAAGGAATCGTACCACTCAATTTTTGCCTCTTCCAGAAAGTCTTCGACCTCTTCCACCTTTTCCAACGAGCAGATGGCTAGATATAGCGGTTTCGCAAGCAAAGGCAGAAGATGAAGATATCTCTGAAGAAGAAGAAGAACTCGCAAAGGGATGTGATTGGGAGTATACTAAATACGGTGCACTATGGTCTCATGGACGACACTTTTGGATCGCACGAATCGATAAAAATAGGTCTACTTTTGATAGTGGGGTGATGGTGAACTTTTTGCAAAAAAGTAGAGCGAGTGCAAAAGATAATAATGCTCAAGAAGGCCAGCTAGATTATTGTGGTGTGATTCAAGATATCTTGAAACTATCTTTTAGGAAGTTTGATTATTTTGTTTTTGATGTGAAGTGGTTCAAAGTAGTCACCTCTGGAAGAAACACAACAGTGAGGTGGGATAAAAGCGGTTTGCTTCAGGTCGACTCCACAAAATTGTGGACGGATGAAAGGAATACATTTCTACTTCCCGAACATTGTGAGCAAGTTGTTTTTATACCAAATTCAAAAGAACCAGAGTGGCTATTTGTTTTACAAGTCGCCCCATGTAGTAGACAAATTTGTGAGAACATAGATGTACAAGATAGTCCATCTATAGTGGACTCAGAGGTTCATTCGATAGTCGAGGAGGAAGAGATCATTGTTCGAGAAGAAGAGGTCATTGTTCGAGAAGATGAAGCAATAGACAATGATCAGGAAGAAACCAGCATAGCAAGTGATTTAGAAGCTATCAATATAGAGATAGATATTCTCGGTGCATCGTATCTTCAAGAGGATGCTAGATTAGAGGATTTTTGAATAAAACACTTGCACGTACTATTTTTTGTTTTCTTTTTTTTTGTTTATTCTCTATATTACCTTTATCATCACATGCTAATTATTTGAGTTCTTTTGTTACAGAGCACCATGTGGAGGTGATCGCAATCCGGGTGGATCGGGTCCGGTCGTGGCACACACAGGGTGTATGAAGCTAATGAATGTTGGATGGTTTAAGGACATGAAAGTGAAATTAATGTTGAGTATGGAGAAGAGAGAGATGTTGAAATGATTATGGGAATGGGAATGTAGGAGTGCAAGTTAGATTTATGAACATGAATGATAAGAATGAAAGAGAACCATACACACGAATCAAATTTGGAAGGAAGAATGGTCCATTGAAGGAGCTTCTTAAACACTTCCTAATTCTAATCCATATGCATAGTCTTCTTTGGATGATATGTATGCATGACGTGAATAGATGGAATCCTTACACATAAACCAGTTTCGAAAGGAAGAATGGTCCAATATTGGAGCTTCTTATACACTTTCAGAAACTAATCAATATGTATGGGTATGTATGGATTATATGCATGCAAGTGAATTATGATGATAGAGTTTACTCACAAGCTCAAAGAAACATCCTCACTGGTTCAACGCAATACTGTGGAGCCTTCTCACACATAGAAGAAATAGAAGACATGTAAAAATACTTAAAGGACTGAAAGAGGAGACAAGAGACAAGTGACAAGTGACATGAATTAAAAGGATTTGAATTAAGATACATGTATAAGATCGTCGTGGTACGTCAAGCTAGGAAGTGTACTGATCAAAGGTGGTTCCGACCCTCAAACCATGACAGTTCAACCGAATGTCACACGTAAGAAGGTGAGTTCCATTCCAGTGACCCTATGTATGTCTAGGCTCGTAACGTCTAACTAAAGAAGTCTAAGACTCATTAAAATCAGCTCTAGCTCACTCACACGCTCCACCAAGGGTGAGTCGAGATAGGGATGCTGGTTTCAAGAGCCTATCCTAGATTGGAGTTCTAACTTAAATTTGAAACTAGGTACTATACTCATACTAGCTCACCTTGGATCCTCACTCGCTCAACCGAGGGTGATCGTCTCAAGGAAACCATAAGCTAGCATGAGCCCTATGGATGCCTAACAATGATGCTCTAGGAGTTTGGAGGGGGGTTTATATAGTTTTTTGAATGAATTTGGGCCATTGGATCTAGAGAAATCAACTCTCAACTCTAGGATCACTACTTTCGATTACAACCATTTGATTAATCAAATCAATGGCTTGGAATTGTTCTTTCTATCAAATCTAGTGTAAAGGAGTGAAATTTAGGCGCCTTCATTCTCCACCATTGGATCTGGGGATGATCTGGACCGTCGGATCAGTGCTGACATCATTTTGGATAAGATAAGCCACTATTTTTGGAGAAAAGCTGCATTATTGATCTTTGATTGTCAAAAAAAACTTCTTTTATGGAAAAACTCGTGGATCCTCCTTGCTTTAAGCATAAGTGCATCTCCACCCTTGAATATGAGCTCATCTTGATCGTACAACATGGCTCAATCACCTTTCGCCACCACGCATTTTTCACATCAAGTTGACATAACTTCCAACCTTTACATGCAGCAATAGCTATAAGTGTCCTGATGGTTGTCATCTTTGCCACAGGACTATAAGTCTCATCATAGTCAACACCATATGTTTGAGCAAACCCTTTGACAACAAGTCTAGCTTTATATCTAGACACACTTCCATCTGCAAACCTCTTGGTCTTGTAAACCCATTTGCATCCAATGATTTTCTGACTATTTGGTTTTGGAACCAAATCCCATGTTTGATTCTCCAATAGTGCATCAAATTCTTCCTGCATAGCTTTCTCCCATTTTTCCTTACCTTTTGCCTCTTCATATGTAGAAGGGTCTTCATCTGTTTTCATCATATAAGCATAATCTTTTGTGGCCAAAAATGAAGTATCATAGCTATACCTTGTAGGTTGCCATTTATTCCTTTTAGACCTCCTAAGCTCTCCACTTCTTGAGGTTTCTGGTTCTTCATATTCAGGATCAAATCTTGGTGTTTCTTCCACTTCAACCTGCACTTCATTATTCTCTTGTTCATCAAATATTTGAACCTTTGACTTACCTTTCCTTTGGCTCACTTCTTCTTCATCACCTGTATTGATATTGACTGTACCTGCATACCAAGTACTTTGCTCATCAAATGTAACATCTTTAGAAACCATGAATTGTTTTGTAGATGGACTCCACAATCTATAGCCCATCTGCTTATCATCATAACCAATGAAAACATATTTTTCAGCTTTAGGCTCCAACTTGTGCCTTAATTGTGATGGCACATATGCATATGCCACACATCCAAAAACTCTGCAATGATCCAAGGTAGGTCTCTTACCCCACCAAGCCTCATATGGTGTCATATCCTGCAAGGCTTTACATGGTAACCTATTGACCAAATAAGTGGCTGTATTTACAGCCTCAGCCCACAAATAATTAGGGCAATTTTTCTCCTTCATCATGGATCTTGCAAACTCAACAAGTGTTCTATTTCTCCTTTCTGCTACACCATTTTGTTGAGGAGAGTACCTGCAAGTAACTTCCCTTTTTATACCTGCATTCCACAAGTAATCACGGAACTCATTAGAAAAATACTCTCCCCCTCCATCTGACCTTAGTCTCTTCAACTTATGTCCTGTAATTCTTTCTGCATATGCATGATAGTGTTTGAATGTATTAAACACTTCTGACTTATCTTTGATCACATAGATAGTGATCCATCTAGTAGCATCATCAACATAAATCACATAATACCTTGACCCATTTATACTGAAATCCTTTGATGGTCCCCACACATCTGTGTGTACCAATTCAAGCTTCTCTGAGTACATAAAACCATGCTTGGAGTAGGAAAGCTTATAAGCCTTACCTAATTGACATGCCTCACATCTGTATGTCATATGTTGACCTGCAACATTAGGCAATCCAAGCACTGAACCATTATTAATCATGTCTTTAATACCTCTTTCAGTGAAATGTCGAAGCCTCTTGTGCCAAAGATCTAACTCAGAGATCTTATGTCCTCCATATGTGAACATAGCATGACCAATATTGCCTTGAATCTTCAATGTAAATAATCTTCCTTCTTTCTTCCCTGAAACAATCTGTTTATACCCTTGGCTAGGGTCTTCCACATATACTCCATCATTAGTGAACCTTACTTCATATCCCTTTTCAACAATTTGTCCTACACTTATCAAATTCTTAGGAATTGTAGGAACATACAAGACCTTACTCAATAAGGTACTACCATCCTTGGCCTTCACTGATCCAATTGACTTCACATTGTGCTCTGTGTTGTCACCTGTTTGAACAACATGATTAAAAACCTTATTCTCCAAATCAGTCATCAAAGATATATTACCACTCAGGTGATTGCTACACCCTGAGTCAATGTAGAAGACTCTCTGATCTTCACTCTGGCTTTCACAAGTTGCATTCATTATCAATGTTGAATCCTCCTTTTGATCTGAAGCATAATTGTAGTAGGTGTTATTGTATTGTTGACTTTGGAATCCTCTTCCTGCATTTCTTCCAAAGTAACTCCTACCACCTCTGCCTCTGAAATTACCTCTTTGATTTCTGCCTCCTCTTCCTCTTGAATTATAGTTCTGATTATATCCACCATTACTCTGATTATTATGCCAACAATCATTAGCTAAGTGATTTGTCTTACCACAAATCCAGCAAGCTTTGCCTCCATCTTTGTTGTTCCTGCCTCTTCCTCTACCTTTGCCACCTCCTCTTCCTCTTAGGAAGTTGGCTTGACTAGTTATACCTTCATCTTCACCTGCTTGTTGCTTTCCTTTGCTATTCTTCTTCTTGTCCTTTGAGTACATTGCATGACCTGCACTCTTGTCACCATCTCCTTTAACATCCTGCTCAAATGTTAGCATATGACCTAGCAACTGATTTAAATCAGGAGTGAAATGATCAAGTGATAACTCTGTAGACAAAATGAATGGCTTCCATTTGTCATCACCTCTCAAACCTGTAAGGATTTGCCTTACCAATTTATCCTCCTCAATGTCTTCATCAACAGCTCCTAATGCATCTGCAATGTCTTTCATCCTTGTTACATAGTCTGAAATAGATTGAGAGGCCTTCTTCTTGAAGGTTGTAAATTCTGCCCATAAGGATGCCTTCCTTGACTTTGTAGTATTCTGGAAATGCTCCTCCAAAGCATTCCAAATATCAGTTGCACTTTCAAGACCTCGAATGTGAGGTAACAAGTAATCATTGACTGCCATATATATAATGCTCCTAGCTTGAGCATCTTTCTTCATCCAATTTTTCAAATCTGCTAACTCTTCCCTAGTTGGAACACTAGGATCTTTGAACTGTGGCTTCTCTTCTTCTCCTGTGATGTAGGCTATTAAATCTTTGCTCATAAGATGAGCTTCCATCCTCATTGACCATGCAGGTCAGTTTTCCCTATCCAATTTCTCTATCTGTAGAGAATCTCCCATCTTGTGTCCACCTGTGTATTGAAATCTTCAAGCTTTATGAACAATTTATGTACCTTTACTTCGAATTAGACTCCTTTTGTCCTTCTTGATGTTGTATGGTTTCCTCCTCAAGCTTTGCCTTCAACCTTTCACCTTTAGTTCTTCAATTGTTGAATTTCTTGAATCTGCAGCAGTCGGGATCCTCCTTTCCTTGATTTGATGTCTCCTGCTCTGATACCACTGATGGAGAGTGTTAATCTCCAAAAGAACAACCTACTCTTGAATTTAGAACACCTCTATATCAAGAGTAAGTCAAAACTTTCACCAAATTAGAAGTCCAACCTCCAAATTATCAAAAGTTGAAAAATTCTGTGAAGAAGATAAAACACAGAAAGTCTGCTGCACAATTTCTTCTTATTGAACTATCAAACATGTAAAGTTTTCTATGAAATTTTGTATGGAGTGTCGCCTAGAAGTTGCGCACCTCCTCCAAGTTAAAGTTCTTCAAAAGGTTTAGTACAACTTGAGAAATCAACTTCACAAGTTACCTATGTCCAAATCTGCACTTCTGAGAAGTCGATTTGACACCCCTAACTTCTTAACTTTGGTTCTCACAATGTCGAACCCGTTTTACCAAATCCTTTTGGCTGTAGATAGCTTATCTCTCAACTTAGATTTTGAGCTATCATATGTGTAAAACTTTACACTATGCACTGAGCACTACTCATTTCTTTGGACTCAAAATCTGCGCCTGTTTCAGAGAACTGTGAACACTCATCACATATGAATGTTCCTACACACAATTCTCCTAGCCTGTTTACAATTAGACTCTGAAATTCAAGTCAAAGACTCATTAACTATCAACTTAGATATCCTCAAAAGGTTTTCACAAATGATCAAACACAGACGGAGCAGACACGAAAAGATCGGGCGCAATATTTCTTCAATTACTCAGAAAAAATACAGTTGAGTGATGAGAGGAAAACTCAACTAACATTTCACATGTCTCATGACATCTAAGTTCTCCTTTCTTGACATCTATGCTCACTCATCTATTCTTTCATATGCTCTCGTATCACGCCTCGACATTTTCAAGGTATTTATAGAGTAATTTGTACAAGTCTATGACTAATCAAAGATCTAAGTGAACTATAACTATACTAATGTACATATGTGTACATTTCTCATATCCTCTGAATATATCTTTCCTCCATGCTTCAATTGGTGATTGATTTGCACCAACACTCTTCATAGTGGTATCAGAGCCAAGTTGGACAACATGGCAGATGGATTTCCTTCATCAATTGACAAATTGGATAGAGGTAACTGCTCACCTTGGTCATTAAGGATGGAAGCTTATCTTCAAGGCAAGAATTTATATGGTTATATAGCTAGAGATGAAGTTATTCCAAGTTTCAAGAACAAAGGTCAACAAACTCAAGAAGATCAAGAAAGAATGAGCACATGGTGCTCCGAGGATGCACTTGCAAGGTCTTATCTCCTCAACTCTATCTCAAATTTTTTGTTGCCTCACATAAGAAGTTGTAAACATCTCAAGAAGTGTGGAATTCACTTGAAGCCTTCTTCTCTTCAAGTACAAAGGCCAGGAAGCATCAAATATGGCTAAGCTTCACAACTCTCATGAAAGCTCCCAAAAAAAAAGTGATTGATTTTCTCACAAAACTCAAGGACATAGTAGATCAATCGCGAAGCATTGGAGAGGTAATAGATGAAAAAATTGTAAGGCAGATCATCAATGGCTTGAAGGTAGATGACAAGTGGGAAGCATTCACCATAGCTATGGATCTATACATGGATATCCATGTACTAGATTTCAATACACTCATAGGACAACCTTACTCAAGAGGCCAAGATTATAAAGAATGGAGAAAGCTTCAAAGGTAATCAATCTTCTGCCTTGTATACTGATAAAAGCAAGTCCAAAGAAAACAAAGGAAGAGGAAAGAAAGTGGATGATGAAGCAGGTACACATCAAGCTACCTATGTAGGTAGAGGAAGACATAGTAGAGGTAGAGGCAGAGGAGGAAGGCAAGGCAGAGGGAGATTGCAAGACTCTAATTCATGCTCTATTTGTGGATTAACTAATCATACAACTAAAAATTGCTTTAGGAATTCTAGGAATCAAAGAGGCAAAGGCTACAATAGAGGAAGTTATGGCTACTCAAGAGGAAGGTTCAACAATTTCCATGGCAACCATAAAAATTACAACCATTCAAACTATCAAGGAGGCAATAGGGGAAGAAGAGACTTCAATAACTACATAGAAGACTCCAATCAAGAGGACTCATTGCTAATCATGAATATGGACATGGCACAAGATAAATCTGATGAGCATGTTTTCTACATAGATTCAGGTTGCTCCAATCATGTGGCAGGAAATGTGCCACTCCTATCAGATTTAGAAGATCCAAGAAACAAGCATGAGGTACAAACACGAGATGATACAAGACACCTTGTGGAGAAAATAGGAAATGTCAAAGCACCTGATGGAAACATCAACCTACTTAGTAAGGTACTCTATGTCCCTACCATTACAAAGAATTTGATAAGTGTTGGGAAAATAGTAGAGAAAGGGTTGCAAGTCAGGTTCACAAGAGGAGGAGCATTTGTTGAACATCCAAGTCAAGGATTTAGGAGAATTGCAAAGGGTGAAAAGACAGGTAGACTATTCACATTTGAATTACAAGACAATAGAAACATTGCTCTCTTTAACTATGGTAGTCAGACACTCACCGATTTGGAAGTATGGACAAAAGATTAGCACATATTGGTGAAAGATCATTAAAGCAAATTTGCAGGGACCAAAGTGTACTTGGACTCCCTAACTTGTCAAAACAACACATGATTTATAAGTGTAGTGCATGTCAATTTGGAAAGTCTCATAGGTTACCATTCATGAAGAAAGGACATATGCATGGAGATCTCTTGGATTTGGTTCATACAGATCTATGGGGACCTAGCAAGGATGCTTCAATATCTCGATCAAGGTATTATGTCTCCTTCATTGATGATTGTAGTAGATGGACTATACTATATCTTATGAAACACAAAGATGAAGTCTCTTCATGCTTCAAAAGATATTGGGCTCTTGTGGAGAATCAAACAGGTAAAACATTAAAAAGGCTAAGGTTAGATGGAGGGGGGGAATGCTTCTCTCATGAATTTGACTCCTTTCTTCAAGAGAGGAGAATCAAAAGAGAGATCACTACAAGGTACACTCCTGAGCAAAATGGAGTGGCAAAAAGAAGGAATAGGACAATTGTTGAAGCTGTAAGGTCTATGCTAAATGAGAAGCACTTACCTAATTACTTATGGGTTGAGGCTGTATCCATAGCCACTTATTTGATTAACAGGTTACCTTCAAAATCACTTGATGGCATGACACCATATGAGGCTTAATGGAAGAAGACCAAGCTTGGATCATTGTAAGATTTTTGGATGTCTTTTTTTGTGCTCATGTTCCTTCACAAGTTAGAGGCAAGATGGATCCCAAAGCAGAAAGGTGTGTATTCATTGGATATGACAACAATCAAAAGGGCTACAGATTATACAACCCAACAACCTAAGGATTCTTGGTGAGTAGAGATGTAGTATTTGATGAGAATAGTTCTTGGTATGAAGATTCATGTAGAAAGGTCAACCTACCTTATGATCTTGAAGAATATTTTCCAAAACTTGTTAAGGATGATTCTTCTAAAGTTGAAGAGCAAGATACCTCAGAAGATGATGAAGCAACTCAATATGAAAAACTCAAAATGGGGAAGTCTAAATGTAAAGAAAAAATGGAGGAACTTGGACAAGAGGCAGAATCATCACACCATGGCCTAAGAAGGTCCATGAGGGAGAAAAGAAAACCAGAAAGGTATGGGTTTGATACTTTTCTAGTCACTAAACATTCAATCTATCTAGCACAGGACATAAATCAAGAGGAACCCTCAACATTTGAGGACTTTGGTGACAATATGAGGTCTCTTTACTTGGCTACCAATCCAATTTTTCATGCAAGGACTAAACATATTGAAGTACATTATCACTATGTAATAGAGAAAATTGTGAGCAAGGAAATTCAGTTAACTTATGTGTCCACTCATCACCAATCTGCAAATATTCTAACCAAAGCATTGGATGGTACAAAGCTTTGCAAAGTCAAGGCTATGATTGGTTTGCATGTAATCTTGGAAGATTGAAGACCTCAAGATCACTTGACTTGAGGGGAAGCTATTGGAACAAGTCCATGGCAAGTTCAAGTGATGGCTTGAGTCATCAAAATGTTTAGAAATTTAAAGTAAATGTCAACTCCTTGTAGAGTTCACTTGTGAACTCCCTCTTATAATCTTTGAGTATTTACTTGATGTAAAAAGTGAAAGCATCTAAAGTGGTTGAGTCCACTTGATGAAAAAAAAAGGAAAAGCCACAAATTCATGATTGAAGGTAGTTAGAGAATCAAATCAATCACTAAAAAGTTTGGAGAGTGATTATAGGAAGATTCAAATTCAAAATTAGGCTCCAATCATCACTATAAATACTTGGTAGTTAAGTCGCATTTTTTAGAGCTCCATGAGCTGAGCTTTATGCCATATCAAAGTGTGGGTTCAAAGCACACATATGTATAAGTATGTCCATTGTAGTTTACAATCAATACACTTTCATTTTCATGATCATTTGAGTTCATATTTTCATGTTTTTGTGAAGTGTATTGTTCACTGTCATATCTCTAAGTTTTCTTAGTCAGATTGCAGAGATGATTTCTCTGAGCTTGGTGCATCATTTTCAATGATTTAAGTTCTTAATGTTTTCTGTTTATGTCTAATATATAATCACAAATTTTCATTGAAATTGCATTTTTCAATCGTCAGCTATGTTTGTTTAAAGTCGACTATATCGCTTCATTCTCTACTTCTCTGTCAGCACTCCATCAAAATAGTGTTTTTCTCAGAGCTGCTTCTTAGTTTGTACTTCATCATTTTCCATGATTCAAAGCATGATAGAAGCAGCATACCGTCTAGTATATGCCTACAAAATTTCATAACATTGGATCTTGGAATCTTGAGATATTACCATTTTTTGGCTCACGGGTCTGAATACTGCTTATATAGCCCGTGCAAATTGGGGTGATGCTATAACTTGCTAAACACTTTTCCCTTTATGTGGTCCATCATTTTTTATGAAACAACTCTTGATTGTTAGCTTAATTAGTAAACAAGAGTTCCCCAAAAGGAACTCTTGAATCTACTCCAACAAATCTGTTTTGATTCATCTTTTGAAGAGTGATCTTCCAAGGTACATAGGGTGTCTAATACATCCTTTCGTAAGCTAAAGGGCCCACTAAATATCCCTAGAGTTCATTTGGCTGGTGTAGTGCAAAGTTTTTGCAGCACTACTTCATCTTCTCCAAGTACAAATCCATCTCTTCACAATAGCCACAAGCAAAAGATCTTCTTGTGGCTATCAAGCTGCAACCACTGTGTGTAGATAATCCTTTAGGGTCATTTATGCTTTGAAAAATTTGATATTATATGTGGGGGGCTATTGTGTAAACCCGTTGTACGATAAGGGACTCATTGTTATATTCCAATAAATTTATTTTTTTTATAACAAATGAAGTTTGACTTAAGCCTACTCTCCCAGGCTTGAATTAATAAAAGAACAATTATACAGTGAATGGGTGTGGTGCCCTTGGGGGTAGGATGGCCCAAAAGTGTTGGAACTCAAGGTCAAGCATAAAACATGGAAGCACATCAAAGAAGTGGACATAGAAGAAGAGAGAGCAAGTAGGGAGCTCCAAGAAGTGTATGTCAAATTTTCAAAAGAATCCCCTACAAAAATAGTGATTTTCATCACTAAAAACCATTGTAAATACCATTATCTATTTTTATAACTCCATTTTGTTCAAGCCGAGGAGTCCTCGAGCTTGAGGAGTATTAGAAGTACCATCGTACCAATTTTCATAATTTTTAGACTTCGTTTGAGCCCTCAAATTAGCCCTGGAACCTAATTTTTAACTAGGTCGGACACTAGGTCTGAACAGGGCCAAAACTACTCAAAAAACTATAAAAAGAGCTAGAGAGCTCATTTTTGAGGTTAGCTTGTTAAAGAATAGAGCTTTTTTAAGAGAACTCTTTTGCAATCGAAGCTTTCCATTGTTCCTCTCTTTGATCTTATCTTGTGCGCGTGTGTGTATGTGTGTGCATGTTTGTGTGCTTTCACTCACTCACTTGTGCCTTCACTTGCTCGTGGTCTTCATACCGGTCCTCACGTCTCCGCGGATTGACAAGTAAAGGAGGTGGTGCTTACGCTTGAGCTACACCAAATTTTGGTGCCGTTGCCGGGGAGAGAGCTTCAAGGACGAGCGTTGTGATGGTAAGATCGTAGATTTGCGACGTTGGAAGGTAAAAAAACTATCATTTTTGTTCATTTTCTGATTTTTCTTCTTCATCTTCATCATCATCACCATCTCCATCTTCTTCCATCTTCTTCTTCATAGAAATTTCTTGTTTTTTAGTGCATTTTCATCATTTTGATACCATCTTTCATGCATTATTGTGCGAGGAGGAGTTAGGAAGTGCAACAGAGTGCAAGCGCTGTGTTTTTTCATGATTTTCTGCACATACGGAGCTCGCCATTGCTTGGTGCTCAGAAATTCGAAGTTCCCGCCAAAAAACACGATTCTGTGATGAAAATCACGATTCTGTGAAAATTCAAATTTTTTTTGAAAATCGTGATTCTTTGTTTCCCGCCTAAAAGCCTTTTTGAAAAGAACACGATTTTGTGGTCATTCTCAGAATCGCGATTCTGTGGTTGTGCTCAAAATCGCGATTCTCACAAATCACGATTTTCAGCCAAAAAAACACGATTCTGTGGTTGTGCTCAAAATTGCGATTCTCTAAATTTTGGAAACCACGATTCTCTGAGACAAAATCGCGATTCTCTAGAACACGATTCTCTAAAACACGATTTTGTGAACCACGATTCTGTGAACCACGATTCTGTGAAAACAAGATTCTGCAAAAAACGATTTTGTGAAACACGATTCTGTGAAAACACGATTCTCTGCTCAAAATCGCGATTTTCAAAAACACGATTCTCTGCTCAAAATCATGATTCTCACATATCACGATTTTCAGCCAAAAACACGATTCTGTGAAAACACAATTCTCTGCTCAAAATCGCGATTCTCAAAAACATGATTTTCAGCAAAAACACGATTCTGTAAAAACATGATTCTTTGCTCAAAATCACGATTCTCAAAACACGATTCTCTGTTCAAAATCGCGATTCTCACAAATCACGATTTTCAGCCAAAAACACGATTTTGTGAAAACACGATTCTCAAGGTACAAAATCGCGATTCTCTGATTTCACACAATCGCGATTCTCTGATTTCTCACAATCGCGATTCTCTGATTTCACACAATCGTGATTCTCTGATTTCACACAATCGCGATTCTCTTGAGATTTACAAAATCGCGATTCTCTGGAGATTTACAACATCGCGATTCTCTTGAAGTTCACAAAATCGTGATTCTCTTGAAGTTCACAAAATCGCGATTCTCTTGATTTCACAAAATCGCGATTTTTTCCAGAAGGTCCTGTTTGCCTGTTTTGATCCCCAGGAGCCTGATTTGACATAACTTTTTCATCCAAAGTCCATTTTTTGAGCCCTATAGCTCATTGGAAAGCTCGTTTTTTATAAGAATAGCGCGTTGATTTTTAGATAGGATAATTTGAAGTTGGGCTTCAAGTGGGACTAGGAAACCAAGGGGGCTCCAAAGGATTTTTGAACCATACCAAGGGGAAATTTTGGACTCTTAGCCAAAGCTTATGAACTTGAGATCTGGTAGACATCTAGGCAAGGATAGACAAAGCATTAGATCTTCTCAGTCTAGTGTCAACCATACAGCTAAGTCTTGGGCACAACAACTAAGTGGTTGTCCTTATGTACTAAGCTCTGACACAAGTTACTCTGAAATGTCTTTTAGCATGGGGAAACCAGCAGGTGGCTCAGGAACTGCCCATCTACAAACACCAGAAGGTCCCTATAAGACACAATTGGAATATATTCGGACCAACTGATTAGGTGCTCGCATATATGAGGATGGCCTGAGGCGATCAGTGGTCCAACTCAAAAATCCAGATCAACCCTTTGGACTTGAACATCCGGTGGTCAAGTTCGAAGAGGGTTCATACATTGATAAGGAAGGAACCATGTATGTGGTCACCAACCTACCAGATAGGACCGATGAGTTTGGAAATGTCATTCATGAGAATGAGATAGGAGACCTAGAATACGGAAATGTAGGACAAGGACCCCAGACTCCTAGAGGTAAGTCAGTTCTGACCAGAGTGATCACACCAGATTGGATCCCTCAAGACAACAAAAGCATAGAACTATTCTTGAATAGAGAAACAGAGGAAGCCTTTTGGAGATTCAAGCTAGATCAACCTAGCCAATTGGGCATAGTCATCATCTATGAATTCAAAGATCCTGAGATACCAGGCAAAGTTGTCTACCTGGATAACACATCAGAGAAGATATTCTTGGTAAGAGAACATGATAGACATGCATATTCTTGGAAGAGTGAATTGATTTTCCCTCCACCAAGATCCAATGTTTCCCATGGCCTCCAAGGAGTAGGATCATCCCAAGCTCATGAAGCCCAAAGAGAAAGAAATAGAGAGAGGCCTGAGGTAAGTTTTGCACACCCTGTGGGCAGGAATAGATTAGGAGTTGAAAATGAAAGACTTGAAAGAGAGAGACATCAAGCACATAGGCAACAAAGAGATGAACATGATTTTCCATTGCCTAGACCCTGAGAGCACACAAGAACCCTTAGACCCACTCAAGTGATCAAGGCAATGAAGAATTATTTTGACGGGTCAGGAGATCCTTATGATCATGTGGCTGAGTTCAAACAAGTGTTAAGAGCTGACCAGGTTGAGGATTTGTTCACCCAGTACAAGGCATTTGGTTTGACTCTTAAGGGCACTGCCTTAGCTTGGTTTCAACCACTGAGTAGTCGCAACTATCACGACATAGGTCAGCTGCTAGACGAATTCATTGTAGAATTTTCCAAGAGTGGTATCAGGCATAACACATCATCTTTAATCCACAGTTTCAAGCTAACAGTGCGGCTAGCAGGTAGAAGGTTCAGACAATACCTAGAAAGATGCCCTGCTCCAGAGTTACCCACACCAGCCAAACAAGTGGCTTTGTTCTTAGATGGATTATTGAGCACAAAGTTGAGATCATATGTGTATTTGAAAGAGCCTAGATCCATAGAAGAGTGTGTGCGGACGTGCATCGACATAGAAGATAACTTGGGTGAGGAGTTAGGACTGTCCAAACTCTATAAGGATTCTGATAGTTCTACTAGTCATACTTCAAAAATCTCCACGGAAATAGATGAGATAGCTGAGCAAGTTGCCAAGAAGCTGGGTGTCCAAAATAGACAAACACAAAGAGTCACCTCATTGAACCGATGTTATACCTGCGGAGGCGACCACATGGCTAACGTATGCCCAATGCAAAACCAAAACATTAGAGAAAGGAATGCTCCATATTGCACTATTGAGAGAAAATACACGAACCACATGGCTCAAGATTGTCCCTACAATAGGCAGGCTATTAGACAAACTTATCAGCAACCTTACCAACAAGGTAGGTATGAGAACCAATACCAACAGCCATATTATCGACCACAACATCAATATCAGGCATAATATAGGCCACAATCAGTATTGGGAAACTAACCACCAGCTCCTACCAACGTGATTCCAATGAAGTATGCTGTGGGAGAGGAAAATCCAAATAGAGCTTTGGTGCCACTGACCCCACTGATCTCAGAGAATGACTCTCATGCTCATAGTTCAAACTACTCCCATGAAGGTAGTCCACATGCTATTACACAGAGTCACCTGAACATAGTGAGATTTACTCGTATCAATATGAGACACCACCTATGGAGCAAAATTGGGAGCGAGAACCTAGGCCCCAATTGAGACAAATGAGACCACAAGCCCCTAGAGGATCTTGTTTCAAATGTCAAGGTGACCATTTCATTCGTGATTGTCCTCACCCACCATCTTCGAGTCAAGGTCATGCTATCACAATACAAGCTTTTTGTCCTGAATGTGGCAAAGACCATCTTCCCAGAGATTGTCCAAGAAACCCCTCCAGTGCACCCAAGATTACACCCATTACTGTGGTAGGCTTAGTGGCGGATTCAAGTTCAAGTAGCAGTAATGTGGCACCTGTACAGGCAGTTACTAGGGCACAAGCATTAAAACAAGATAAACCAGCAGAACAATCGGAGTCGAGTGAATCAGGAGAGCCTAGTAAGAGGAAAACAAGAACATGGAAGGATACCAAAGAAAAGGCCAATCGTAAGTGGAATAGAAAGTTATTGGAACTAGAAGAAAGCTTGAAAGATGCAAAAACAAAAATAGAAGACATCGCATCTCAAAACCCCTCGCATGCTGACACTCCATCCACTCCGCCTCATCCCACCCCACCACCCATTGTAAATAGGCCACAACTAGGGTCTGTTCTTGCAGATCCAACCCCAGAAGGCTTGGACATGATGTTCAAGGCCTACCAGGCTCGACTTCAAGAAGGGCCAACAGCTGCAAATCTAGACAAGAGTTACCCTAGAGCGGATTTAGAGATTGAACGGATGAAAATGTGCATGAAAATGGTAGAACAAGCTCAAGCTATACTTGAGACTAGTCAAAAGTTCAATCAGACAAACTCTGTCAAACCAGATTTGCATTTCCAAGGGTTACTAGAAAGATTAGAGCAGTTGGTAAACAAACCACAAGTTTCTTTACCTCCACAGGCTCAACTAGTTATTGAGAGAGGAAGCTCACCACCAATGGGAGCTTATGTTCCTAATTCCACGGATGCTGGAATGCCTCCTTCAATTCAACAGTACTCTCAAGAGTTCTTGCGGGAAATACAAGAAGAGAAATGGGCCAAGGAGAAGGGTAACTCCCCTCCTATTCCTAAGATTGATGATCTTCATGATCAATTTCCCCAAGACATTCCATCTATTTACGGAGATGAAGCAGAACAACAAGAAGACGAAAGATTAGATTTTGAATCTAATACCCTAGAAGAATTGCCTCAATTTCCAGGCCCATGGGAATCTGAATCTCTCCAGATTAGAGCTCCCACAATACTAGTAAGAAATGAAGACTCAGTGGTTCCAAGGAACACTGATGTCGTGAAGAACACTAAGGTTCATCTCATTGTAGAAGAGCTGCTCAAAGCAAAATCTGAGCTATGGAATCATGTGAAGGATCAGGTTCCATAACTTGATTCCAATAAGCCAAAAATAGGCTCTAAGCAAAAAGTTCCAGAGATATCTCTAGACAAAATAGGGGACATGTGTGAGGGTGAAGAAGGTAATACTTATCTTCCAATCACCTACCAAGGTTACACAACCAAAGCAATCATAGATTCATGTGCTGGTGTTGCCATTGCGACCACCTCCTTGTGGAAGCAATGGGGCAAACCCACATTAAGACCAACTAGAATGAAGCTTCAAATGGCCGACGGTCATTTTGAAAGACCTCTAGGATTGCTCGAAGGGATAACTCTAACCACTTGTGGTGTGGAGTTCGAACATACATTTGCTATATGTGACTTTGAGAAAAATAACGTCTATGAGATGATCCTAGGAAGACCCTTCCTACGACAATTGCAAATAGTATAGGATTGGGGAACCAACTCCTTGTACTTACAACACTTAGGGGTCACCTCCAAGGTCTAGAGATGTACCACCCCTACAGTGGAATTCTATCCACAAAGCGAAAGAAGATTCCATCTCTGTGCATTCTGAAAGCTCACTTGATCCATCATGGTTGCATGAAGATACTCATTTGTGGATGTGCAAGGTCGCAGAGGAAGAGGAAAAACGTTTAAAGGCAAGAGAAGAAGGAACTTCGCCAGGAGATAGACCAGTTAGAGATCCAACCTACACTCCGATGATCTTTCCAGATGAGGAATTTGAGCCTCATGGCTGGCTAGAAATCTTAGCCACCATGGACATTGCTGCCAATGAAGAACAATGGACACAACATTGTGATGATGAGGGTTATGATATTTCAGTGTTCATGTGTCAGCCCGTGCTAGAAGAATGTGACCCTAGTGATGTCATAGAAGAAGAAGAGAATGACGATGATATAGAGTCCATCGTGATGGATAGTTGCTTTAACTCAGAGCAGCACTATCTAGAAGATATAGGAGTGTTCACCCAGAAAGAAGAAGAACCTCTCACAAGTATTAAAATGGTAAATTCAAAGGATGGAAGTGAGAGCAGTCAAAAGAAAAAGAAAAGAAAAGCAGTGAAACAAGGAGAGGAGGAATCATTGTTTGAAGTACCAGAAAACTTCAAGAAATATGAAGTTGACGACCGCAAAATTTTGGTACGAATGCCTAAGAGAGAGGCCATCATAGGAGAATCATATGATAATAAAGAAAAGACCAAGAAGATTGTAGTGACTATCGAAGAGAACGAAGAGAGATGCACATATATAGGAGATGACCTAAGTGCAAGAGAAGAAATGGAGCTCGTAGCTCTATTAAGGGAATATAGGGATGTGTTTGCGTGGCACTATAGAGACTTGAAAGGTGTAGATCCAAGAATTTGCTCTCATACTATCCCCATGACTACTGATGCCAAGCCCACCAAACAGAAACCCTACACATATAATGATACATATGCAGCCAAAATAAAAGAAGAAATTGATAGGCTGATTGAAGCTGGATTCATCTATGAGATTGAGCATACTGAATGGGTGTCCCCCATCGTAGTGGTGCCCAAGAAGAACGGGAAGTTGTGAGTGTGTATTAACCTTAAAAAAAGTTAATGCCGCTACGATCAGAGATAGTTATCCGCTTCCAATCACGGAACATCTATTGGAGCATGTTGCAGGCAAGGAAGTTTATAGCTTCCTTGATGGATTTTCAGGTTACAATCAAGTAGCCATTGCCCGAGAAGATCAACACAAAACAGCTTTTGTCACAGAGTGGGGAATCTTTGCATTTCGTGTGATGCCATTTGGGATCACCAATGCACATGCAACATTCCAAAGGCTCATGTGTCATGTCTTCAAAGAGTTCTTGCGAAAGAGCTTAGAAGTGTATGTGGACAATTTATGTGCTCATTCCCAAGAAAGAAGATACCACATCCCTGAGCTCAGACAGATCTTCAACAAGTGTAGAGAATATCGAGTGTGTCTGAACCCAGAAAAGTGTGTGTTCATGGTGCGTCAAGGTAAAATCTTAGGTCATATTGTTTCTAAGAATGGAATCTCAACAGATGAAGATAAGGTACGAGCCATAGCGGAGCTGCCAAGGCCGAGGAATGTCAAAGAGGTACAAGCCTTTATGGGCCATTGTGGATATTACCGTAGGTTTATCCACATGTATGCGATCATAGCTAGACCCCTTTATGCCTTGTTGTTTAATTTTGAGTGGAACGATGAATG
This sequence comes from Ceratopteris richardii, assembly GCA_020310875.1. Lineage (NCBI taxonomy): Eukaryota > Viridiplantae > Streptophyta > Polypodiopsida > Polypodiales > Pteridaceae > Ceratopteris > Ceratopteris richardii. The sequence goes on from CM035406.1 coordinate 111,289,680, forward strand.
CGAGAATTCTTTCAATGAACTAAAGAAATGTTTGTGCACAGCACCAATACTGACCACTCCTAATTGGAATAAGCCATTCCATGTCCATGTGGATGCATCCAATCATGCCATAGGATGTGTGCTAGCACAACCCATAGGTGAAGGGAATTTAGATTTGCCCCTAGCATATGCTAGTAAACAACTAAACCCAGCCAAAAGAAATTATACCACAACCGAGCGAGAAGGGTTAGGCATGGTATATGCTGTGAAGAAGTTTAGACACTATTTATTGGCCAACAACTTCAAGTTTTTCACTGATCATCAAGCTTTGTTATATTTGGTCAATAAACCTTGCAATACTGGATGCTTAGTAAGATGGTTCCTCTTACTAATGGAGTATGACTTTGAAGTTGTTGTCAGGAAAGGTAAAACCCACCTTCCGGCAGACCACCTTTCTCGCATCACTTCAGGAGAGTCACCACAAGGAGTGTCTGATGAATTACCCGATGCTTATCTGTTCAATTTAGAAGTTGTTCCTAAATGGGAAAATAAGTTGGTACCAGTCCTAACCTTCGGCCCTGCAAATAAGAATGTGAAAACATCACAAGAAGAAATTGTAAAATCACAAAAATACCACATATTGGCAGGAAGCATGTACAAACAAGACACTGAGGGTGTATTGTCTTGTTGTGTTGAGGACGATGAACATAGTAGTTGGTTGCAACAAGCTCATGAAGGATTGCTAGGAAATCATTATTCTAAACAACGCACATTACAAAATCTGAAACGTTTAGGAGTGTATTGGCCTAGCATGGACAAAGAAATACATGAGTGGATTAAGAATTGTCCAATGTGCAGAGAGAGACCACCAGTGGAGCATGGGACCCTTTATCAAGTGTCATTAATTCCAGATTGGAGTGCTCCATTGGTAGAGTTTATGAGGTCAGGAAGATTACCCAAAGAGGCTAGCCTAGCAAGAAGACGAAGCATGGAGCAAGAGGCTCAAGGCTATGCCTTAGTAGGAGACAACCTATACCGAAGAGGCAAAGATGGTTACTTAAGACTGTGCGTTCATGAATCAAACTATTTAAAGGTCTTAGAGACTACACACAGTGGTGTTGCAGGGGGACATTTTGGTCCTGACCGAGTGATCAAGACCATCCTATTCTCAGGACTTTGGTGGCCCACTCTTCATATGGATGCTCATACCTATGTGAAGAAATGTGACACATGCCAACGTGCACAATATCCAGTTAGAAAAGACGAGATGCCTTTGAGGCCAATGATGGGAGGACGTGCATTCTCAAAATGGGGTATAGACTTTGTAGGTCCTATTAACCCCCCAGCTAGAAACTCCCATGCAGAGTACATTATTGTAGCCACAAATTACCTTACCAAGTGGGTAGAAGTGAAAGCCACAACAAAGAATGATGCTCATACAATGGCTAAGTTCTTATTTGAGAATGTGTTCACGAGATATGGATTACCGATAGAGTTAGTAAGTGATAGAGGTACATACTTCTTGAATGAAGTCATTGAAAATCTTCTCCAAGGATTCTTGGTGATACATAAGAAGTCTGCCCCCTATCATCCACAAGCTAACGGACAAGCCGAGAGCACAAATAAGATCCTATGTAATGTGTTGACAAAATTAGTGAATAATAAACTCTCTGATTGGGATAAACAGCTTCATCATGCTGTTTGGGCTTACCGAGTTGCCTACAAAATGGTACTCAATGCCACCCCATTTCAGATGGTCTTTGGCCAGAATGCTGTGCTACCATTAGATTTCTTAATCCCAGCTTTAAAAGTAGCACAAGAGCATGAGTGGAATGGACATGAATTTTCCTCTAGGATCTTTGACCTAGAACGCTTAAGTGAGACGAGGCTACGAGCGGTAGCAGGTATCTATGCTGCAAAGAAAAGGCAAAAGGCATACTTTGATGCACACATCAAGGATAAGGGACTGAAAGAGGGAGATCTAGTGTTGGTTTACACACTAAAGCAACATGCCTGTAAGTTGGAAAAAAGAGGATACGGACCCATGATCATTAATAGAATTTCCACTAGTGGTGCAGTTCAGTTGGCCACTCTAGAAGGAGATATCTTGCCAAACTATATTAGTGGATGTAGAGTCAAGTTATACCAAGAACCTCTTACAGAGGATATGCTTACGAGACTCAACACGGCTAAGAAGCAAAAAGAAGAAGAGTTAAGAGTGAGAGAAGAAGCACAGGCAGAGGCCAGAGAGCGTATTAGGCGAAATAAGTTAAGGCGACTAGGCCTAGATGTCAACTCAAAAGCCCCAAAATATCACATGGATATGTGCCAAAAATCAGGCATAGCGACTTCTCAAGTCATTGATCGAAGAACCTTTGTGACCATAGAGATAGGACAAGGGAAGGGTGCAAGGACTGTGAAAGCATTGATTGACTCAGGTGTAGCAAGTAGTGCAGTTAGACTTTCCTACTGCCAAGACTTGCAGTTGAACATCAATCCCATAGAAGCTTATCTCATAGGATTGGGAGGTGTGGAAACCCCTTGTTTGGGCGAGGTGGAACTTCCCATCTACCTTCAAGATGTTCCAATGAAAGTCAAAGCGCTAGTGTGTCAAGATGAGAACCTTACAGAACCACTTGTCTTAGGACAAGATTGGATTTATGACAATGCAGTCAACTTGAACCTAAGAAGTCAACTTCTTCAAGTTTGGGTCTAGGGACAATGCTTTACATTAGAACTAGAAAATGGCATACTCACAAATCCAGATGTCACATCTTGCAGTTCTCCTAGGACTAATCTTAGCAAAAGAGATGTTGTATGCATCAAAAGATCTATGTCACAGGAGAACTCAATCATGGAAGAACAGGCTCAAAGACAAGCGGAATCCTCCTCTGGTGCAAGGACTAATGCCGCCACTACAACTCAACCAACAAGGCAAGCACAACAGAACAGGACCACTGCTATATCAAATAGACAATGGGATTTCCAAAGGAAAGTAGTGTTGGGCATGAAGCAAATCTGGATACGAAAAGGAGAGCAGCCATCACCCTTGGCCCCACAAACCCCATCCAAGCAAGTCAACCAGGCCAGAAGACGAAGGAAGAAGATCGGACAAGCTCAACCACAAGATCTCCGACAAATTTGGATACCTAAGAAATTAGTTGCAGCTCAACAAGGGCGATTACACATGTGGGTACCCAGGAAGCTCTGTGTACTTGAGCCGCAAAGACTCAAGGACTTGTACCAATGAGACTATACCTCGATTGCCATACAAGTGCATATAGTGGAGTTCTTTTCACACATTTAATTATCAATCCTAAGGAGTGACTTACCAAGTGTATGAAGACATGTGCACACGTGATAGAAAATGAAGTGAGTTAGCTATTCAAGCATGAGAAAAGACTAATACTACCCACACCTACTGAAAAACTGGAAGTGTTGCCGCAAGCCTCTTTTCAGCAGTTTTGGTTTTTTGAGGTTTTCTCCCAGCCCAGAACTCCGAACATAGGCAATAGGGTACTCGTTTCGAAGCTCTCAACGATACGAATCCAACGGTAGTGGTTTCACTCAATTCTGACCACTCTGCTGCAAGTTATGGCAGAAACAGTGAATTACGGGAATTGCTAACACCCGCGTTTTTGCTTCTCCTAGCTTACGCACACACTACAGCCACTCAAAACAAGGGGGAAGGGGTAGACAACAGTCCTACACTTGCGTTTCAAGCATCACACACACATATATGAACAAAATGAAGATCAAAATCAGCAAGAAAGAGGCAAACTCGAAATTTCAGAAGTGCTCTTCTTCACAATGACAAGAAGTCCTTTACAATGAGTCACTTTTGACTTATATACTAGTGCCCTAAGTTTGGTCCTTTCACACAAGAGACCGGCACTTTATTCTCTAAAAGACTAATTTCCTACTATTGTACATGGGTATATCACTAATCTTTTGTGGGGATGCATCTAGAGGACTCCTCTAGTGCATTTACAACGGAAAATATATACAAAAGTGGTTATGTTACAAAAAATTGTGTGTCCAAATCGGAAAAATTTTGGGGCCCGTCTTTTTTCTCTGTTTTCTGCGCTCTTTAGCTCTGCAACACTCTCCCCCTCTTCGTCTCTGTCGTCCCTTGACAGACTTTGCTTCGCGAACGCGTCCCTTGGGCTGTGTTGCCTGATTCTTGATCTTGCTTTTCTCCGCACGCTCCCCTTGGTCAGTATTGTCTGCAGTTAAACAGACATGCAGATTCGATGGCCTTCTTGATTCAAGCTCTACTACTCGAGAGCCTGATGTAGTTGTCTTGCCTGTTGACTTGGGTTGCCACGCACGCCACCAGTGACTAGGAATGTGCTATTCTTAGTCACCCTCTTCAACTTTTCAGCCTCTACCCCTTTCTTACTTTTGGTCCTACTCTGATGTTTGAAAAGTCCATGACTCGGGACCCTGGGGTTTAGCTTTGTAGCCTGGTGCGTGCCCCTGCAGGGCTCTGTGCAGAGATGGGTGTTGCGCCCCTGCGGGGCTTCCTGCAGAGATATGTTCTTTTTCTCTTCTTAATGAATAGTTTTGGACTTTGATTTTCTTCTTCTTTTCTTCTTGCTTGATTGTCCCTCTACACGTCCCTCCTCCTGAACTCTGTCGTCCTCGACAGGCTTTCTGAGGCGACGCGTGTATGTTTGAATGGCGGTTTGCTCTCGTTGGTTCAGCAGATTTGCATGACATATCATGAAGTCCTTCCATTGCTTTGACTTCACTCCGTCTTCTGGCGCCTGTCGATGATCAGCAAAAAAGCTTGTTTCATAGGCCACCAGCCTTGCATTTAAATTGGAAGTCATTTTTACAAAAATCTCCGAATCTATTTCAAAGAAGCCGGTGAAGAATGCTTCTTCGAAAGTCTGCATATATGTTGATGGCAAAAACATAAGGCGTGAGTAGTATGCCATGATGGTTAGTCGGCTCGGGATGGTTGATAAATCAAAAATGAGAGCTTCCGATCCTTGCGTAATGCCAATGAAATTCAAAAATGTATACTTCGCGTGCTGGAAGACCTTCAACACGGTAATAAGCATGCTGAATATTTTATTTGTCATCTTGACTGCTAAGTCCGGCACTGTGGCATATTTGGCAATCCAGAATTCCATTGTCTTTACCATATATTCTTCAGTGGGTAGATAATTATGTGGCGGACTAGGTAGTAACGGGTAATTTAGCCACTGATTATTGATGGAGCCTTGACGCTGTGCTTCCCAAAATTGCGTCCAAGAGCGTCTGCGGGGTACAGGACAAAATGATGGATTTACCTGGAGCGCATATGGTGATGCTTCCCACTGTACCCGCAAAGTCAGATTCTTCTCCAAAATTTTCCTTCGCCATATGGGATCCGCCTTCTCAAATTCCTCTTGAGTATACTGGAAAGTGTCATGCTGGAATTGAAGGTTGTGGTCCGGATCTTTATTAGTGGTAGTCTTTATATATATGCGCGTTTGTTCTTTAAGTAGACCATATGGTACATTGAAGGGCTTCAAAATTTGATCTAGCTGTTTATTGTCTATTCGAGCTTCTTTCATTATTTGTATTATTTGATCTTCAAAATCAGCAGTGAGCTGGGACACCAGTAGTGCCCTTTCTGGTCTGCTCAATTCTGCAATGTCGCGTGTGTTAGGTTCTAGTGGAACCTCCTTTTCCGCCCTTATTGGAGAATGATACAAGGGAGGAGAGAGAGGACGTACCTCTTCCTCCACAGTAGCCTTGGTTTCTGGAGGAACTACTGGTGTCCCTTGTTTCTCTTTTAGCTCAATCTGCTCCTGCAGCCGTTTAATGATGTCATCTCTATTCTTGAGCTCCTCTTCAGCTTTGGTAAGTTTTTCTTGATGTTTGATTAATTCCTGTGCCACGATATGCATGTGATCTGTGTCTTCCTTGCACTGTCGGAAATAATCTTTCTCGGCTTTTTTCCATTTCTTTCGTAGAGCTGCAGTATCATTCATATATTTCTGTTCCCATTCTGCAATTGTCTCTTGCTCCTGTTTGAGCTGATCTGCCATCTTGGTCAACTTTGCTTCCATGTCTTTTATGTCCTCATTTGTTTTGTCAAGATCTGTCGATGGTTGATCACTGAGGAGAGCTGTCATTAGCTCTTTGTTTCTGTCCCTTAGTTGGTCTGCTTCTTCCATGCTCACCTTGAGCTGTGACTCGAGTACTTTGCTACGAGTCTGTATTCTTGTTTTCTCTTTTTCCGTTGCTTCCAGTTTTTTGTCAGCTCCAACACTTGCTCTTTAAGGTGGGCATTCTCCGTTTCTAATGTTTTACATTGTGTTTTGGTTGTTTTTATCTTCTCCTTTTTCTTCAACACCTGAGCTTCTACTTTAGATAAGGTCTTTGCCAAATGCATACCTTCTTTCTGAAGCTTTTGTTTGTCGAGCATGGCCTGGTCGTAATCTTCATCAGCATCAAGCATCAGTTGTTAAGTGTCGAGTGCCGTGCGGATCATATCCTGCACCACCGGCTTGAGCTGAGCTATATCTACATTCAACCATGTCTTTGTTATATCCGGTGTTTCTCCTGTTTGTACATCTTGTCCTTGTGCTACATGGATCAATTCTTTGTGTGGTTGTCGGACCTGTAGTTGTATAGTAACTTCTGCTTCATTTTCGACCGTTTTACGAACTTTCGTGGCACTCCCTTGAAATGTTACATCCAGAGGGGACGGTTCTGCCACAACCCTTAGTGGTGTGAAGGGTTCTTCGTCTTCTTTTTCTTCTTCTTGAGGCTTGTCCTCAGATATCATTGCATGCGTCTCAGCTTCAGACTTCTCCTCCTTTGTGTGAGTGATGGAGGCATCCTTCGCTTGCATAGTGTTTTGCCCTTCTTCTTCTGCCTTCTCTGTGGTTGTATTCTGGTCTGCCAGCGATGGTTGACCTTTTTCTTCGTTGTCCGTTTGGGCTTCGTCATAGTTCACTTGATTTAATTCGGCCCACTGGCCATCATCTTTCGATTCACTTTTAATATCTACATCCAATAAGGATGTAGTTTGCTTCTCTTGGGCGTCAGATCCTGAACTTGAATTGTCTAGCCCAATCTCCCGATATCGGTGTACCTTAGTAAGTTTTCTTTTGGGTTTTTGAGCTGTTGCAGCCTGTTGATAATGATGACCTTGCACTGGTAGATTGATTTGCCCTTCTGTATACTTGTGAGTCTCCTCCAGTGCTTGAGTTAAATCTTCTTCTGTAATTTTCCTGGGTCCTTGAGTGGTGGTGGTAGGCAGCACATGTACTCTCTTTGGTTGTGGTGCTTCTTCTTCTTTCTGCAGAACTTCTCTAGGCCGCTTTGTACCTCTCATGGTTCCTCTCATCCTCGGTTGCGAACTTGTTTCTGTTTCTTCTGCTTGCTTACTCCCTTTCTTTTGTTTTGGTACTGTAGCACTCTTGACATACTGAGCCAGCTCCATTGAAGATGGCATCTCCCTCAAGTACTCTCGCATGCCCAATGCATGGTAAATCATGATTGTGAGGGCAGTGGTTCCATTAAGGAATTTTTTATTTTCCCATTTCTTCTTGGCCTCGAACAATCTTTCCTGCACATATGGTGTGAGATTTACCTGATTGCCGATCTGTTTTGTGGCATGAGACAACAATTGGACAATAATTTTTTGAGGGGCCGTGTATCTGTTCATGCTCGGGAAGCAGAAGTGTTGATGAATCAACCTGACTTCCTCTTCAATGTCCACTCTATTAATGTCAACAAAGGTTCTAGTATTTGCTCCACGAATTTCTTCCTTGGCCGTGTTGACACCATCTTTCTCCCATTCAAAAGCTTCTTTGATTAAGTCGTGGGAGAACTGAATGACTACCCATTCGTCATTCTTATCCATCACATTGGCTTCTGGCACCAATGGATCATGTAGCGCTGGTCTCAAAGTGTTCATGACTTGGGTACATCGTTGGAAGTCCGGCTTGTAGATAGGTAGCTCGAAATACTTGTGAATTCCTGCTTTCTTCAGGATATCAATTGTAGATGGCATTCCATGTAATATCTTGAAGTCCTGGGACATTATCGGAAAGTGGTGATCCGTGTCCATGATCTTTATGTTGGCCAAGAAAAGATACTCTTCCACTGGCTGCTCATCTCTGAACCAGTGGCCTTTAGCCTTCGTAAGACATTGGGGAGGAAATTCCTGGACCTCCTCTTGGATTGTAGCTTCAGAGTCTTCAGAAGCCATCTGCACTTAATATAGAGCATGAATTAGTATCCATGTTTTCAGAAATCCTCCGCCATGTGTTGATTCATAATTTGATATTGCTCCGAGTGCATGGTGCCGTCCCTTTCCCGTGGGTGTGAGAAGGGTAATACCTGAATTTTTCATATATTTTTTATATTTTTCGCTGAAAAGAAACATAAAAGTCAGTCCAAAGCCGAAGCGTAGTTTATGTACATAGTGTGTCCATTCCTAACAGTCTAAAGCTAAGAGCTAGTCTCACTTGGAGATCGTGCACCACTAATTTGATAAGGTACATCCTGTGCCGAATGCTTGGCCTTGTAATGTGGCCCTATCATGCATACTTTGGGTGCATCAGACACAACATGAGTGCAGTCGGGTGCTTTGTCTCCTCGATCTCTTGCTCCTTGTGGTAGCTTTGGTTTCCAGATCCATTTTGAGAACACTGAGAGAGGTCGCTGAGTTTTCTCTATTCGTGCAGCTGCTCGTGTTCCATTTGTCTTATCCCTTGTCCGATTGAATTTGGCCTTTCTTGGCGATCCTCTCTGATGATTCACATGTGTTGTTGACTTTTGCCTCGTCTGCTGTGGTGTTTCCTCTTTGGTCTTCACATTCTGTTTAGCTGCTTGTATGACCTTTTTGGGAATCCATATCTGATGTCGAGATCCTTGAGCTTCAAACAAGGGCTTGGCAATCCATACTTGTACTGGTTCTCTTCGTTTGCAGTTCTTTGTAGCTGATTTGGTGATGTCCGTTTCCTTCTTCAAAGCGCTTGTAGACATTTTTTGACTCTGTACCTGATCCTTTCGTACCCACATATATTTGGATGGTGGTCTGTTCGAGTATCTGCTTGTGGGTTTCCAATAGTTTGATCTTTGGATACTTTGAGCCCGTTTAGGAGAGGGCGTCTCCTCGATGGTTGGCTGATCCTCATTCACTTCGGGTCTCTTCGACGCTATAGGGGGTGTCGGAATGATTAAAGTTTCAGTTTCTATGCATTTGCTTTCTGAGGGTTGAGCACAGTCGCTACTATCTTTCGTTGCTTCTTGAACTTCCTCTGATCTTGGTATTGACATGGTTTGGTTACATGGTTTCTCTTCGAGCAAGCTGAAAACCTCCTTATGCCCTATCGTGGCTGAAATATATCCTTGAGCCAGGTGGATACATGCTTCTGTTTCAATGATCCAGTCTTGTCCTAGAATGAAGTCTTCCATTAAATCGTTATCCTCACATACTAGGACTCTTTGTTCCATGGAGGAATTTCCTATGTGGAGGGACACATTAGTTGTTCCAATACAGTCTAGGGTGTGATCTCTAATTCCTATTAGTTTGGCTTTTGTGGGGTTCAATTCCAATTGCAATTCGTTCACTATCCTCCTTCGCATGCAGCTAAGGCCTGCTCCTGAGTCTATCAATGCGTCTATCAATTTATACTCTGTCTGACCAATCCCTAGGTTTAGGTAAGGTTGTGTTTTACATATACCCGTGGCGTCACCCTTTTTGACCTGGTAGTTTGCCATAGGGATGGGCTCTTCGCCGTGGATATAGCGTTCATCTCTTTGCCTGATCCACTCCTTGCGTTTTCTAATGCGTTCTAGTGCTTCTTGTCGGGCTTCCTCTCGAATTCGTTCTTCTTCCGTCTTCCTATTTTGAGCTCCCAACAGTCTAGCTAGCATTTCGTCGGTCAGAGGATCCATGAATCGTTTCACTCGGCATCCACTGATGTAATTGGGAAGAATGTCTCCGTCTAGTGTGGCGAGATTGACTGCACCACTAGTGGAGATTCGATTTATGATCAGGGGACCATATCCGCGTTTTTGGAGCTTCTTTGCGTGCTGTTTTAGGGTGTATACTAGGACTAAGTCACCTTCCTTTAGTCCCTTATCTTTAATATGTGAGTCATAGTATGCCTTTTGTCTCCGTTTAGCGGCATAGATGCCTGCTACCGCTTGCAATCTAGTCTCATGCAGCTTTTCAATTTGATCTAATTGCTGAGACAATTCATGACCGTTCCACTCATATTGCTGGGCTACCTTCAATGTAGGTACTAAGAAGTCAATTGGCAAAATTGCATTCTGCCCATACACTAGGTTGAAAGGTGTAGTTCCAATGGCCGTTTTATATGCCACTCGGAAGGCCCAAATTGCGTGATGCAATTGTTTGTCCCAATCTGACCTTCCATTATTGACAATCTTTGTCAATACCGTACATAGCACTTTGTTGGAACTTTCAGCCTGTCCGTTGGCTTGAGGATGGTATGGGGCTGATTTTTTGTGGATCACTAAGAATTCATTCATTAGCGATTCAATGACTTCGTTTAGGAAATGAGTTCCTCGATCACTCACTATCTCGATCGGTAGTCCAAATCGTGTGAAAATGTGCTCAAAGAGAAATTTCGCTGTGGTTTGAGCATCATTCTTTCTAGTGGCTTTTGCTTCTACCCACTTTGTTAAGTAGTCGGTGGCTACTATGATGTATTCCGCATGTGATCCTTTTGCAGGGGGGTTGATAGGTCCTATAAAGTCAATTCCCCACTTGGTGAATGCTCTCGCACAAACCATTGGTCTTAAAGGCATGTCATCTCTTCTAATGGGATATTTTGCTCTTTGGCATGTTTCGCAACTTCTCACATATGTCTCCGCATCCATATGTAGAGTTGGCCACCACAAGCCTGCAAAGAGAATCATCTTGACCGTTCTATCTACTGAAAAATGTCCTCCCGCAGCTCCTGCGTGTGCCATTTCTAATATGGGAAGATATTCTCCCTCATGTACGCATAACCTGAGTTGATTGTCTTTTCCTCTTCGAAACAGTTGTTTCCCTATTATCACATAATCCTTGCTCATTTCTTCTAAGGATCGCTTTCTTGCTAGACTAGCTCCCATTTCGTGCTCTTTCGTTTTGAGGAATTGCACTAATGATTTACTCCAATTAGGCGCTATGGTAGAAAAGGGTAAGGACACGTGATCCTCTGGGCTAATTTCTTTACATTCCACACAATTACTTACATGCTCGTGAACATCCTTGGACATATCAGGCCAATATACGCCTAACCTCTTTAATTCTCGTATTGTTCCCTGCATTCCTTGATGGGTTTTCCACTTGTTTATGTGTGCCTGGTTAATCACTTGTTTTTGTTCATCCTCCTCGACACATCTCAATAACACTCCGTTAGGTTCCTTATAATATACGCTCCCAGCAACAATGTGTAAATTCCTTGTTTGAAGAATTTCTTTTTTGCTATTTCTGTTGATTGGGTGCTGAGGGCCATGCGTAAGCATAGGGGTCAGTTTTTCTGCCCACTTCGGACATACTTCTAGATTAAACAGATAAGCATCTGGTAAATCGTCGGGTACTCCGCTAGGTGGCTCTCCGTGTTTTAACCTAGAAAGGTGGTCTGCTCTCACATGTGTGTTTCCTTTTTTGACCACTACCTCAAAGTCAAACTCCATTAGTAACAAGAACCATCGTACCAATCTCCCTGTGTTGCAAGGCTTATTGACTAGATACAACAAGGCTTGATGGTCAATGAAGAATTTGAACTTGTTGGCTAAGAGGTAATGTCTAAACTTCTTCACTGCGTAGACCATTCCTAAGCCCTCTCTTTCCGTAGTCGTGTAATTTCTCTCTGCTTGGTTTAATTGTCTACTCGCGTAAGCGATTGGATGATCAAGCTTTCCTTCATCGGCCGGTTGAGCAAGGATACATCCAATTGCATAGTTCGACGCATCAACATGAATATGAAAAGGCTTGCTCCAGTTGGGTGATTTTAGAATTGGGGCTGTACTCAGCCTCTTTTTAAGCTCGTTGAATGCCTTCTCACACTCGTCTGTCCAAGTGAACTGAGTCAATAGACCGTATAAGGGGTTAGCTATTATGGCATACATGTGAATAAACCTACGGTAATATCCACAATGTCCCATACAGGCTTGCACTTCTTTCGCATTCTTGGGTCTTGGTAAGTCCAATATGACTTTAATCTTATCCTCATCTGTAGATATCCCATTCCTTGAGACTATGTGTCCTAGTATTTTTCCTTGTCTTACCATGAAGACACATTTTTCTGGGTTTAAGCAGACTCTATACTGCCTACATTTGTTGAATATTTTGCGCAGTTCCGGTATGTGGTCTGGTCGTTGATTTGAGTATGTGCACAGGTCATCTACGTATACTTCCATGCTCTTTCTCAGAAATTCTTTGAAAACATGACACATCAGTCGTTGGAAGGTGGCTGGCGCATTTGTGAGCCCGAAAGGCATCACTCTAAATGCGTAGATTCCCCATTCAGTCGCGAATGCGGTTTTATGCTGGTCCTCAGTTGCAATAGCTACTTGGTTGTAACCAGAGAATCCATCCAAGAAGCTATAGACTTCCTTGCCGGCAACTCTTTCCAAAAGATGGTCTGTGATGGGTAAAGGGAAACTATCTCGTATAGTTGCTGCATTTACTTTTTTCAAGTTGATACACACCCTTAGCTTCCCGTTTTTCTTGGGCACTACTACTAGTGGCGATACCCATTCTGTGTGTTCTATCTCGTATATGAACCCTGCCGCTAGTAATTTGTCAATTTCTTCCTTTATTCTCGCTGCATAAACTTATTATACGTGTAAGGGCGTTGTTTAGAAGGTTTTGCATCTGCTGTCATAGGAATTCGATGAGCGCATATGCTAGGTTCTACACCCTTAAGGTCTTTGTACGTCCAAGCAAATACATCTCGATATTCTCGGATGAGGTGTATGAGTTCCTCTTCTTCCTCTTCAGATACGTCCTTACCAATATACGTGCACCTCTCTTCTCCATCTTCTATCGTTATGACAACCTTCTTGGTTTGTTCCTTGTTATCATAGGCTTCTCCGTCTCGTGCTTCTCGTTTAGGCATTTGAGTTGCTATTTTCCTTTCTTCCACTTCGTATCTTTTAAAGTGTTCTGGAACTTCGAAATAGTCTGGTTCCAGTTCCACTTTACTCGTGTCCTCTCTATGCTCGTGTATTCTTGGGATGGTGTCAATTGCTAAGACTTTTGTCGGCCTTTCTTTTGATTCCTTTTGCATGGTTTCTAAATATTGTTCTTCAGAGTCGAACTCTGGTTCCATTTCTATGCTTTCGTACTCTTCTTTCCCCTCTTCCTCTACAATTTCTCTTGCTTCTACTTCTTGGAGAACAACCATGTAGAGGTTCACGTCATATCCTTCCTCGTCTATACAGTCGTTCATCGTCAAGACTGCCTCATTCACGCAAACGTCTAATGTGGCTAGGATTTCCATCCAGCCATGTGGTTCAAAGAGTTCATCTGAAAAAATTTGAGGCATATAATCGGGGTCTTCTACCGATCGATAATTAGGGTGCCCTATTGGCCACATTTGTTTTTTACACTCCTCCTTCTTGGCTTCTTTGCACATCCACAACTGGGCATCCTCATGCATCCAAGATTGGTCACTTGACCCAGCACTGTGAATGGATAGGTCATCTTCTTCTTTGTGGACTGGATTCCATTGTAATGGAGGGACATCCCGATAAGCGAATGTGTGCAGGTTTATCTTGGTAGTGTTCCCTTGATGTTGGAGATATAATGAATCTCTACCCCAATCTTGTACTACTCGCATTTGTCGCATGAATGGTCGTCCTAATATCATTTCGTAATTGTTTGCTTTCTCGAACTTACATATGGCCAATGTGTGTTCAAACTCTACTCCACACGTTGTTAACCTAATTCCTTCCAATATTCCTAGGGGTTTCTCCACATGGCCGTCTGCTAACTGGAGTTTCATGCGAGTGGGTCGTAATGCTGGTTTTCCCCACTTTTCCCAAATTTCCTTCGTTGCAATTCCTACTCCAGCTCCAGTGTCTAAGATGGCCTTGGTCATGTACCCATTGTAGGTGACAGGTAAGCACGTATTGCCTTCATCTCCTTCACTAAATTCTCCTACTTTATCAACTGGAACTTGTATTGTGGAGTGGTTTTCTTTTTCCTTTCCTTTCATTTCTCCTTTCTCTGCCGGTGGCTCTAATTGGTTTGCTAGCTGTCTCCATAGATGTGGTCTAAGTTGAAGCAACTCTTCCACCGTCAATTTGCATTGCACCTTTGTTTTCTTAAGTTCTGTTAGATTGTGTGAACTCTCTTCTGAGTTTCCTTTTTCTTTCCCATGCATTGTGGGTGCTCGTATTATTATAGACTCTCTTTCATAATCTCCCATGTAATTAGGCAACGTTGAAATGCTCATGGTTTCCTCTCTTCCTTTATCAAATCTTGACACTTCCTCATATGCTTCCTCTAGGTTATGATCATGGTGACCATCTGCTCCAATTATTTCCTCAAAAGGAGGTGGACTGATTCCATCCTTTTTCCATTGCTCTTCTCTAATTCTTTTCCACAACTCTTTGGACCAATCTTCCTCTAGGTCAGGTATTATGGATACCTGTTCTTCTTGAGATTTCATTCGTTCATTTCGATCATCTTCCCGACTAGGTTCCTTATCCTTAGGTTGTATGCACTCTTCATATAGTTCCTGTGCGATCCTTGTTTCAGGCAAAATTGGGATAGTTTTTTCTAGAGTCGCCTGTGCTACTTCTATGAGCTTTTTGCATATCGCCAGTCTTTCTTTCTCTAATTCCCCTTGAGGATAGAGTCTTTCATGTTGCTCTAAGTTCGGTCCCGTTTTGATTCTAGCTTGGTATGCTTTTAACCACATGTCCAATTCCTCTGGCTTTGGGTCAGCTAGAATTGATCCTGGCTTCTTTTCCTCTACGTTAATTGGTGGTGTTTCAGGGATCTCCTTATGTGTTTTTTGTGTACTATGCTTTCTAGAACCCTTCGTTTGTTTTTTACCGTCTTGGCTCTTATTTCTTGCCCATTTCTCTTTGAGCTTTTCTCGTCTTTCTTTCCATTTTTGTACTTTGGTGTTTTGGGTATTCTCACATGAGTTCTCTGAATCCTCGACTATCTGAATGTTAGCGTCTCCCGTTTTATTGTTCTCTTGTTTCTCTTCCGGTTGTTTTCCTTTTTGTTGTTTTGCTTGAGCTCTAGTAATAGCTTTCAGCGGTACAGTGTACTCCTTATCACTTCCAGATTCTTCTATGACCTCTATTACATTGATTGGTGCAGGACCTTGAGTTTTTGTAGGGTTCTTAGGGCAATCTCTAAAAAGATGTTCTTTCCCACAATCACTACAATATCCTTCCCAAATCCTGGGTGGTGGAGGGTTGTAAGGTCGAGGACACTCCCGAATGAAGTGATCCCCTCCGCATCTATAACACGGTCCTCTCTGCACTGGTGGTCTAATGGGAGGTCTCAATGGTTGTTGTGCTTTGGGCACTGTGTACATTAAAGTTGCAGTTTCCGCTCCATAAGTCTGATCAAATCCTTCATATCCATAATAGGCCACGTCATATGCTGGTTCATATTCCATCATGTTGGCTTCATATGGATAGTACTCTCCTGGTGGAGGTTCATACCCTTGGTTGGTTGATTCTACATTGGTCGCTATTGTGGCTGGTATTATGGCTCTTTCCAAGTTTTCTTCCGGTTGAGTATACTTCACAGGTACAACTTGTTGAGGTTGTGACAGTTGGGGTCCCAATACTGGTTGTGGTGGTGGATATGGTGCTTGCTCATATTGTCTTGGAACTCCTACCGGATACCGGTTGTATCTAGGCATCTCCCTACCAAGCTCTCTAGGTGGGTATCCATAAGGTCGGTATGGTGGTGGATTGACAGGTCGTGGTTGCCTATTAAAGGGACAGTTCTCAGTTGTATGATTGGTATATTTTTGCTCGATGTGGCAGTATGAAGAAGTCCCTTGTTGTTGCTGTCTGTTGTGTGGATACATTGGTTGTGCACCGGCTCCTCCTCTGGCACACAAGTGTGTGGGATGTTCTCCTCCACATAAGTTACACCTCCTCAACATAGGCACTCTTTGAGCTGGATATTGGTAAGCTCTCTGTCCTTGGACTCCTAGTTTCTTAGCTAATAGTTCTGCTAGTTCTTCCACATTACTAGAATTGGACGTCACCGTGCTTCTTGAGTCTTCTGATTTTGTGAGGTCGGTAGTACCTTTAAGGTCCTCTGCAAGGTTATCTTCCAAGTCGATGCACTCTTGAAGACACTCACTCAATGTTTGTAGCCTTTTCACATACACTAGGGTTCTTAGGGTCCCGTTAGAGAGTCCATCTAAAAACAATGAAATCATCTTTTGTTGAGTCGGTCTCTCAGCCACTGGGCATCTATCCACATATTGATTGAATCTTCGGGCAGCAGTCTTCACAGTTTCTTTAGGGTTTTGTTTAAAGCTATGGATTAAAGAAGCAGAATTGTGTTTAATCCCTCTCTTTGTGAATTCTCCGATGAATTCTTGAAAGAATTGCTCCATGTTTCCAAAGTGGTTGGGATCTAAAGGTTGGAACCAAGTTAGAGCTGTTCCTGTGAGGGTGAGTCCAAAAGACTCATACTGCACAAAGAAGTCCTCTACTTGTTCCGCTCTTAGAACTTGTTTAAATTCGGCAATATGATCGTATGGCTCCCCTAATCCATCATAATGGTTTCTCATGCACTTAGCTACTTGGATTGGTCTCAATCTCCTCATTGGTTCATGCGGTCTGGGCATTATAGGGAAGACCGGGACAGCTGGTCGTAATGGAGGTATTCCTGGCTGTCCTCCCACGGGTGGTCGTGGTCTGACCGGTGGTCGGAAATGGTTCCCCATCCCTGTGTGGGTCTGATTGTGTGTGTGCACTCCTGAGGTTGCAAACTGTACATGAGTACGGTTGGGCACACTTCTTTGACTGGTCTGTCCTGATGTGGTATGTTCCGTCTCATGTTGATTTCCAAAAGGGTTCTGCGAGGTAGTTGCCTGCTCTCTCTGAGGAAATACAGGTGCACCCATATATCTCAGCCGAGCCCTGTCTAGGACACCTACAGGCCAATATCTTCTTTGATTCTTATCTAGGTAAGTGAGTCTAGTTTCGTCATCTGGGTCTTTCAACTCATAGAATGTCATGGGGCTCTCTCCCATTCCTTGAACAGGTACGTCAGTTTGAAGCAATAAGTCTGTTCCGTGAATCATGTAGACTTCCAACAGGTAGTCGTCTTGAGGTATCAAGTCTCCTCTCAAGACCCGTGATACTTGTGACCTGCCTCTGGGGGTGGACACTAACTCTTCAGAGTTGTCGGAATCCATAAACTCCCCTCTCTCATTGATCCTCTCAGGAAATTCAGTTACTATGTAGATGTGACCCATTTTGTCAATGTAAGCACCTCCCTCGTATTTGACCGCTGGTCGTGGTATGATGGTGACATTTTGGGCAGTTGCCATCCTGGCGACAGATCTGTTTAAGCCATCCAGGTAGATTGGAATCTCCTGGGCATTAGTGGACACATATTGTAAGGAGGTACGGTAGTCTCCCTCAACAGTAGTCATGAAATTTCCTGCTGGTGTAGGTCCTTGCATGTCTTCTGAAGCCATAAGTAACTCTTCTTCCGAGTCACTGGAAGTTTCTAAGTAGACTGAGTGATGACTAGCCTGGGCTGTACTTCCTACTGAGGATATGACACTCCTTCTACTACCTAGAACTCTTCCTGACCTCAGGTTCATTCACTCTCTGAAACCTCTCTTTATGCTGCTTAGATTTACTTTGGACAGGTCTACCAGTGATTCATTTGTTTGCCAAAAGAAGGGTTCACTTCTGGGCGATACCACACTTGGCGATACTGCTCTCGGCGATACGATACCAGAGCTCCAAACGATACGATACCAGACACCCAGACGATACGATATCAGTCTGGTGTCGCGATACCAGGCTTTAGTGCCAGACGATACGATACCAGATGTAGTGTCGCGATACTTCACGGGGAAATACCACGATACGATACCGGCAAAGTAGACGTTACGATACTGGAGATTAGGGGCGATACGATCTCAATGTGGTGTCGCGATACGATCCTTGACAGGAGACGTTACGATACCACCGCAGTCAGTGCGATCGCGATGCTAACCTTGGCGACACGATACCACAACGGTGTCGCGATACCAAGACGAGCGATCAGACGATACGACACTTGTGAGAGCACGATCGCGATACTAAAGTAGTGTCGCGATACCAGGGTAGTGTCGCGATACCACCGTATCAAACGATACGATACCACTCGGTAAAGTGAGGTCGCGATACTAGAAACTTAGGCGATACGACACCACAACGGTGTCGCGATACCAAGTATTAGTATCGGACGATACCATACCAGAGATCGAGTGCGATCGCGATACCGACTCAGTGTCGCGATACCAGAATGGTGTCGCGATACCAAAGCAGGTATCAAGCGATACGACACTTCAGGCGAGTGTCGCGATACAAGGGAATTTTGGTATCGCGATACCAAAACTCAACCGATCGCGATACTCAAGCCTAAAAGCAAGATTTTCCAAAAATGTTTTTACCCCCTTGCTCTCCTCACTCTCCTCTTCCTTCCTAGACCTCTGTACCACCCAAAAAGATAACAAAGAAATCAGTTTTTTTCCCCCACGATACTGCGCAGATTTTTAATCACTTGTTTGATCATTTTTAAAGTGTTTTTGGCAGGTGAATTGAGAGAATGTTTACCTTGATACTGTATTGAGTGCACTGTGAGCTCAAGGCCTAGCTTTAACAGCCTGAATGCCACGATACCAAGTCCACGATACTGGTCGCTGCTCGCAAACGATACCAGAACACTGTGAAGTGTCAAATGAGCCAAATTTTTTTGGTTTTTATATTTTTTTTGACTGAACTTAAAATTTTTTGGGATCTTTGATGATTTTCCGAGAATTTTGGCCTACTCCTACTCCTCTTTTCCTCACTCTTCCTCTCCTTCTAACCTAACCCTAACTCCTCCTTCTCTTCCCTCCTCCTACACTTAAACCTAAAACTTATCACACACACCTCAAGGATGAGAAGTGACAAGTGCTGAAAAGGAATACTACTCGTCAATGGACAATTTCACCTCTACAAGTACGATTCGATCACACTTGCTCTCTAACTATCACGAAGGCACCTTGGTGGAGTGCCTCCCCGGCAACGGCGCCAAAAACGTGTGTACTTGAGCCGCAAAGACTCAAGGACTTGTACCAATGAGACTATACCTCGATTGCCATACAAGTGCATATAGTGGAGTTCTTTTCACACATTTAATTATCAATCCTAAGGAGTGACTTACCAAGTGTATGAAGACATGTGCACACGTGATAGAAAATGAAGTGAGTTAGCTATTCAAGCATGAGAAAAGACTAATACTACCCACACCTACTGAAAAACTGGAAGTGTTGCCGCAAGCCTCTTTTCAGCAGTTTTGGTTTTTTGAGGTTTTCTCCCAGCCCAGAACTCCGAACATAGGCAATAGGGTACTCGTTTCGAAGCTCTCGACGAGACGAATCCAACGGTAGTGGTTTCACTCAATTCTGACCACTCTGCTGCAAGTTATGGCAGAAACAGTGAATTACGGGAATTGCTAACACCCGCGTTTTTGCTTCTCCTAGCTTACGCACACACTACAGCCACTCAAAACAAGGGGGAAGGGGTAGACAACAGTCCTACACTTGCGTTTCAAGCATCACACACACATATATGAACAAAATGAAGATCAAAATCAGCAAGAAAGAGGCAAACTCGAAATTTCAGAAGTGCTCTTCTTCACAATGACAAGAAGTCCTTTACAATGAGTCACTTTTGACTTATATACTAGTGCCCTAAGTTTGGTCCTTTCACACAAGAGACCGGCACTTTATTCTCTAAAAGACTAATTTCCTACTATTGTACATGGGTATATCACTAATCTTTTGTGGGGATGCATCTAGAGGACTCCTCTAGTGCATTTACAACGGAAAATATATACAAAAGTGGTTATGTTACAAAAAATTGTGTGTCCAAATCGGAAAAATTTTGGGGCCCGTCTTTTTTCTCTGTTTTCTGTGCTCTTTAGCTCTGCAACAAGCTCTTACATCTGCAACAACCTATGCTCTCCCATACGTGAAAAGTCTCAACAAAGAAGCCAAGGTGAGGCAAAGGTCAGAACCAAACACCAAGAACAACAGTAGACCAAGTAACCTCTTCAACGCGAGTCAAGCGACCAGCCACAGAGGTATGGGTATGGAAGCCAAAAGCACCGGTAGGCCTCACAGAACCAAAGAGCCAACCACGAAGGATCAAACCCTCAAGAAACCATCCAAACATGAAGCAACCAAAGGAGATTGCTACACAGTCGAAGACCGTTCTCAAATGGATCCCTATAAGGAGGAATGATCAACTGCTATCTCGGGATACAATGGATACCTCCAACAAAGATGGCATCAACATCTGCAAATGACATTAAGCATCGACGAGCGACAACCATGTGCTCCCTGCACAACCCTGTCTTTTGCACCATTCAGGCCATGCATTTCCAAATTATGCATTAGCATAGGGCCACATTACGTGGCTGTGCATATACACAACTAAGAGTCCCATGCACAAGAGCACATTGACATATGTCAATTATTTTTTCTGATACTAACATCTGTCTTCTTGTGTGTGACATTATTTCAAAAAAAAAAAGAGAGTCAAAACTTGTTCCCAGGTTTCGCTCATGGAACATGAATGAGACATGCTTAGTTGAAGATGGAAATATTGATTACTGGGCATTTATCAGTTTGGATAGAAGTGTGTCTCGGCTAGCAGGTGTGAAGAACTTGAAGGTCCGCAACTTGAGTGATGCTTAACTACTGCATGTACTATAATCTACAGGGAGATATCTGCAAGAGGTAGTTTGGTATCCTGAGAATTCTTGTCCGTATACTGGGTGAGAAGACTTCTGCTTATGGTGAGCTAAAGAGAATGTGTGAAACTAAGCTTGGTGTAGTTACCCAATATTGTTTGCCAAGGAATATAAAGAAATTCAATTCTCAGTATTTGGCAAACGTTGCTTGAAAAAAGGAGATAGGACCAAGCGCTCAAAAGACCTTCACAATGGTAAGTATCTTTACTTTGGCAACACCATCACCATGATAGATTAGGAAACCTCTTCGTCAGCATACCCTTGAGCACTTAGCTCAAGACCCCCAATTTTTGCACCATACTTCTTCCGATGCATTTTCCAAGTAAGCATGCATAGGGCTACATTACAAGGCCGTGCACAAGGCACACATTTTCCTCAACCCATGCACGAACACACTTAGTCATCATCCATTAGGGGTTATGAGTATTTGGCATGACTACTATGAACATCATCCTTGGACGATCTGAGGTCATCAATGGAGACTCACAACGACACAGTCATGCTGGAATCCAAGGCTGAAGCACATACCAAGGGACTACAACTTGCAAAGGCTCGCAGTGAAAAATGAAGAACCAGAGAACCAACCTTGCCACATTTGGAAGAGAGACAGCTCTGGTTCATCGGAATGGACACTCCCTCTCAAAGCAACCTAGAATAACCATTACAACAAGGGTCTATCAGGGACGACAGACTCGAGAGGGGGGGGAGTGTTGGAACTCAAGGTCAAGCATAAAACATGGAAGCACATCAAAGAAGTGGACATAGAAGAAGAGAGAGCAAGTAGGGATCTCCAAGAAGTGTATGTCAAATTTTCAGAAGAATCCCCTACAAAAATAGTGATTTTTATCACTAAAAACCATTGTAAATACCATTATCTATTTTTATAACTCCATTTTGTTCAAGCCGAGGAGTCCTTGAGCTTGAGGAGTATTAGAAGTACCATCGTACCAATTTTCATAATTTTTAGACTTCGTTTGAGCCCTCAAATAAGCCCTGGAACCTAAATTTTAACTAAGCCGGACACTAGGTCTGGACATGGCCAAAACTACTCAAAAAACTATAAAAAGAGCAAAAGAGCTCATTTTTGAGGTTAGCTTGTTAGAGAATAGAGCTTTTGTAAGAGAACTCTTTTGCAATCGAAGCTTTCCATTGTTCCTCTCTTTGATCTTATCTTGTGCGAGTGTGTGTGTATGTGTGTGCATGTTTGTGTGCTTTCACTCACTCACTTGTGCCTTCACTTGCTCGTGGTCTTCATACCGGTCCTCACGTCTCCACGGATTGACAAGTAAAGGAGGTGGTGCTTACGCTTGAGCTACACCAATTATACAGTGAATGGGTGTGGTGCCCTTGGGGGTAGGATAATCAAAAAGCATGATAGCCATGATGGTCCAAAAACGGTAGGATACCTAAGATTCAACGAGTGAAAAGCATTTTAAAGTGATTCAAAGAGTGTTACTCAAAAGTTTAATGGTTTTTCTTGTTGTTCTCCAAGTAACGTTTATTTCCTATTGAGTTGCATTTGAAGGCTCAAAATCTTGGAGAGAGATTGCGAGATCGGGTAGCTTCTACGGCAAATCCTCCATCATGGGGTTTAGAGGCTAATCACTTCTTTGGAAGTATTACTGCATGTGAAAGTTAATAAGTAATTGCTTTTACAAGTCTTCATTCTTATGAAAATTGTTGTAAATGAAAATAAGTAGAGCCAAATACTCAGAAGAAAATAGAAAGAATAGTTGATTAAGGATGCACATGTAGTAATCCATATGCTGTCTTTGTTCTGGTTAAAAAATGTCAAACATATCCAATCGTTGTGCAAGAATCCAAGTGTCCTACAATGTAGAATTTATGTATAGTACTTGGAAATGCAATATTTGAAATCTTTTTGGCTTTTGCCAGCCCTTACCAACACCTATGATTTAACAACATCCTAATCATTTTCTTTCTCCTCTTTGTGGATTCCTTTCATTATTTTCAACTTTAAACATACATACCTGCATCTTATATCACTTAATTGCATTCTGCTTAACATATGCAATTTTCTATATCCTCAAGTTTACTCGAACGATAAGAGAATTGTCTCATCTTTAATAAGGATCGCTAGAATGTTATATCCATGATTTTCTTTAGCATCAAATCATCTTATTGTGAAAGGTACATTCTACATATGTCATCTAACATTCGCCATAGAACATCAAAAAACCAGAAATAATGCTCAAGGGCAAAAATTTATTTCAAAAAAGGAAATCTATAAACAAAAAGAAAAGAGCTTGGACTCTACCACTTATACGATAAGAATTTGAGGTTAGAATCTATGACTGTTTTAATAGGTTAAATACAGATTATTTTTAGAACACTCAAACTGATAGTGATGATAAAAATTCAGAAAGAATGACACCAAAGGAGTTTGACAAACCTGTCGTTGGAGGGAGCTTCTACTGCTGAGTTTGTGACATGAAGAATAAGAAATTGTACATGTCGAAATGCGGGATTCATCTTGGATCTTATAACCCTTCCTTAATGACATAGATAATAGCTTTGAAGAGAGTTCCCTTCAGGGTGGTTTTCAAAGCTTATTGTGTATTTTCTTAGCTAGATATTCCATATTGTGCTCTATCATAGTTTTCAAGCAAGTGCTCTCTCCAAAACAATGTCTTCGAAATCCAGACAAAAATCAACTACAATTCTTGTAGATTTCTCAAAGATTTGATCAATAAGTTTGTGAGTTCAGTTGGTGTATCACTCGTCTCATTTTCTCTTGTAGTATAAACAGGTTTTGATGCAAAGAATATAATGTCCTTCTATTTTAATAGAGGAGCAACTTTTCTATCCACCACTCTCTTAGAGGGTTACGAAAGTTGGCAACATATCTTTATTTCCACATCTTCAAGAGAGCTTCACCTCTGATGGCATTCCAAAGTGCAGAAGAGCATCCGATTGCTTTCCAATGTAAATTTCATTCTAGTTGATTCGACACAAGAGACCAATAACATGTGCAAGATTCTGCCACACCACAGTGCTCCTTAGGAATAAAAGGAGAGATGACCAAGGTCCTCCTTGACATGGAGGCAACACTTCGACCATGGTGGAGCACTGCAAATCCACATAAGGACCACTTTTTATTCTCTATGAGAGGATGACACATGTTCATTAACTGGAACTCCCATGTGATCCTTAGCCAATTCTAGCATCAACTCTTGGTAAGGGTGATGTGCAAATCCAAGTTCTTCTTGACATTCAGTGTCTTTCCCAAGCAGTTGTGATTGTGCCATCTCAACCCTTCTATCCTTGGGGGATCTTGACTGAGAAGGAGGCAAGTCTAAAAATCATCTCAAGCATTGAATCAGTGTCCCAAAAGGCACCAGCCTTCAAAACCAACTCTCTTGGAGGGAGAAATATCTTCAAAACTGATCGAAATTCTTTTATTTGGTTTTATAGGTGCTTCCGATTGTGAGATCCTTTGTTCCATAGTTTCTTTGCTTTTTCAAGATGCTCCACACCAATAGCCTTGTTACATCAATTGGGAACCAAATAGATTTATTTTGTCTAATACCAATTGCCCACTTCTAGTCTATGATTTCAACTTGTTCCAAACCTTCCAGAAGGAGCACACCAATTCAATATTCTAGGAGTACAACTTTGAATTGGAAAATGCGAAAATGAGAGAAAATGAATACTCAATAATATATGGATGATCAACACATTAGAAACACAAAAATAAAAATCTCAGGAAGTAGAAGGACAAAAATGCTGAAAATCATAAATCTTTTTGAATACAGACGGACATTATTGGCATCTCTTTACCATTTTAAAGCTGTCTGTAGCCGTTAAGAAGTGTGATTATCAAAACAATCTAAAATTAGACAAGTCATGGTCCCTAGAGAGCAATCAATCACTTTACATGGAAAATTAACGGAGAAATAAAATTCTTTGTGGCCGCTTGGACAATGTATCATTAATTTGATAGTGAAAACAATTGAGATTGATCCAAAAAGGTTCGATATTCTTCCTTTCACGATAATGTATAGGTAACATTAAAATTGTCTCATATGTCTAGTATATGCCCTATTAGGAAGATTTTGAATTTTTTCGGCTAGCATGATGGAGTGTTCCAATTATTGAATTCCAGTTAGAGGAGGAAAAAGAGTCAAAGGTTAGAGGTGTATGTTTTTATGAAAGCCATTAGGAATGAAAAAGTCAATGAGTTATTGATGATTATACAAGCAAGCTATGCCATGAGCGTTTGGAGACAATGTCTTTGTTGTGCTCAAAGAGATGTAGAGGACAAGCATTGTTCCATACAAATTTGTGGGGAAATTTCGGTTGTATGTGAAGCTTTCATGATGTGAAGAAAGAAAGAAAATCATCTTCACAGGATATTGAAGTCAAGGAAGCTCTTTAGACGATTTCATAGATGTTGGTATCTATGGTAATATAATCACATTGTTGATCATAGGGTTATTCTATTATATCATAGCTATAAATTACTATACTAGAAGGATTTGGCTGTATACACTTTGAAACTCAAAAGTTAACAAAAGGTGAAAGAATATATACATGGATCAACAAGGAAACTCTACCTTCGTAGAGATATCAGATGTAAAAAGTAAGTAAAATGGAATTCTACAAGATGCAATAATGTAAGTTCATGAAAATGTTACAATGGGTGGTAGAATAAAAATATTTGATGTTTTCTTGAAGAAGCTTAATGAAGACTTGATATCCTTCATGTGGTTGCCATTTACTTTTGAGCTTTTTGTTCTCTAAAAGAAAAGACTCTATTGTGCTTGAAGGGAGGAGACATGTTAGATTTTGTGATTCTTCTAGCCAAAAAGTCTAGGGATAGATGGTTTCCATGGAATACCGCCATGCAATGAAAACGCAGAATCCTCCATGTTATCTTTTAGAATAATCCACCTTTTTCTTTAGAAAATTGTCTTAAGTCTAGAAATAATTAATGTGGAGTACACAATTTACTAGCTAATCCAAATATGTGGAAAACTAATTCACTACATGAAAAAACTAATTTCTTACATGTTTAAGTCATTTTTTTAAAGATAATAATCCAAACGTCTATCTAAAGAATCATATTGTACGTGACGTTTTTAGGTTAAGAATAATAAATGTAAGGAAAAATTGACATTTACTAATCTACCTAAAATTATAAATCCATTGCAAGATACACATTGATCCCTAACTATACATACATCAAACATGTTTGTTATACATCCAAGATTAACATGAGATATTTAATTATAAATCTACTTATTTAACTATGCATATTTCTATCAATTGTGCACACATACTATTGATTTATTTATCCATACACTTACTGATAGTCTATTTTTTATTTTTGCATAGATGGCAGGTAAAATAAACAAGCAAGAGCGAAAATTTTTAGAAGAATTTGTATGCTTGTACATGTATCAAATGAGAGAAGATGAAATCACTATAGCCATGGACACTTTTAGTTTCAAAGATTTCATTGCGTAGTTATCCAGAACAACATTTATTAATATTGAAAACAAATTTGGCAGTGTGTCTTGTGGAGCAGAGGTCTTAGATGAGGAAATGTCAAAAGAGCTTACACGTATCTTTGGACAAATCATCAAAGTAACAGAGTCATTGGTGGTGGATATCACCAGTATGCCCGGATTCATCGATAAAATCAAATTTATCGATTTACATTATCAGACTATGAAGAGAGGAAAGCGATTAAAATCGGACACGATTGAACACGTTGTGAGAGCACATGTAGATCCAAATATAAGAGATGCATATGTGAATATCGGAGATCAAACATAGAACAATCTTTGTTTGCTCCCGTATTCCTCTATCCTTTTTGAAGATGCAACTCTCATGGGGGAAGGACAATATGGCATGATTCATAAAGTCAACATATCCCACCTGAGATTCAACAATGAAGTGTTTGTGGCCAAGCTATTCAAATTACATGGTGCTGATGTACAAACATGAGAAAATGAAGCCATCAATGAAGCCACAGTGTTATCTATTACGCATAGTGGAATTATTAGTCCACTTGGTTTGGCTAGACACCATAGCAAAAGCTTGTGCCTCATTTTCAAATTTTGGAATGGTGGTACATTGGACATGTGGCTAGAAAGAATACCTAAATGTACCACGAAGCAGAGGTCTGAAGGACACAGAAGGAGATATAACAACCGTGAAAACAAATACTTGGAAGCTAATCACCAGCCTATTACAAACAATATCATTTTTACACACTTGTAATATATCCCATAATGATCTCCATCCAGACAACATCTTGCTACATTTTGAAGATGAACAGGCTTACATCGGATTATGTGATTTTGGTAGAGTGATCTATTTACCAACCAAGAAAAGTTTTCCAAAGCTACCTAATCTAGAAATATCTACTAGAAACAAGTGGATTCGAAAGTACTGGTGGATTGCACCCAAATGCATATCCACTAATCCTTCACCCTTTAATAAGAGTCAAGAGATATTTATAGTTTTGACAGTCCTATTACAACTCTCGAAATATATAGATTTCAATAGTTATCCCATTGATAAGAATATGATTTACAAGTTCAAGTATGCTTTAGAATTAGCTTGTGACAAAGATGTAGCAAAAAGAGTAGATGCACATGAACTGCTTAGAGTATTCTTGCATCTTACTCGATATGGTTTAAAGATATCCACGATAGATGGATTACGACCATATTGAAAACGATATGTATTCATTTGAACTATCTGGATTAAATGAAGTGTTTACATTTGAGTTAAGTGAATTATGTGGAGTAAATGAAGTGCTATCATTTGAGTTATGTGGATTAAATGTTGTGGATTCATTTAACAAATGTGAATTAAATCTTGTGGATTCATTTGAATGATCCGGAATAAACGAAGTGTTTACATTTGAGTTAAGTGGATGAAATGAAGTGTAATCCTTTGTATTAAGTGGAGTAAATGTTGTGGTACCATTTGAGTTAAGTGGATGAAATGAAGTGTAATCATTTGAATTAGGTGGAGTAAATGTTGTGGTATCATTTGATATGAGTTAAGTGGATGAAATAAATTGTAATAATTTATAATACATGGATTAAATAATGTGGATTTATTTGAATTATGTGGAGTAAATGAAGTGCTATAATTTGAGGGATGTGGATTAAATGTTGTGGATTCATTTAACATATGTGAATTAAATCTTGTAAATTCATTTGAATTATGTGGAATAAATGAAGTGTTTACATTTGAGTTAAGTGAATGAAATGAAGTCTAATCATTTGTATTAAGTGGAGTAAATGTTGTGGTATCATCTAAGTTATGTGGATTAAATGTTGTGGATTCATTTATCATATGTGAATTAAATATTGTGGATTCATTTGAATTATGTGGATTCATTTGAATTCTCTTAAGATAAAATTTGTGTTTTTATTTTGTAGAAGTAAAACATGGCAAGAATGCCAGACATGAATGATGATCTTGATCATACTGAATCTCAAAGGATTTTATCTAAGAAAAATGCTCAATTTGCAAAATTAGGATTAGCATTTTTATTCCATCAAGATTTAGAGCTAGAGGGATGAGAAGGAGAAGCATTATCAATGAAAGAAGTTAAAAAGCTATGGCCAAATTATTTTTTTCATGTCGTTCTCTTTCGGGTTACAGGAAGGTCAAAAGAAAGAGCACCCTTAAAGCTTTCAGAGTTACAACATAAAGGATTAGCAGAAACACTACTTCGATGCTTTGTGCAAGTTGAGAGATCATTACCAAATAATAATCAAATAGCATTATATTTCATTCAAAAGGTTTTTGTACAAGATATTCTTCATCGACGTGTGGATTGGGATGATCGTCTGAAGAATGCAGGTATCGGTTTGGATCGTCCTTAATATCGAGCCGAATTTCGTAATCAAGGAAACGAAGGCCCTCTTCCTCGAAAGCGGTCCTACATTTTGCTACCTGAAGAACATAATCTTATACATGATTTTTCATCACAAGGGGTAGAATTATACAATGAAGGATTAACAATTCCTGCATTAAGAAGAACAATAGATGATAAAAAAAAGAGGATTGATGATCTACAAAATCAAGTGAAAATTTTACAAAGTATTCATAGTAAATCATTTTCGTCATTTTGAATATCATCATCTATGATAGGTACCATGTCATCTATTTCTTCTATGTCTGAACCATCATTATGATCTACATCTAAATCATTATCACTCCATGAATCATTTGTTAAACTTTCATGAGTTTGAAATTCTCCAAAAGTTTGTTGTGCTTCTCTAGAAGCTATCTTGGTTGGAGCATGTAACAAATGCATATTACAAAACAGATATACCAAATCATTAGCACGTGATACACTTAAGCGATTTTTTCGTTTTGAATGAAGAAAATCATAGGCACTCCAATTACTTTCACAACTACCACTTGAAGCTGCTACTAAAAGCACTCTCATAGCTATATGTTGCAACTCCACTGCTTCACCTCCATACTCTTTCCACCAAATAGGAGGTGGATGCTTTTGAATTGTTTCAATATGCCATTGATCTCCAAAAGATCCTTCTCGATTTACACATGCTACTCTTTGGTGGAATGCATCTCGACCATCTGTACCTGGAACTAATAACTAACATGTGGTTTTGAAGTTTGCCATGACTTCTTTGTTTGACGCTTGACCATTGAGTTGAAATGTTGGATCCAAAACGATTGATGTTCCATGCAAATGAGTATGCATTTGCGTCCATCTCTTCTCTGCTAATGATATAATCTATGTTTTCTCTCGTATTGAAAATTGATTAAAGTCTTTTACTTTTTGAATAGCTTCTGACATAATCCAATAAACTTTTCCAATCACAAATTTATCAATATCAACCATTCGTAAAAGTTCCACAAAAGGTTTAGTGATACCAACAATTTTTTCAAGATTACACTAAAAATTTTGTGATTGTATTAGACACGTACATTTGCATGCTGCAACTCGATAAGAAGAATACTTCTCTAGCCATGCCTCCCATCTTCGATCAGCAATCATTTCTACAAGACCTGGATTAACTTCTAATAATCCACTGAGTACAATGTAAGCAGTTGCAAATCGTGTGGCACAAAAAATCTGAAGTGCCTTATTGGGAGATTTTGATCGGAAGAGCGAATATGAAATTTGATGCTCTCTAATAAATTTGACCACATGATTTGCATCTAATAATCTTTGTTTAATGAAAGATAATCTACCTATATCTTTCAATAATAAATTTAATGTATGAGCTGCATATGGAACCCAAGTAATGCCTTCATGCTTGTTTTGAATTGTAATTCCAACACGTCGAAAATTAGAGGAATTATCTGTCATTATCGTAGTCACATTCTTCGAACCACCCACGCAAGATATAGCATGTTCATATACCTTTACAAGAAAAGCCGCACTTTTCTCTTTAAGAGAAGTATCAACAGCTTCTAAAAACATGTTTCCTTTTGGACATATAACCATGACATTAATCAATGGTTTCTTTTGACAACTTGTCCATCCATACAATGCTATTGTGCATCCATACATGGGTACATAATCAAGTATTGTTCTCTTTAAAATAGCTTCAATACTTTTTTTCACTTTATCTACATACTTTGTTTGCATTTTGTTATAATCTGGCATGGTGAAACCTTTTTGTGCAGTTGACATCAAAGTATCTTTGAAAATGGGATTACGAATAACATTGAAAGGAATCCCACATGCTAAGAATGCTAGAGTCCATTTAAGATGAACCTCGAGACAATCTTGCTTTTCAAAAGCTACATGTATAGTATTTTGTGATTTATTCCAGAAAAAGCATGGTGACAAAGTATTAGATCCACCATTTTTACTACATTCACCAACTCCACCCTTTTTTGATGCAGTTGGAGAAAATGGAGTACATGTATCTTGGTTATTCTCAAAACAGTTTGGGAGACTTGAGTAGAAATATCCTGATGATCCTCTACTGTCATCGATGCATCTATTTGTTCTTGCTCTACACTCAGGCTACTTCGAAAGTGTTGTACTCATGCTTTTGAATCTTTTTGATGTGATACCTTGAGATTTAGATTTGTTTGCATAACTTGCAAAATGTACCCATATATCACTATCTGGATTAGAGCATCCTACCACATTATTACCTGTACTAAAGAGATGTTTTATTTGAGTTGCATTTCCTACATAAAGATGCCCACAACATTTGCATTGTATTGTGAATACTATTTTACCCTCTTGATGAACAATCACATATGACCATTCTTTTCCCTTTCTTGTAGTGCTTGCAAATTATGAAGACTATACCTACAAAAAAACAATATAAATCAATATCAAACAAGATATTTCAATCAACGTTGAGTCAAACAATTACAATAGACATTAATTCTCAATCATACACCCATATAAAAATTATAACTACACATACTATGTGAAGTAAAAATCATTGTTGAGTTAAACAATCACAATAGATTCTAATTTTCATTCATACACACATATACATTACACATACATATACTTACACATAGTATTGTGAAATACGAATCAATATTAAGTCAAACAATCACAATATATTTTAAATTCCTGCACATACACTTACACATACTATTGTGAAGTAAGAATCAATATTGATCCAGACAATCACAATAGATTTTTCATTCACAATTATACACTCATATGGATACACATACTCATACACACACATACATATACTATTATGAAGTAAAAATCATTATTGAGTCAAACATAATCTACCTACATCTTTCAACAATAAATTTAGTGTATCACAATAGATTTTAAATTCTTAATCATATGCACATACACTTACACATATCCTCATGAAGTAAGAATCAATGATGTATCAGACAATCTGGATTTTAAATTCCTAATCATATGCACATACATTTACACATACTATTGTGAAGTAAGAATAAATATTGAGTCAAACAATCACAATAGTTTAAATTATTTAATATTTATAGCAAAAAAATATACCTTGTTCTCTCTACGACACTTTAAGTTCATAAAGAACAAAGTAGTTTTTATGAAAAATGAGTAAGAATCAATCATAATAGATTTTAAATTCACATATATATACTATTGTGAAGTAAGAATCAATGAGTCAAACAATCACAATAGTTTCAATTATTTAATACGGAAAAAATTTATACCTTGTTCTCTCTACGACACTTTAAGTTCATAAAGAACAAAGTAGCTTTTATGAAAATATGAGTATAGTTCAACTATTTTATAAAATATTATTCGATTGAATATTTTTCGAGCAAAATTTTTTTCAATCGAAAGCTTTTCGATAAAAAATGCTTTCAATTGAAAAATTATTGATCGAAAATGTTTTCGATCGAAAAGGGTTGAATTTCCATGCAAAAACTATTCAAGTGTGTCCGAATAAGCTGATGTGTCACCAAATAATTTAGCTGAATAATAGAAGCTTACCGTAAAATTCCGTAATTATCCATGAATAAACGAATTGTCGAATAATGAATAATGCAACCTAGCTATGTATTTGTAAGGACCCCATTATGAGAGGAAGGGAATCATGTGATAACCTATTGATAGGAATCCTAACTCGCATGTTGGATGCATGTTGTATTGGACCATTTATGGCATGTAGATAGTTTAGCTAGTCGTAGATCAGTGCAAAGAGAGATTTTGTATTCTAATCATATTTAACGCAAGTTAAATCTAGAGTTTCTTTAATTTGTAGATCCCAATTTGGTTTTAAATGGTTTTGGATCACAAATTTAATCTCAATTTAAATGTTAAACTTTTTAATCATGAATTTGGATGTACACCATATTATATGTCAGCTAGTGGAACTCATGTATCCAATGCATATGAAAGAAAACTATGTGTGTGGTGTGTGAAGAGATGATTGGTATAGAGATCTGATTGCCTTGGAAAAATCCTACTCAAGACCAGCCTTTGTAACTTTAGAGAGACTTATTACACTCCCTAAAATATTCATTTAACCACCTACGTACTTTAAAGCATCATTCTCAAACTTTTGTGTCAAAACAGATAAGGTTTGTGTTAAGGATACCTTGAAAAACTTTCTATTTATGGAAGAAATCCCATAGTATTTGCTTAGTGCTCACAACCTGATAGAAATTGCCGAGAGAGCATTTTAACACCTTCAAATAAAGTGTTAAGTAGACTATCACAAGTGTTGAAGCTCAAGATCAAGGACAAAGAATGGAAGTGCATCAAGGAAGTGGACACACAAGAAGAAAGAGCAAGTAGGGAGCTCCAAGAAGCACCTGTCAAATTTTCAGAAGAAATCCCTACAAAAATAGTGATTTTTATCACTAAAAACCATTGTAAATGCCATTTTCCATTTTTGTAACTCCATTTTGTTCAAGCTGAGGAGTCCTCGAGCTTGAGGAGTATTAGAACTACCATCCTACCAATTTTCATAATTTTTAGACTCCGTTTGAGCCCCCAAATAAGCCTTGGAACCTATTTTTTAACTAGGCCGGACACTAGGTCTGGACGGGACCAAAACCACTCAAAAACTATAAAAAGGGCTGGAGAGCTCATTTTTGAAGTTAGCTTGTTGTAGATTTCAGCTTTGTAAGAGAGCTCTTGTATAATCAAAGATCTTCCATTGTTCCACTCCTTGCTCTTACTTTGTGCGCGCGTGTGTGTATGTGTGTGCATGCTTGTGTGCTTTCACTCACGCACTTGTGCCATCACTTGCTCACGGTCTTCATACCGGTCCTCACGTCTCCACCGATTGACATTTATGAGGTGTATCTCCTCACGTTGGTACTCACCATTGTGCTAGAGTGACACTAAATTTGGCGCCGTTGTCGGGGAGAGAGCTTGGAGGACGAGCGTGTGACGGTAAGACGTAGAGTAGCGACGTTGGAAGGTAAAAAATCACCATTTTCAGTTCAGTTTCTGAGTTTTTTCTTCTTCTTCATCTTCACCTTCATCATCATCTTCTTCCCTCTTCGTATTCTCTGATTTTTTCCATTTTCGTCACTACATTCACTCGTTTTTTACTCGTGGCTGTGAGGAACAAGCTTAGGAGGAGCTGAGAACCAAAAACGCTGAAGAAAAACACTGAAAAACTCTCAAAAACACCAGAATCTGAGCGGTGGTATCGCGGCGTGAGAGGAACAGCGCCTAGTATCGCGAGCGTTGTATCGTGACTTTGGAGAGTGACTTTGCATCTACAGGCTGATAGAAGTGACAAGGAGGACACAAGGTACACAAATCTGCAAAAATTTTTTAATTTGGGTGTCAAAATCTCCAAGTATCGTGTCTGGTTGAGTTGTGGTATCGCGATACCAGAACTCCCGTGTATCGTGATACTTGTTGAGGTATTGTATCGTGCATGCCCACTTGAGGTATCGCGATACCATTCTGGTATCGTATCGTCAAGTGTTGGTATCGCGATCGCGGTCACCCCGGTGGTATCGTATCGTGGTCCACCTGGTATCGTATCGTGCCAGTCTTGGTATCGTATCGCCGGCCAAGTTGGTATCGTATCGCCAAGTTGGTATCGTATCGCCGAGTCGGTATCGTATCGTCCGGTGCTTTAGTATCGTATCGTGTAAAGATCCAGTATCGTATCGTCTGATTTTTGGTATCGTATCGTCTACTGAGCGGTATCGTATCGTCTCGAGAATTCACTGGTATTGTATCGTGGGCCAACCACGTATCGTATCGCGATACCATTCTGGTATCGTATCGTCAAGTGTTGGTATCGCGATCGCAGTTGCCTCAGTGGTATCGTATCGCGACGGTCACAGTATCGTATCGTTGACCAAGTGGTATCGTATTGCCTCAGATTCTGGTATCGTATCGTGCACCTTGTGGTATCGTATCGTGAGGTTGGTATCGTATCGCGCAAATTAGAGATATTGTATCGTGACCACTTTCAGTATCGTATCGTCTAAGAGAGCAGTATCGTATCGTGAGGTTGGTATCGCAATCGCAGCTATCCTAGTGGTATCGTATCGTCTAGGTGGTATCGTCTGAAGGGGTATCGTATCGTGGGAAATCTGGTATCGTATCGCTTGTTCTGAGTTCCCAGAGAGATCCTGTTTCCCTGTTTTAAACCCGAGAACCCTGAATTGGCATAACTTTCTCATACGAAATCCGTTTGCTGTGATCTTGGTTTTGTTGGAAAGCTCGTGGGGATTACAACAAAAACATCGACTGGTTACGGTAAAATTAATACTAGGATTATTAGATAGGGTATTTTGAAGTTGACCCTCAAGGAAACTAGAGAACCAAGGAGTTCCAAAGGATTTTGAGCAATATAAGAGAACTTTGGGACTAGAAGCCAAGGCTTATGAACCTGAGATCTGGCAGACACTTAGGCAAGGATAGACAAAGCATTAGATCATCTGAGGCTAGTGTCAACCATACAGCCAAGTCTTGGGCTCAACAGCTTAGTGGTTATCCGTACACACGAAGTTCAGAAACCAGTGACTCGAAAATGTCTTTTAGCATGGAAAGACCCACACGTAGCTCAGGCACTGCCTATTTACAGACACCCGAAGGTCCCTATAAGACCCAATTGGAGTATATCAGGACCAACCAATTAGGTGCTCACATCTATGAGGATGGTCTAAGACGATCAGTGGTTCAACTCAAGAATCCTGACCAACCCTTTGGACTTGAACACCCAGTGGTCAAGTTTGAAGAGGGTGCTTACATTGATAAGGAAGGAACCATGTATGTGGTTACCAACTTACCAGATAGGACAGATGAGTTGGAAATATCATTCCTGAGAATGAGATAGGAGACCTAGAGAAAGGGGACCTAGGAGGAGAACCCAAGACCCCTAGAGGTAAGTCAGTCTTGACTAGAGTGATCACTCCAGAATGGATTCCTCAAGATAACAAAAGCATAGAACTATTCGTGAATAGAGAAACGGAGGAAGCCTTTTGGAGATTTAGGCCAGATCAACCCAGCCCAGTAGTCACCATCTATGAATTCAAGGATCCAGAGACTCTAGGGAAAGTTGTCTATCTAGATCACACATCTCAAAAATTATTCTTGGTATCAGATCATGACAGACATGCTTACACCTGGCAAGGTGAATCAATTTTCCCTCCACCAAGATCTAATGTTTCCCAGGGCCTCCAGGGATCCGGATCATCCAAGGCTCATGAAACCCAGAGGGAAAGAACTAGAGAGAGACCGGAGGTAAGCTTTGCAGACACTGTAGGCAGAGACAGATCAGGATATGGAACGGGAAGACCTGAAAGGGAGAGACATAGAGTTTATAGGCATCAAAGAGATGATCATGATTTCCCATTGCCTAGACCACGAGAGCACTCAAGAACCCTTAGACCCTCTCAAGTGGTTAAGACAATGAAGAACTACTTTGATGGATTTGGAGATCCTTATGATCATGTGGCGGAGTTCAAACAAGTGCTAAGAGCTGAACAGGTTGAAGACTTGTTCACCCAGTTCGAGGCATTTGGTTTGACTCTTAAGGGTACTACCTTAGCTTGGTTTCAACCCCTAAGCAGTCGCAACTATAGAGAGATAGGTCAGCTGCTAGAAGAATTCATTGTGGAATTTTCCAAAAGCGGTATCAGGCATAACACATCATCCTTGATCCACAGCTTCAAGCAGACACCCCAAGAAACAGTGCGACTTGCAGGAAGAAGGTTTAGACAGTACTTGGAAAGATGCCCTGTACCAGAATTACCCACATCTTCCAAACAGGTGGCACTGTTTTTAGATGGCCTATTGAGCACAAAATTAAGGTCATATGTATACTTGAAAGAGCCTAGATCCATAGAAGAGTGTGTACGGATATGCATTGACATAGAAGACAACTTGGGTGAGGAGTTAGGACTATCCAAACTCTATAAGGACTCTGATAGTTCTACAAGTCATACCTCTAGAACCTCCATTGAGATAGATGAGATAGCTGAGCAAGTGGCCAAAAAGCTAGGAGTTCAAAATAGACAAATGCCAAGGGTCACTTCAGTGAAGCGATGTTATACATGTGGAGGAGATCACATGGCTAATGTTTGCCCGTTGACGACTCAACCCCAAGGAAACCCTAATGCTCTATATTGCACCATTGAAAGGAAGTACACAAATCATGCGGCCCAAGATTGTCCCTATAACAGGCAGGGTGTTAGACAACATTATCAGCAACCTTACCAGCAGGGTAGGTATCAGAATCAGTACCAACAGCCATATTACAGGCCACAACAATATCAACCTCAATACCAGCAGCAATATCAGGCACCATATAGGCCACAACCAGTCCTAGGAAACCAACCGCCAGCTCCTGCCAATGTGATCCCAGTTAAGTATACAATGGCGGAGGAGAACCCTAATAGAGCATTGGTACTGCTAACCCCATTGATACCAGAAAATGACTCTCATGCTCATGGTTCAAACTACTTCCATGAAGATAGTCCACATGCTTATTACATAGAGTCACCTGAGCAAAGTGAGACTTCTCACTATCAATATGAGACACCACCTATGGAACAAAATTGGGAGCCAGAATACTCCAATGTCATGTATACGAATCCAAATCCTAGGCCCCAATTGAGACAAGTAAGACCACAAGCCCCTAGAGGACCATGTTTTAGATGTCAGGGCGACCACTTCATTCGTGAATGTCCCCACCAACCAGCTCTGGGACAAGGGCAAAACATTACAATACAAGGCTTTTGTCCTGAGTGCGGCAAGGAACATCTTCCTAGAGAGTGTCCCAGGAATCCCTCTAGTGCACCCAAGGTCACACCCATCAACGTGGTAGGCTTAGTGGCAGATTCAAGTTCAAGTAGTAGTAATGTGGCTCCTGTATAGGCAGTTACTAGGGCACAGGCTACACAACAAGCAAAACCATCTGAGCAATCGGAGTCAAGTGAGGCAGGAGAACCTAGTAAGAGGAAACCAAGAACATGGAAAGATACCAGAGAGAAGGCTAATCGCAAGTGGAACAAAAAGCTATCCGAGCTAGAAGAAAGCCTAAGGGATACCAAAACAAAAATAGAAGACATTGCATCTCAAAGCCCCTCGCATGCTGAAGCTCCATCCACTTCGCCTCATTCCACCCCACCACCCGTTGTAAATAAGCCACAACCAGGGTCTGTTCTTGTAGATCCAACCCCAGAAGGCTTGGACATGATGTTCAAGGCCTACCAGGCTCGTCTTCAAGAAGGGCCAACAACTGCAAACTTGGACAAGAGTTACCCGAGAGCAGATTTAGAGATTGAACGGATGAAAATGTGCATGAAAATGGTGGAACAAGCTCAAGCTATACTTGAGACTAGTCAAAAGTTCAATCAGACAAACTCTGTCAAATCAGATTTGCACTTCCAAGGCTTACTAGAAAAATTAGAGTAGTTGGTAAACAAACCACAAGTTCCTTTACCTCCACAGGCTCAACCAGTTCTTGAAAGAGGAAGCTCACCACCAATGGGAGCTTATGTTCCTAATTCCACGGATGCTGGAATACCTCCTTCAATTCAACAGTACTCTCAAGAGTTCTTGCGGGAAATACAAGAAGAGAAATGGGCCAAGGAGAAGGGTAACTCCCCTCCTATTCCTGAGATTGATGATCTTCATGATCAATTTCCCCAAGACATCCCGTCTATCTATGGAGATCAAACAGAGCAACAAGAGGATGAGAGATTAGATTTTGAATCTAATTCTTTACAAGATTTGCCTCATTTCACAGGCCCATGGGAATCTGAATCTCTCCAGATCAGAGCTCCCACAATATTGGTAAGAAATGAAGACTCAGTGATTCCAAGAAACACTGATGTTGTGAAGAACACTAAGGTTCAATGTCATCTCACTGTGGAAGAGCTGCTCAAAGCAAAACCTGAGCTCTCGAATCATGTGAAGGATCAGGTTCCAGAACTTGAATCCAATATGCCAAAAGTAGGCTCTAAGCAAAAAATTCCAGAGATACCTCTCGACAAGATAGTAGACATGAGCGAAGGTGAAGAAGGTAACACTTATCTTCCGATCACTTATCAAGGTTATACAACCAAAGCAATTGTAGATTCGGGTGCTGGTGTTGCTATTGCGACCACCTCCTTGTGGAAGCGATGGGGCAAACCCACATTAAGACCAACAAGAATGAAGCTTCAAATGGCACATGGTCATTTTGAAAGACCTCTAGGATTGCTCGAAGGGATAACTCTAACCACTTGTGGTGTAGAGTTTGGTCATACATTTGCTATATGTGACTTTGAAAACAATAATGTCTACGAGATGATCCTAGGAAGACCCTTCCTACGACAATTGCAAATAGTACAGGATTGGGGAACCAACTCCTTGTACTTACAGCACTTAGGGGTCACCACCAAGGTCAATCTGAAGGATTACACCTTCAGAGATGTACCACCCCTACAGTGGAATCCTATCCACAAAGCAAAAGAAGATTCAATCTCTGTGCATTCTGGAAGTTCACCTGATCCATCCTGGCTGCATGAAGATACTCACTTGTGGATGTGCAAGGTCGCGGAGGAAGAGGAAAAGCGTCTAAAACCAAGAGAAGAAGGAACTTCCCCAGGAGATAGACCAATAAAAGACCCAGCCTATACACCGATGATATTTCCAGATGAGGAATTTGAGCCTCATGGTTGGGCAGAAATCTTAGCTACCATGGACATTGCAGTCAATGAAGAACAATGGACACCTCATTGTGATGAGGAGGGTTATGATGTTTCAGTGTTCATGTGTCAGCCCCTGTTGGAAGAGTGTGATCCTAGTGAGTTCATAGAAGAAGAAGAGAATGACGATGATCTAGAATCCATTGTGATGGATACTTACTTTGACTCAGAGGAACACTATTTAGAAGACATAGGAGTGTTAACCCAAAAAGAAGAAGAACCCCTCACAAGTATTAAAACGATAAATTCAAAGGAAGGAAGTGAAGGAGGTCAAAAGAAAAAGAAAAGAAAAGCAGTGAAACAAGAAGAGGAAGAATCATTATTTGAAGTACCAGAAAATTTCAAGAAATATGAAGTGGAAGACCGAAAAATTTTGGTACGGATGCCTAAGAGAGAGGCCATTATAGGAGAAGCGTATGACAATAAAGAAAAGACCAAAAAAATTGTAGTGACCATTGAAGGGAACGAAGAACGATGTACGTACATAGGAGATGACCTAAGTGCAAAAGAAGAAGCAGAGCTTGTAGCTCTATTAAGGGAATATAGGGATGTGTTCGCATGGCACTATAGAGACTTGAAAGGAGTAGATCCAAAGATTTGCTCTCATACGATTCCGATGACCGCTGATGCCAAGCCCACCAAACAAAAGCCCTACACATATAATGACAATTATGCAGCCAAAATAAAGGAGGAAATTGACAGGCTGATTGAAGCTGGATTCATCTATGAGATTGAGCACACTGAATGGGTGTCCCCCATTGTCGTGGTGCCCAAGAAGAATGGGAAATTGCGAGTGTGCATTAACCTTAAAAAAGTTAATGCCGCTATGATCAGAGATAGTTATCCACTTCCAATCACCGAACATCTATTGGAGCGTGTTGCAGGCAAGGAAGTTTATAGCTTCCTTGATGGATTTTCAGGTTACAACCAAGTAGCCATTCCCCCGAAGATCAACACAAAACGGCCTTTGCCACAGAATGGGGAATCTTTGCATTTTGTGTGATGCCATTTGGGCTCACCAATGCACCTGCAACATTCCAAAGGCTCATGTGTCATGTCTTCAAAGAGTTCTTGCGAAAGAGCTTAGAAGTATATGTGGATGATTTATGCGCTCATTCCCAAGAAAGAAGTTACCACATCCCTGAGCTCAGACAAATCTTCAACAAGTGTAGAGATTATCGAGTGTGTCTGAACCCAAAGAAGTGTGTGTTCATGGTACGACAAGGTAAGATCTTAGGTCACATTGTTTCTAAGAATGGAATTTCAACAGATGAAGACAAAGTAAGAGCAATAGCAGAGCTGCCCAGGCCAAGGAATGTTAAAGAGGTACAAGCCTTTATGGGCCATTGTGGATATTACCGTAGGTTTATCCACATGTATGCCATCATAGCTAAACCTCTTTATGGGTTGTTAACAAATTTTGAGTGGAACGAGGAATGCGAGAATTCCTTCAACGAGCTGAAAAGACGTTTGTGCACAGCACCAATATTGACTACTCCGGATTGGAGCAAACCCTTTCATGTCCATGTAGATGCCTCCAATCATGCAATAGGATGTGTGCTAGCACAACCCACAGGTGAAGGAAACCTAGATTTGCCGATAGCATATGCTAGTAGGCAATTAAATGCAGCTGAACAAAATTATACCACAACGGAGAGAGAAGGCTTAGGCATGGTATACGCTGTGAAAAAGTTTAGACACTATTTATTGGCCAATAAGTTCAAGTTTTTCACTGATCATCAAGCTTTACTATATTTGGTCAATAAACCTTGCAATACAGGCCGCTTGGTGAGATGGTTCCTCTTACTAATGGAATACGACTTTGAAGTTGTTGTCAGGAAAGGTAGAACCCATCTTAGGGCAGACCATCTTTCTCGTATCACTTCAGGAGAGCCACCGCAAGGAGTGTCTGATGAATTGCCCGATGCTTATCTGTTCAATTTAGAAGTTGTTCCTAAATGGGCAAATAAGTTGGTACCAGTCCTAACCTTTGGGCCTGCAAATAAAAATGTGAAAACAAGCAAAGAAGAAATTGTAAGATCACAAAAGTATCAAATATTGGCCGGAAGCATGTACAAACAAGATCCAGAGGGTGTACTAGCTTGTTGTGTTGAGGACGACGAACATACTAGTTGGATGCAAGAAGCCCGAACTGCTAGGAAATCACTACTCTAAACAACGAACATTGCAGAATCTAAAACGTTTAGGAGTGTATTGGCCTAGCATGGACAAAGAAATACAGGAGTGGATCCAGAATTGTCCAGTGTGCCAGAAGAGACCCCCAGTGGAGCATGCCACTCTTTATCATGTGTCATTAATCCCAGATTGGAGTGCTCCATTGGTTGAGTTCATGAGATCGGGAACATTACCCAATCAGGCTAGTCTTGCAAGAAAACGGAGCATGGAGCAAGAGGCTCAAGACTATGCCTTAGTAGGAGACAACCTATATCAAAGAGGCAAGGATGGTTACCTAAGACTGTGCGTTCATGAATCAGACTATTTGAAAGTCTTAGAAACTGCACACAGCGGTGCTGCAGGTGGACACTTTGGGCCTGACAGAGTAATTAAGACCATTCTATTCTCAGGACTTCGGTGGCCCACTCTTCATATGGATGCACATACTTATGTGAAGAAATGTGACACATGCCAACGTGCCCAATATCCGATAAGAAAAGACGAGATGCCTTTAAGGCCAATGATGGGAGGACGTGCATTTTCGAAGTGGGGTATAGACTTTGTTGGTCCTATTAACCCACTAGCTAAAAGCTCCCATGCGGAATACATTATTGTAGCCACTGATTACCTTACCAAATGGGTAGAAGTAAAAGCCACAACAAAGAATGATGCTCAAACGACGGCTAAGTTCTTATTCGAAAATGTGTTCACTAGATATAGGTTACCAATAGAGTTGGTTAGTGATAGAGGTACGCACTTCTTGAATGAGGTCATTGAAAATCTCCTTCAAGAATTCATGGTGATACATAAGAAGTCTACCCCCTATCACCCACAAGCTAACGGACAAGCCGAGAGCACGAATAAGATCCTATGTAACGTATTGACGAAACTTGTAAATAATAAACGCTCTGAT
Organism: Ceratopteris richardii; assembly: GCA_020310875.1. Taxonomy (NCBI): domain Eukaryota; kingdom Viridiplantae; phylum Streptophyta; class Polypodiopsida; order Polypodiales; family Pteridaceae; genus Ceratopteris; species Ceratopteris richardii. The sequence continues at coordinate 111,332,357 of CM035406.1, forward strand.
TGGGACAAACAACTTCATCATGCTGTTTGGGCATACCGAGTTGCCTACAAAACGGTACTCAATGCTACCCCATTTCAGATGGTCTTTGGACAGAATGCCGTGCTACCATTGGACTTCCTAATCCCAGCCTTGAAAGTAGCACAAGAGCATGAGTGGAATGGACACGAGTTGTCCTCCAGGATCTTTGATCTAGAACGCTTAGGTGAGACGAGGCTACGGGCAGCAGCAGGCATTTATGCTGCAAAGAAAAGGCAAAAGGCATACTTTGATGCCCATGTAAAGGATAAAGGATTGAAGGAAGGAGATCTAGTGCTGGTTTATACGCTAAAGCAACATGCCCGCAAATTGGAGAAACAAGGATATGGACCCATGATCACTAATAGACTCTCCACTAGCGGTGCAGTTCAATTGGCCACTTTAGAAGGTGATATCCTACCAAACTATATTAGTGGATGCGGAGTCAAGTTATATCAAGAACCTCTTTACAGAGGAAATGCTCATGAGACTCAACACTGCTAAAAAGCGAAAAGAAGAGGAGTTAAGGGTTAGAGAAGAAGCACAAGCAGAGGCTAGAGAGCGCATTAGAAGAAATCAGCTACGGCGGCTAGGCCTAGATGTCAACACAAAAGCTCCAAAATATCACATGGACATGTGCCAAAAATCGGGCATATCTACTTCTCAAATAATTGATCGACGGCCCTTTGTGACTATAGAGGTAGGTCAAGGAAAGAGTGTAAAGACTGTGAGAGCATTAGTTGATTCAGGTGCAGCAACTAGTGCAGTTCGACTTTCATACTGCCAAGACCTGCAATTGGACATCAAGCCCATAGAAGCCTATCTCATAGGATTGGGAGGTGTGGAAACCTCTTGTTTGGGAGAGGTGGAACTTCCCATCTACCTTCAAGATGTTCCAATAAAAGTCAAAATGCTAGTGTGTCATGATGAGGACCTCACAGAGCCACTTGTCTTGGGTCAAGATTGGATTTACGACCATGCTGTCAACTTGAACCTAAGAAGTCAACTTCTTCATGTTTGGGCACATGAACAATGCATTACATTAGTATTGGAGAATTGCATGGCCACTGACCAAGACACCACATGCTCTCTTCTTTCCTCTAAGACTAATCTTCTCGAACAAGATGTTGTAAATGTCAAAAGATCTATGATCCAGACGGACACAATCAAGGAAGGACAGTCACAAAGGCAAGAAGAACCTTCTTCTTTTTCAAAGAGTAAAGCATCCACATTAGTCCAACCTCAGAAGCAAACAAAACAGTGCAAGATAGCCAGTCTATCAAATAGACAAAGAGCCTTCAAGAAGAAAGAAGTTATGGGCATGAAGCAGATCTGGGTAAAGAAAGGAGTGCAACCATCGATGTTGCCTCAAAGACTCCCACCCAACCAGATCGACCATGAAAAAAGAAGGATCAAGCACCTACGACAGGCTCAAGCACGAAGAATCAAACAAATTTGGGTACCGAAGCTATCAAAGAAGGTCGACCACAATCATGTACAAATTTGGGTGCCTAAAAAATTAGCTACAGCTCAACACGGGCGATTACAGATGTGGGTACCCAAGAAGCTCTTACATACACAACGGCGTATGCTCCCCACCAGGCAGAAGGTCTCAACAAAGAAGCCAAGGAAAGCAAAGGGTAAGAACAAAACACAAAGAACAAACGAAGATAAACTCAACCCTTCTGCAAAAGAAAGCAGGCAATCATCAAGGATATGGGTTTGGAAGCCAAAAGCACCAACAACATCCACAGAACCAAAAGGCCAACCACACGGGATACCAAAGTTTGGAAAGCATCCAAAGATGAAGTGGCCTGAGGTAATCTCTACAGTACCAAACCCTATTCCAAAATGGGTTCCAATCCGGAGGATTACATCATTTCGAGATCCAATAGACACCTCCAATCAAAGAATTCATCAAGTATGCAAGTAACATCAAAAGCCTCGACCAGCAGCAACCATGTGCCTTTGGCATAACCCAATCGTTTGCACCATTCAGGTCATGCATTTCCAAAGTATGCATCAATATAGGGCCACCTTACATGGCCGTGCATAGACACAATTGAGAAATCCCAGGCACATGAGACACAATTTTCACATGCAAAATATGTTATTGATACTAACCTCTTTCTTCTTGTTTGATGCCATCGTGTTCAAAAAAAAAAAAAAAAGGCAAAGAAGAGGACTGTGCTTGAAAATGCTCATCAGCGAACTTTCAGCAAGGACATCCATCAACAAAAAGGACAAGCCGATGGTCAAACACCATGATGGAACTACAACACGAAGAGATGAAGATCAACGGACCCTTCACCATGGTAAGACGTGTATGCTTCAACAACACTATAACCATGATCGATTAGGAAACCTCTTCGTCAGCATACCCTTGAGCACTTAGCTCAAGATCCAATCTCTTGCACCATACTTCTTGCCATGCATTTTCCAAGTACGCATACGTAGGGCCACATTACAAGGCCATGCACAAGGCACATATTTTGTTCAACCCACGCACTAAAGCACTTACCCATCATCCATTATGGGTTACAAGTACTTGGCATGAAAACTATGCAAGCCATCTTTGGAAGAATCAGAGGACATCACGGTGACCACTACAAGAACAAGGGAGCCCTCCACCATTGAGAGTTGCTCATAATCAACATTGAACACCTCCTTTGAGCAACTAGTAGTTTTGGAACACTCACAAATGCACCATCCAGATGGAATACAAGGCAGAAGTACGTACAAAGGGACTACAAACTGCAAGAGATAACAGTGGCAAAGTGAAGAACCAGACAAACGACTAGGATACATTGGGAAAAGGGATCGCCCCTGTTGGACGCAAAGGACGCTACCTCTCAACGTACTACATGGAACGACCACTACAACAAGGGTCTGTCAGGGACGACAGACTCAAGAGGGGGGGGAGTGTTGAAGCTCAAGATCAAGGACAAAGAATGGAAGTGCATCAAGGAAGTGGACACACAAGAAGAAAGAGCAAGTAGGGAGCTCCAAGAAGCACCTGTCAAATTTTCAGAAGAAATCCCTACAAAAATAGTGATTTTTATCACTAAAAACCATTGTAAATACCATTTTCCATTTTTGTAACTCCATTTTGTTCAAGCCGAGGAGTCCTCGAGCTTGAGGAGTATTAGAACTACCATCCTACCAATTTTCATAATTTTTAGACTCCGTTTGAGCCCCCAAATAAGCCCTGGAACCTATTTTTTAACTAGGCCGGACACTAGGTCTGGACAGGGCCAAAACCACTCAAAAACTATAAAAAGGGCTGGAGAGCTCATTTTTGAAGTTAGCTTGTTGTAGATTTCAGCTTTGTAAGAGAGCTCTTGTATAATCAAAGATCTTCCATTGTTCCACTCCTTGCTCTTACTTTGTGCGCGTGTGTGTGTATGTGTGTGCATGCTTGTGTGCTTTCACTCACACACTTGTGCCATCACTTGCTCACGGTCTTCATACCAGTCCTCACGTCTCCACGGATTGACATTTATGAGGTGTATCTCCTCACGTTGGTACTCACCATTGTGCTAGAGTGACAACAAGTGATTTCATGAATTTAGGATGAACATAGCAATGTATCTAAGAAGTCTACTGGGTAAACATGACTTTTCACGAGGAAGGTGATACACATACCCTCTTACTTATAATCACATGCAATGATGATGATGATGAGACTTTGTAGGCATGCTTATCTTAGTCGTACATAAGTAATGAAATGACAATGAATACCTACACATAGAGAAATCACTATGAGAAGTTAACAGAGTTTCTCAAAGTGTTGTACTAGTAGACAAACATTCACAAATAAATACAAATGAAGTATAATATGTATTGATATTGGACATATGATAAAAAGAAGATGTGGATGACTTCTCTCAATTAGAGCTAGTACATTATACACTCAATGAGAGTGTTTTAATTAGCTCTAAGCTCTACTACATGCTCTCTCTTTTTGCAACTCAAGTCATGGTGTATATATACACTTTTTTGAACTTGATGGTAGTTACGAATTCCACCTAAGAGTGATCTTAACTTCTAGGGATAATTTGACTTTGCATTGAAAAAAAAATTCATAGCATTTTGCCCCAATTAATCACAATATTGTCTCCATTTGATCAATTTTATCTTTGACTAGGGTTATCTAAAGATTTAACCATTGAAATATCTAACTCATACACGCGAAGGGTTCACATTTATGCATGATAAGGCATGAGAAGTCCAAGAGCATTTATTCAAACACTTTGGCTTGTTCCATGCACGAATAGTTCCCCCTCCAGCCCAAGATTCTTTAGTTTTTGTCATTCAATATTTTCTCTAATCCAATCATAGCTTTGAACTTATTTAACTTCAACCCATCCAATGCCTTTCTCATCATATTTAAACATTGTTGGTAAGTAGATACATATGAAATTCAACCTCCTTAGCTATGATCTTTTCTCTAACATAGTGATAGTGGACTTCTATATGCTTGGTCCTACCATGATCGATTGGGTTAGCTAGAGATGGAGTGAGCTAATGTTATCTCCAAAGATGTGAGGAATGCAAGACTTAAGGCCTGAATCAAAATACAAGACATTGATCCACATTGCTTCACGAGTTTAAATGTCTTATCCTCTATATTCATCTTGAACTAATGAGATTTAAATAGTAGGTTGCTTCTTTGATGATCATGAGAAAAGTTTTCTACATGCAAAAGTGAGATATAATGAGGCACTTCTCCTATCATCTTTAGAGTCTTCCCAATCTGCATCCAAAAAGAGTTTTATGTCTATATCAAATGTATGTGGCTAATATAGATCTTCATTAATGGTTCCCTTAAAGCATTTGAGTATGCTTTTGGTTCCTTTCATGTAAGGTTTACTATGCGTGTGCATGAGTTGACTTAGGACACTTACATTATAACAAATATGTACTCTACTCAATGTGGTATAGTGTTGATAGCAGTCAGGGCACCCAAGGACTGACGAGACAAGGAAGCCAGCGGAGAGAGTCAGAACGAAGAGAAGGATTAAGTAGACAGAGCAGTCAACGCAGATCTGGCAGATAGGCCCTTCAAATTTTCCCAAATCTACATCTTTATAATAGTGATTCTCATCACTAACATTGTAAATACCATTCCACCTTTTTGTAGCTCCATTTTGTGCAAGACAAGGAGTCCTTGAGCTTGAGGAGAATTAGAAGTACCTACATATCAATTTTCATAATTTTTAGACTCCGTTTGAGCCCTCAAATAGGCCCTAGAACCTAATATTTAACTAGGCCGGACACTAGGTCTGGACAAGGCCAAAACCTAGTCAAAAACTATAAATAGAGCTAGAGAGCTCATTTTTGAGGGTAGATTGTAATAGAATTAAACTTGTATGAGCATTTTGGAAGTAATCTAAAAGAACTCCATTGTCTTCCTCTTTGTTCTTACTGTGTGTGCGCGTGTGTGTATGTGTGTGCATGTTTGTGTGCTTCTTACTCACGCACTTGTGCCTTCACTTGCTCGAGGTCATCATACCATCCTCACGTCTTCCCTGATTGACATTAAAGGAGGTGCTACTCATCACTGAGCTACACCAAATTTTGGCACCGTTGCCGGGGATCGAGCTTTGAGGACGAGCGTGTGATGGTAAGACGTAGAGTTGTGACGTTGGCGTTGTAGGTAATTTCTTTACTTTTTCTTATTTTTCTCTTTTTTTTTACTTCGTCATCATCATCACCATCATCATCCTCGCCATCTCCCACCTCCATCTCCATCATCGCAAATCAGTTTTTCGTCATATCACCTTCTCCCTTCCATTTCCCTCATTCCACTTGTGAGAGAGAGCGAGAGAGCTGTTTGTGTGTGTTCTACTTTTGCATGTTTTTTGGAGTTTCCTTGTAGGATCTGGCTGTCCCATCATCTCCAGCACGTCGCACAAGTACGAAAAAGCTCGGACATGTCTCTGTGTCGCAGACCTCTGTCGATCGCGATTGACAGAAAATCTCATCTTTTGGTAAAACTATGTGCACCACAGTAGACTAGAGGCCTTGCACATCACAAATCCACAGAAATTTCTAAAAAATTTGCATTTTTTCTGTCCATCGCGATCGATAGCATCCATCACGATTGACAGTGTCCATCGCGACGGACAGTCTGTCCATCGCGATTGACAGACCCCGACGGACACGTGTCCATCGCGATGGACACCCCTGTCCATCGCGACCGACAAAAAAATCACGATTGACACCCCATTTCGACGAGATTCTTGACCATCGCGACGTATAGAGGCCCGATCAACACATAAACACGAAAAAATCCGAAAAACTCCATCCATCACAATTGACACCTCACAACGGACTGGCAGTCCATCGCGACCGATAGTAGTCCATCGCGATGGACAGCAGTCCATCTCGACCGATAGCAGTCCATCGCGACTGACAATAGTCCATTGCGATCGATACCCCAGTCTATCGCGACCGACACCCCCTGTCCATCGCGATTGACACCCATCAATCGTGATTGACACGTGTCCATCGCGATTGACAGGCCACGACAGACAGCTCTGTCCATCGCGATTGACAGCCCAGTCGATCGTGATTGACAGCCATTTTTGGCCTATTTTTTAGGGTTTTTTAATTTGAAGAATTTGGCTAATTTTGGGCATGAATATTGGACTCTAGAGCACATAGGGAGGCCATAAGCAAAGAGTTTGAGAAGACCCTGTTTGTCTGTCATCCTGTTTGAACCCTGTTTTAGCCCCAGAACCCTGTACCCTGTTTGTTTTGTTGGAAAGCTCGTGGGGAGTACAATTACTATCAGGATTATTAGATGTAGTATTTTGAAGTTGACCATATCTAGGGGGAACAAAACCAAGGGATCCCTAGAATTGTTTGCCATAAACACAGAGGGCAGTTTGATATCTAAATTGCATGAATGGAAGTGATTTGCTAAGTCATTTGAATCTAAGTCTTGAGCTAACTTTGGGACTTTTACAGGTCCACTGAGAGCATTAGGAGGCATCAAAAGCAAAGGCATTCTGCAAGCTTGAGAACGGGGTTCTTGAGCACCAAAGAGCAAGGGATCAGCAAGTGAGGTTGGAACACTCGCAACTCCCTCTCTCAATTCCTAGCTTAGGCTAAGTGCGAATAGTGCTAGAAGTAAGTTAGGGCGACGATAGGCATCTATCAAGTTGAAGACTACCTAAATAATCAAGTTCAAGCTAAAACATAATCTCTGTGTGATCAATAACTTTAAAGGAAAGGAACCTAACGTGGAACGATCAACCGAAACAACAAAAACTAACTTAAGTATTCCTGACGACGTGATAGCAGACAAGATCATAAACACGATAATCAACTAAAAAGAACCAAGTGACTGATACAAATTGATCGGCAACGAGGCTGTACCTTGGGTAAAAATTGTGATTGCTAAGCTAAGCATATGAACCTTAGATCAGGACGACACCTAGGGAGAGATAGACAGAGTCTTAGGTCTTCAGAGGCTAGTGTCAATCATACTGCTAGATCTTGGGCCGAGCAGTTGAGCCATCATTCGTACTACCCTAGCTCAGAGACTAGTGAGTCAGAGATGTCCTAAGGTATGGAGAGACCCACAGGGAGTTCAGGTGTGCCATACTTACATAGGGTAGAAGGCCCCTACAAGACGCAGTTGGAATACCTTAGGACCAACCGATTAGGAGCTAGCATCTATGAGGACGGCCTAGGAAGATCTGTGGTCCAGATCAAAAACCCAGATCAACCCATTGGACTAGAACGTCCAGCAGTCAAATTTGAAAATGGAGCATACTTGGACAAAGAAGGAACCATATATGTAGTCACCAGTCACCCAGACAGGACAGATGAATTCGGAAATGTGATCCCAAAAATAGACTTAGATGACCTAGAGCAAGGCAACATGGGCATAGAACCTAAGACTCCTCGAGGCAAATCAGTTCTCGCTAGAATTTTCACACCAGAATGGATTCCCCAGGACAACAAGAGCATTGACCTGCTCTTGAACCGAGAGATCGATGAAGCCTTTTGGAGGTATAAGCCTGTTCAGCCTAATGAGATAGGAACGATCACGATCTATGAATTCAAAGATCCTGATAGCCCAGGCAAAGTGACCTATTTAGACAACACTTCAGAAAGGATCTTTGTGGTCATAGAGCATGGTAGGCATGCCTACACTTGGAAGGGAGAATTTATTTTTCCCCAACCAAGATCTAATGTCGCTTTTGGCCATCAAGGAGCGGGAACATCACAAGCTCATGGAGCTCAAAGGGACAGAAGTAGAGATAGACCTGAGGTAAGCTTTGCCAACCCAATAGGAAGAGAACGAACGCGAGCAGAGATGGATAGAGAAGAAACAGAGAGAACTAGAGTTCCAAGGAACCTAAGAAATGCTGATGATTTTCCTTTGCCAAGGCCCAGGGAACACACCAGAACTTTGAGGCCAACCCAGCTAGTTAAGTCCATGAAGAACTACTTCGATGGCACTGGAGACCCCTACGATCATGTGGCCGAATTTAGGCAAGTCTTGAGAGCCGAACAAGTGGAGGACCTATTCACGCAGTACAATGCCTTTGGTCTAACTCTTAGGAACACCACTCTTACATGGTTTCAACCACTAAATGAGAGACACTTCAAGAACATAGACCAACTTCTGGAGGCATTCATTATTGAATTCTCTAAGAGTGGCATACGGCATAACACTTCCTCCCTGATTCATAGCTTCAAGCAAATCCCTCAGGAGACGGTTAGACTTGCAGGAAGAAGGTTTAGGCAATACCTAGAGAGATGTCCTGTTTCGAAGTTACCCACACCAGCCAAACAAGTGGCTTTATTCATAGATGGACTACTAAGTACAAAGTTGAGATCATATGTGTACTTGAAAGACCCTAGGACCATAGAGGGGAGTGTGTACGCATGTGCATTGACATCGAGGATAACTTAGGGGAGGAATTAGAACTTTCAAAAATCTACAGAGATTCAGATAGCTCAACCAACATCTCTTCCTCGCAATCCACCTCTATTGAGTAACTTGCTGAGAAGGTAGCTCAAAAACTAGGTGTCTCTAGCAAACGAATCCCAAGATTTGCCCCAATTAAACGGTGCTATACTTGTGGAGGTGACCATATGGCAAACGTATGTCCCATTATGGCTCAACCCCAAGTGAATCATAATAGCCAGTACTACACCATAGAAAGGAAATACACTAATCACACTGCACAAGATTGCCCATACAATAAGCAAGTGGTTAGGCAAACCTACCCTCAGCCCTATCCACAACAGGGAAGATACCAGAACCAGTACGCTCCACAACAATATGGTAGACCACAACAAACTTATCAACAACCCTACCAAAACCAACAAAGGCCTCAGCCTGTGTTAGCTCAGCAACCTCCTACCCCAACCAATGTGATTCCCGTAAAGTACGCAACTACAGAAGAGAACGTGAATAGAGCCATTGTGCCAGTAACACCATTGCTTTCAGAGAGTGATCCTAGTGACCATAGTTTTGAATCTACTCATATTGATAGCCCTCAAGCTTACTACATGCAGTCACCTGAGAATAATGAGGCCTATTATTACGAAGAAGCGAGTGAACCAAGTTGGGAGGCAGAGTATGCCAATGTCATGTATGCAAACCCCAACTCTAGATAGCAACCTAGGCAGGTAAGACCCCCATTCCCTAGAGGGCCATGCTACCGATGTTAAGGAGATCACCTCATTCGTGATTGCCCGATGCCTGCCCCTACACAAGCCCAATCTGTAACCATTCAAGGCTTTTGTCAAGATTGCGGAAGGGAGCACCTCTTACGAGACTGCCCAAAGAACCCACAGAATGTAACAAAAATTACTCCCATCAATGTGATTCAGTTAGTTGTAGACTCTTCAGGGAGTGTGACTTCCACTACACCAGTGCAAGTAGTCACTAGAGCTCAAGCTTTGCAGCAGAACCAAAGTTTAGGCTAAGAAAAGAGTGCAGAGGTTAGTGAAACTGAGAGCATAACCAAGAAACGGACTAGAGCCTGGAGAGATAGCCGCGAGAGAATGAAAAGGAAATGGGCAAAGAAGATGAGTGAACTCGAGGAAAGCCTAAGAGAAACGAGGGCCAGGATAATTGAACTTACATCTCAACCTCCCTCTCACACTACCCCACCACCACCATTCCCATCTCCATCCGACCCACCACCTTCTAACTCGCCTCATGCGACCCCACAACCCCCTAGAGTAGGATCAGTACTAGCAGATCCCATTCCCGAGGACCTAAATATGATGCTTAAAGCATATCAGGCCAGAATCCAAGAAGGGCCAAACGTAACCGATCATGAAAAGTGTTACCCTAGAGCGGAACTAGAGCTTGAACGAACCAAAATTTGTGCTAAGATGGTGGAGTTAGCTCAAACCATGTTTGAAGCCAGTCGCCTCTTTAACATCTCTAGTTCAGCTAAGACGCAATTGCACTTTGATGAACTGCTAGAAAGATTGGAGAGGCTAATCGCACAATCAGAAAAGGAACCTACCCCTCCAAATAAGGGCAAGCCAGGTGAAAAATTAAGCCTTCCTACCCAAGAAGCCTATGTGCCTAACTCCACAGAGCCAGACACATCTTCTTCTATGAATCGGTACACACCAGAATTTCTACGAGAGATTCACAAAGAAAAATGGGCTAAAGAGAGTGAAGTCCCTCCTCCCATTGAACTTGTGGATGACGCACATGATCAATTCCCACAAGACATTCCTTCCATTTATGAGGAGCAGGTGAGCAACCAATCTCAGGAAAGATTAGACTTTGAGTCTAACTCTTTACAAGAGCTACCCCATTTCACAGGCCCATGGGAAGCTAAATCTACTTGTATGAGAGCACCCACGGTCATGGTACGAAACTAAGACTCAGTCATACCTACGAATACGAAGGTAGTGAAGAACACTAAAGTGCAGTGCAATCTCACTTTACAAGAATTACTCAAGGTTAGACCAGAACTGTGGAAACACGTAGCCAAACAAGTGCCAGACATAGCCAAATCGTGTTCCCAGGTAGGATCACATAGAACAGTGCCAGAAATACCATTGGATAAGATAGGAGATATGAGTGAAGGAGAAGAAGGAAATACCTATCTCCCAGTTACCCATCAGGAATACACAACCAAAGCAATTTTGGACTCAGGTGCAAGAGTTGCAATTGCTACCACTTCCCTATGGAAGCGTTGGGGCAAGCGAGCACTCAGGCCGACGAGAATGAAATTGCAAATGGCCGATGGTCATATTGAGAGACATTTGGGATTGCTAGAAGGAATAACTCTCACTACATGTGGTGTAGAGTTTGAGCATACATTTGCTATATGTGACTTTAGCAAAAACCAAGCCTATGAGATGATTTTGGGGAGACCATTTATGCGGCAGTTGCAAGTGGTACAGGATTGGGGAACCAATTCTTTGTACTTGCAACACTTAGGTGTTACGACCAAAGTCAATCTCAAGGATTATTCTCACAGGGATGTATCCCCCATTCAATGGAACCCCATCCATAGAGCCAAAGATAATACCGAGTCAGTGCATTCCATAGGATCAGGATCCTCATGGATGCATGAAGACACACACTTATGGATGTGCAAAGTGGTAGTAGAAGAGGAGAAGAGAGAAAAATTCAAAGAGGTAGGTGCGAAAGAGACACATAGATCAATTCAAGACCCGCCCTATGCACCTGTAGTATTCCTTGATCAAGAATTTGAACCTCACAGCTGGGCAGAAATTTTAGCAACAATGGATGTAGCCATCAATGAAGAACAATGGACACCCCACTGTGATGAGGATGGCTATGACATTTCAGTTTTCTCAATAGAGCCAATCATGGGAGATTCGGTTTTAGAAGAATGCGAACCTAGCCCTGATGCATTTGAGGATGCAAGTGACTCCGACCTAGAGTCAATCATCATGGACCCACCCTTTGCATCAAATGAGGAATACTTCTATGAGGTAAAAGCTCACCCTCAGAGACACACAGAAATTATGAACGAGGTAAGATTAACCACACAAGTGGTCGCCAAGAGTGAAGGCAAGAAGAGGAAGAAGAAAGAAGTCAGACCAGAAGAGGAAGAATCTTTGTTTGAGGTCCCTGAAAACTTTAAAAAGTATGAGATAGAGGATAGAAGAGTCACGGTAAGGATGCCAAAACGTGAGGCGCAATCAGGGGAGGCCTATGATAACAAAGAAACCACCAAGAAAGTGGTTGTAGCCGTTGAAGAAGGAGAAGAAAGATGCACGTACATAGGCCATGACCTAACAGAGGAAGAAGAGCATGAGTTAATAGCTTTGCTAAGAGAATACAGAGATGTATTTGCTTGGAGTTACAAGGACTTGAAGGGTGTTGACCCAGACATATGCTCACACACAATTCCCATGACCTTTGATGCGAAACCCTCTAAACAGAAGCCATATACATATAACGATAATTATGCTGCTAAGATCAAAGAGGAGATAGATAGACTGCTAGAAGCTGGATTCATCTATGAAATTGAGCACACTGAGTGGGTACCCCCCATTGTAGTGTCCAAGAAGAATGGAAAGCTACGTGTGTGCATTAACTTGAAGAAGGTAATGCAGCCACTATTCATGATAACTATCCGCTTCCTATCACGGAACATCTCTTAGAAAGAGAGCAGGCAAGGAAGTATACAGCTTCCTTGATGGATTTTCTGGTTACAATCAGGTAGCCATAGCTCCAGAAGATCAACATAAGACAGCTTTTGCCACTGAGTGGGGCATATTTGCTTTTCGGGTAATGCCATTCGGGCTTACCAATGCTCCTGCAACCTTCCAAAGATTGATGTGCCATGTGTTTAAAGAATTCCTGAGGAAGAATTTGGAAGTCTATGTTGATGACCTCTGTGCACATTCCAACATTAGACAGACACATATACCAGAACTCAAGCAAATCTTTGACAAATGTAGAGAATATCAAGTCTGCCTGAACCCAAAAAAGTGTGTTTTCATGGTCAGGCAAGGCAAGATTCTAGGACACACAGTGTCAAAGAACGGCATGTCCACGGATGAGGAGAAAGTGAGAGCCATCGCAGAGCTACCTAGGCCAAAGAATGTTAAGGAAGTGCAAGCTTTCATGGGGCATTGTGGCTATTACCGACGCTTTATACACATGTATGCCATCATAGCAAAGCCTCTGTATGGACTTTTAACTAATTTCGAGTGGACTGATGAATGTGAAAACTCTTTCAACGAGCTCAAAAGGAGATTGTGTTCAGCACCTATCTTGACTACACTGGATTGGAATAAACCCTTTCATGTTCACGTAGATGCGTCCAATTATGCTATTGGATGTGTGTTAGCACAACCTACTGGTGAAGGTAATATGGATCTTCCAATTGCCTATGCTAGTAGACAACTGAATGCAGCTGAACGGAATTATACCACTACTGAGAGTGAAGGATTAGGCATGGTATATGCAGTTAAAAAGTTTAGACACTATTTACTTGCAAACAAGTTTAAATTTTTTACTGATCATCAAGCACTATTATACTCGGTAAACAAGCCATGCAATACAGGAAGGTTAGTAAGATGGTACCTCTTACTGATGGAATATGACTTTGAGGTTGTGGTGAGGAAAGGGAAGACTCACTTGAGAGCAGACCATCTCTCTAGGCTCACATCTGGAGAGGCCCCACAAGGAGTATCAGATGACCTTCCTGATGCTTACTTATTTAATTTGGAAGTACCTCAATGGGCTAAGCCATTAGTGCCAGTATTGACATACGGGCCTAAACATCCAGTCATAAACACTCAAGATAGGGAGATAGTAAAAGCCCAAAAATACTAGATCATGGCAGGAAGTATGTACAAGCATACAGATCAAGGGATCCTAGCTTGTTGTGTGGAAGAGGATGAGTACGCAAAATGGTTGCAATTAGCATATGTAGGTGCATTAGAGCAACACTACTCAAAGCAACGAACCCTACAGACACTAAGGAGACTCGGAGTGCATTGGCCGACTATGGAAGCAGATGTCCATAAGATGTGAAAGGAATGCCCAGTTTGTAGTGTTAGACCGCCTGTAGAGCACGCTACTCTTTATCAAGTGTCTCCAGTGCCAGATTGGAGTGAACCACTAGCAGCCTTCTTGAGGACGAAAACATTCCCTCAAGATATGACCCTGACAAGGCAAAGAAGTTTAGAACAAGAAGCCCTAGACTACTCACTTATTGGTGATAATTTATACAAGCGTGGTAAAGATGGTTACCTCAGATTATGTGTCCATGAGAGCGAATACCTCAAGATATTGGAAACTGCTCACCAGGGTGTAGTAGGAGGACATTTCGGACCAGATTGGGTGATCAAGGCAATATTATTTGCACATCTTTGGTGGCCGACCCTTCACATGGATGCACATACCTATGTGGAGAGGTGTGATGTCTGTCAGCGAACTCAATATCATATACACAAAGATGAGATGCCCCTGAAACCTATGATGGGTGGACGTGCATTCTCTAAGTGGGGAATAGACTTTGTAGGTCCTATTAATCCCCCAGCTAAGGGTTCGCATGCAGAGTATATTATTGTGGCCACAGACTATCTAACTAAGTGGGTAGAAGTGAAAGCCACGACTAAGAATGATGCCCAGACAACCGCCAAGTTCTTATTTGAGAATGTGTTCACTAGATACGGATTGCCTATAGAGCTAGTTAGTGACAGAGGCACTCACTTATTGAATGAAGTTATTGAAAATCTGCTCCAAGAATTCTTGGTAGTACATAAGAAGTCGGCCCCCTATCACCCACAAGCTAATGGGCAAGCTGAAAGCGCCAATAATATTCTATGCAACGTGCTCACTAAATTGGTGAATAATAAACGCTCTCATTGGGACAAACAGCTACACCATGCTGTTTGGGCATACAGAGTCGCCTATAAAACGGTACTCCAAGCCACACCCTTTCAGATGGTGTTTGGCCAAAATGCAGTGCTACCGTTGGACTTCTTGATACCTACATTGAAAGTAGCACAAGAGCATGAGTGGACAGAGCATGAGGTCTCCTCTAGAATTTTTGATCTTGAACGACTAGGTGAAACGAGGCTGAGAGCGGCAGCACGAATATATGCAGCTAAGAAAAGATAGAAGGTGTACTTTGCCCATGTTAAGGATAAAGGCTTGAAGGCCGGAGACTTAGTTTTGGTGTATACCCTGAAACAACATGCACAGAAATTAGAGAAAAGAGGCTATGGACCCATGATTATCAATAGGATCTCAACGAGTGGAGCAGTTTGATTAGCTACACTAGAAGGTGATGTTCTTCCTAGTGACATTAGCGGATGCAGAGTCAAGTTATATCAGGAACCCCTGACTGAAGGGATGCGAAATCGACTCAACACTGCCAAGAAACACAAGGAAGAAGAAAAACGAATTCGAGAAGAAGCACAGGTAGAAGCCTTGGAACGCATCCGAAGGATGAAGTTGAGACGACAAGGTAAAGATCAGCCTAGGACAGAGGCATATGCAAACCAAGGGTATCATATGGCAATGTGTGAAGCTTCAAGTATTAGCTCTCATAGAATAATTGATCGGTGTCCTTTTGTGACCTTAGAGCTAGGACAAGGAACGAGTGCAAGGACTGTAAGAGCCTTGATTGACTTAGGTGCAACCACTAGTGCTGTTAAACTTTCGTATTGTCAAGAGTTGAATTTAAGTGTCAATCCTATAGAAGCCTATCTCATTGGATTGAGAGGTGTGGAAACCCCTTGCATGGGCGAGGTGGAACTTCCCCTCTACATTCAAGATTCTTTAATGACAGTTAAAGTACTAGTGTGTCAAGATGAGGATCTCACTAAGCCTCTTGTCTTGGGTCAAGACTGGATCTATGATCATGCAGTCAACCTAAACCTAAGATGTGGACTTCTTGAGGTATGGGTAAATCAGAATCGAATTACAGTTGAGATAGACAATAGAGCACTCACGAAACTAGGAAAGGCACACACTCCTGGTCCTTCCAGGGGCACACATGAAGATGACCATGTTATTCTTGTCCAACACTATGTGGTGCAGAGGGAAGATTATCTCAGCAAAGAAGTCAAGGATTCTGTGGAACTCCCTTCTTTTCCAAAAGCCATAGGGATACAACAACCAAAGGTGAATCAAGTGCAGAAGAAGCAGAGGACCTATGCTCGAAGCAGAAAGGAAGTACAAAGCAAGGTGTCGCAACCCTTGAAACAGGCGTGGGTCTGGAGAGGCAAGCATCCTATTGCGGTCAAGCCACAAAAACTTTCCCAACTTCCTATGAGTGCTCAACGACACGACAATGATAAGAAGTCTTCCAAAAACTCTTCTGTGAAAGTGAAGTCTATCTGGGTGCCCAAGAAGTCAATGAAGGCTGGCCCACAATCAAGATAAATTTGGGTGCCTAAGGCTTGCTTGCGGGCTCAAATAGCTACACAGACACCCACTCCTATTCACCCTGTACAACATGGTTCACTCACTTGAACAACTGACACCCACTTCTATTTAACATGCACGAACACATATTCGCCCAAGAGCACGAACAGACTCACTTGTAAGTGGGTCCCTAAAAAGCCTCAGTTCCAAGCAGACACTCCTATAACGCCCTCCAGAGTTTCCACAAAATCAAAACAAAAATGTCATCCACTATGTTTGGCAACCCAAGCCTTGTAATAAACCCCCTGACCCATTTGTAAAGCCACTTCCACTTACTAACTGCATCCACACTGCACCCGACCCCCCAATTAGCTCATAGGTATTCAGCATCAGCTAACCGCACTGCACACTCATATCCAATCAAGCACTAACTAACCAACTAACTACATCACAATTCATCAAGTTAATGTTGTAACGGGGACTCAGTGTCACTTTGTTTCCATTGCAATGTTAACATTTATTCATATATTCTCACAAAACCGGCAGCGATTTCTTCAACATGGTTGAGGCTGCAGGAACAAGCTCTCAAGCATGAACGAGCCAGCAAGTGGTGGATTTAGAAAGTTTACCCATTCTGCCTGAAACAAATGAAAGACCAGAAGAGTTGCAGGCCATCCAAATCATACCAGTGGTGGACCCCCCCAGTGGCCATACCATGCCCGTAGGAAAAGCTTCCCATTGGTTTAGTGAAGTTGCAAGACCCTTGGGTGAGGGATCATACCTATGGGAATCAGAGTTGGATTTCAATGGGAAGCAAGGTAAATACCATTTCTTTACAAGGGAATTCAAAAAGTTACAAAATGCAGAAGGTCTACGTTCGGTATGGGAGAAGGCAGGATTGGAGGCATACTTTAGTGCCCGGCTCCCAAAGCCTGACTTCATGCGATGCTACTATCTCATCAATACCTTGACTCCAAGCAAGAACCCAAAAGGTGCAAGCTCATTTGTGATCCCATCTCTGACAAAAGGAAATGAGCTCAAATGGTTTAGGCTCTCAAACAACTTAGTGAGAGAAGCCCTAGATATGCGCGGAATGCATATTCCAACAGAGAAGGAGACCCTAGTGCCTGATTACATGAAGAATCGAAGCCTCACCAAGCTCAAGGACATGGTGGCCATGACGCCCAATATTGCAATACATCTGTGAATGTGCATGCAGCACTTTGCTTTTTTTGCCCAAGATAGATTCACCATGCCACCCAAAAAGATATGGTTTAGTTTGTATCTGGCAGAGACACAGAGCCTCACCATCAACTTACCCCATCTTGAATTTCCTGGTGGCGCACCCTTGGACGAACTCACGAATGAAGACTTTGAAGAATTGTTAAGAGACATAGATCTTGAGGCAGAAGAGGAACAACAAGTGGAGAATGTTCAAACGCAAGCAACAACCTCCCAAGTACGTGTTACCACAGTTGAAACTGACGAAGATGAAGAATCTGAGGAAGATGAGGAGGACTATGATCATGGGCATCAAGATGAGCAGCAGGAAGTGCTAGAACTTGTAGGTGCACCTGCATACACAACGCAACTACAAAGGTTATACGATACGATCAAAGTAGTACAAGAAAGGCATCAACTCTCCCTTGCATCACGCCAAGCCTTGATGCAAGAAATGCTCGCAGACGACGGAGTGGATCAACATTTTATTAACACCCTCAAATTAGTGTCAGAATCTTTGGGAGTTCCGCAGGCTGTCCACCCAGCAGTCCGCCAGTCCGTGAGGTATGACAAACGTAGAGTGGACACATTACCACGAGCGGGTAAGACTATCAGGATACCCATCACAAAACCAGAAGTAACCATTGAAACCACAGCTATCCCCACCACCACCCTTGACCTCTCTGCTGAAACTTTTGTTCAGACATCACCCATCTCACCCCAACACCCCCTTTCCCCACCTTCTCCACCCCCACCACCACCTCCCACCATGGAAGAAACGGCAGTCATCACATCTACCTTCACTTACAACCCAACCTCATCCACATCCTTCTCATTTCAAAAGCCAACCTCACAGGACACCCTCTTCTCTTCCATCACCAATCCCTTGTACACTTCAACCTTTCTGCCCTCCGAACCCATCATTGGCCATCCCATAATTCCGAGTGTGGTTGGAACCCCTGCACCCACGGAAGGCATCCTGTGTTTTCCAACCTATCCCCCAATACGGGTACCCCCATTCCATGACCCCCACTTCCCATCTGCCCCCTACACCTCATTCAACCTAACCGCACCACCCCAATACCCATCCTTTGTGGAGCAGTCCATCCGCACTCCAATGTCTCAGAGGCACATTCCCCAGATGTTCGCAACAACATCAATCTACACAAACACCACACTCACTTCACCTACCATACCAACTTACATGGTGGCCCCTGTACACACCACTTTGTCTGACCCAATGGACATTTCACCAACCACAGCACCTCTCCCCACAATGCCACCATCTCCCCCTCCCCTACCCCCTACCTCACCACTCACCACGTCATGGGCAGACACAGCATTCACTAACCCCATTCCCATTCCCGCTTCCCCTGCATTCCAAACTTTCCCCCTTGCATCTCATAATGTAAATATCACATTTAATACGTTACTTCAGTGTGCACATCAACTCCAACAAGAATACCATCAATTGGAAGAACGAACCGTGGCCCTCCAGGCAGAATCTCAGTGCCTATAGACTAGAGTCAACACTCTAGAAGCTGATTACCAAACGCTCCTAGTAGAACATACCACTTTACAACAGGCTCACACAGAATTGGAATCAAAGATATCAATGGTGGATGATAAAGCAGTGAAGGAACTGGAAAGTGTGCTCCAGGCACAAATGATATCCAATGCTACACTTGGACACAATCTTGGGCTATTAAGGAATCATATGGCAGCAGCATTAGAAGAGAACAAGCGGCTTCAACAACAAAACCAAAACAATTTTGAAGCCGCTATGGAAGGAATCAGAGGAGCGGCCATTAGCCCTACCAAGTATAGAGCGGTCCCATCAGACGATATTCGCATCTTACTTGAGGAGCATGCAAATTTCTTGGAGTCATATGAAAAGTTAGAGGCTGAATGTGCTGACTTAAAGAAGCAGATAGCCAGTGCCCCCGCAGCTCAACAGGAGCCGGTAATCTTGCAACACTCTACAAAAGAATTAGAGACCCTCCGAAAGCAGCTGGCAGAACTCCAAGCAGGTCTCTTACCATATGAAAGGCCACCCTCCCCAGCTGAAGAACCAGAACCTGATACAGTAGTGGAAATCCCGATGGATGACAGTTATGAAGAACCATATGAACCCATGCCAACACCTAGCGGCCGAGTTACAGAAGAAGGATAGGACACTTTAGAAATTGGAGTCCCGGATTGGGTCAAAAGGCTTGAGAAAGTGGGAAACACACATGATGATCGTGTCGCCGTGCAAATTCAATCCCTCACAAATCTGGAAGAAATTGTTCTTCGATCTTCTTACTGTCAGCACCTATCCCATCAACGGCTAATCACAACATCAGAACCGCAGTACATGCCTTACTATGTCTTGCTACATGATTATAATGCAGAAGTTAAAAGGCATACGGGGAAAGAGCCCACATTTGCCACTCAATTTGAGCCGGAGGACTTACCGGAAGATGCACATGCTGGCTCGATTTTTCAACCTAATTGGCATGCACGGTTATTAACTGATTACCGTGAGATGATGAGCACTTGGGTAACCATGCCATTGTATATCAAGTATAATCCATGCTATTGCCCAATGGTCCGTCACAGATCATGGCAAGCATTTGCAATCAAGGTACGCAACAATAAAGAATGCTCGGCATGGGTAAACTATCCATATTTTGCTCCACCTCGAGGGACCCGGACCATAGTATACATGATATCAACAATTCGACACTGGTCTACACGTCTAAAGAATGTACCCGACATAGCAGCAAAAATGTGTATGAAAATATTTGAGCTCATGACAATTGTCTTCAAAACCTTTCGGAAGGTACAGGCTCCATACATCTCTGCCCCCGGATTCTCTCAAGGTAATAAGGATTTAGTCTACGACATGAGCCAGACTCCCTCGGTCAATATAATCTTTGCCTGGCATGCACGAATAAAGTATTTACCCGCATGCTTCAAGCAGACCTTTGAAGAAATCTTCTCTACAGGGTTCTGGGAATATCACTCGGAAATTTTCATTCCCAGGCCAACACATTTGCTACATCTATTCGCAGTAGAACAAGCCATCCATGCAGATCAGTTACGTCTGCCACATCCGGACATTCCAGGACCAATTGATTGGGATCGCATGATGACAGACTTGGCCAGAGGACTACGCATACAAGCACATCAGCTTGCCACTCATGTTGTGGAATATTACATCCAACACTCCCAGCAACAAGGGTCTGTCAGGGACGACAGACGCAAGAGAGGGGGGGGTGTTGATAGCAGTCAGGGCACCCAAGGACTGACGAGACAAGGAAGCCAGTGGAGAGAGTCAAAACGAAGAGAAGGATTAAGTAGACAGAGCAGTCAACGCAGATCTGGCAGATAGGCCCTTCAAATTTTCCCAAATCTACATATTTATAACAGTGATTCTCATCACTAACATTGTAAATACCATTCCACCATTTTGTAGCTCCATTTTGTGCAAGCCAAGGAGTCCTTCAGCTTGAGGAGCATTAGAAGTACCTACATATCAATTTTCATAATTTTTAGACTCCGTTTGAGCCCTCAAATAGGCCCTAGAACCTAATTTTTAACTAGGCTGGACACTAGGTCTCGACAGGGCCAAAACCTAGTCAAAAACTATAAATAGAGCTAGAGAGCTCATTTTTTAGGGTAGATTGTAATAGAATTGAACTTGTATGAGCATTTTGGAAGTAATCTAAAAGAACTCCATTGTCTTCCTCTTTGTTCTTATTGTGTGTGTGCGTGTGTGTGTATGTGTGTGCATGTTTGTGTGCTTCTCACTCACGCACTTGTGCCTTCACTTGCTCGAGGTCATCATACCATCCTCATGTCTTCCCGGATTGACATTAAAGGAGGTGCTACTCATCACTGAGCTACATATAGTTCAAACTCCCCACTAAACTCTAATAGCTTTTTGTGTCGTCAGTTGGATCTCCTTCATCAGCACTTAGCCTTATTGGTTGATAAAGTAATCTCAATGCCATGTGATATCACAAATGATTTATTTGAATTTTGATGCATAGGTAGATGCAAGCCTATTTCCTTGATGTGGCTTCCTTAGCTTTGTTTTGACAATATATGAAGAATCAGTATCTTCAAAATAAGATGTGAAATCTCAAAAAAAGGCCATGTAATCATACAAAATATCTATATCCTTCTCAAGAATAGGTGCAAACCATGAAAAAGTAGGGCCACATAATAGGGTTCCTACAAGTCTTAGTTGAGAATCATCATCTGGTTACCTTTTTGGTTGCATTCTTATGAATTGTTTCAC
Organism: Ceratopteris richardii; assembly: GCA_020310875.1. Lineage (NCBI taxonomy): Eukaryota > Viridiplantae > Streptophyta > Polypodiopsida > Polypodiales > Pteridaceae > Ceratopteris > Ceratopteris richardii. The sequence continues at coordinate 111,354,241 of CM035406.1, forward strand.
TTGTTGCAATAATCCTTGAAACTTTGATATTGTCCCATGAAATTTCTTAGGCATGCTCACTTTTGGACTTTTCTTCATATTGGTTGTCATGGGGGTACTTGAAGAAGATTTATTTACAATGATATGCAGCTCCTGAATTTGCCTTTGAAGATATGTGATTACATCTTGAATATTCTATTGTTGAATCCTTCTATTGTTGAATCCTTCTATTGTTGAATCCTTTCCTGGCTTTCTGGAAAAGAGAAGTCATGATTTCACATTTTAAAATTGGGGAAATTAGACTTATCATGATTTCCCCATATAAAAGTCCATCATAAATCTTATTTTGGATACACTTTGATTTTCTAGTTTAGAATTTCCTCAATAATCCAAAAAACATGATATCTCTATCCGAGACACAAATAAACATAATTTGGAACTTTCTATATACTCCAAGACATTATGAATCACATTCTTACGAAAATGTTTATTTTCATATTCACACATGCCTTCAAAAATTTCATTTGGACAAGCCTTGATTTCCTATCCAATGGGGAAATCATATTTTGTGAAATTTTCCGATTACCTATCCCCTTCACTATAGAGGGATCACAAATTCATTGGACTCTTAGACACATGTTTTTTATTTTTTATTTTTAGTTTCTTTTATCTAAGAAATTTCTATAGACTTGAAGTTATGCGCAATGACTTCTACACAGAACTATAGTTAAATGAGTAATTCAGGAGCATGAGAGGGACTTCAAAAAATTTAATTAAGGAGCTTTGTAGAAATTTATTTGATGTGCCTCTTCACGATCAGTTTCAGCCTCTCTTCATTATTTTTGCATTTGGAATAAATTTTAAAGCTCAATAGGAATCTTATATGTAAAGAACGGGATTCAAGGTTCACAAATCCTTTTTTTTTTAATCTACAGTTATGATTAGGACAATCAAAAGGTGTCTCATAAGTTTAGGTTCGGACACTCATATTTCCATAGATCATTGCATAGTACATCATTTGTACTATTGAACTCATCCATTTTTTATAACTTACATTCATTGTATTTTTAATATAGACTAGTATAGTGTCCTAGGATCTCATTATCGATCTCAAATTCATTTCTAAGTAGCTATCAACTTATGGAACAAATCTCAAAATATCATGCAAATAGAGAGTAAGCTATTAAATAGTTTGTGTTCGAGGAATCGCTATTCTAGATATAGGGAAGCAAATTAAGTGAGATAGATTTCCTGTGGTGATTAGATAAAATCAATTTCTGCATGCAAAAGATCCTCTTATGGCTATCAAGGTGCGTCCATTGTGTGTATGCAATCCTTGAGGGTCATTTATGCTTTGTCAAATTGATATTAGATGTGAGGGGCTATTGTACAAATCCTTCCCATGATAAGGGACTCGTTCTTATATTCCAAATATTTTTTTTTCATAAAAGGAAGTTTCACCGAAGCCTACTCTCCCAAGCTTGAATTAATAAAAGAACAACTATACAATGAATGGGTGTAGCACCCTTGCGGGTAGGATGGCTCGGAGGCACGATAGCTATGATAGTCCAAAACCGATAGGATACCAAAGATTCATCAAGTGATAAATGTTTTAAAGAGAGCTGAAGAGAGTTACTCAAAAGTTTAATGATTTTCCCGTTGCCTTTGTGAGCGACCCACTTGTTTTTAATCTTGTTGTTTTACAAGATAAACATCCTATGGTGTTCAAATGCTGGAGATTTTATACAATTACATATTGTTCTACCTAATTGGTAGAGGGATTTTTCAATCGACCATTCTTTTGGATGGACATCAAAGTTGATCGCACATCATTCTTTCTATATCTTCCAGAGTGCTTCCCCTCTGATGGCGCTCCATAAAGCAAAAGAACAGCCAATTGTTTCTCCAAGCAACACTTATTTCTAGTGAACGTACATTTGAAAGCCAATTGTTTCTCCAAGCAACACTTATTTCTAGTGAACGTACATTTGAAAGCTCAAAATCGTGGTGAGAGATTGCTAGATTGGGTAGCTTATACGGAAAATCCTCCATCGTGGGACAGAGAGACCATTCAGATCTTTTGAAGAATTACTGCATGTGAAAGTTAAGTTATTGATTTTAAAAGTCTCCATTGTCAAGAAAATCGTGGTAGTTGAGAATACTCAGAAGAAAATAGACAGAAGAGAAGAAAATAGAAAGAATAGTTGATTAAGCATGCACCTGTAGTAATCCATATGCTGTCTTTTTTCTGCTTAAAAAATGTCAAACATATGCAATTGTTGTGCACAAATTCCAAGTGCCTTACAATGTAGACTTTATATATAGTACTTGCAAATATAATACTTGAAATCTATTTGATTTCTCCGAATCCTTATCAACACCTATGCCTGCCATTCCATCCATTGAGTATATTTCTATGTTCTGTTGAGCTGGAAGAATGGATAGTATACACCCCCTTGTGTCAAGTTCATGTTTGATTTTTTCATGCCATGTTGAATAGTCCTCTATTCTTCTCAGCTTTCAGGATTTGTATATGCTATTACAGTGATACCATAACTGTCATTCAAACCCGATGTCTCACTTTTTTGTGAATATTTTACTTCAATCGAATGTATGACGGTTTCACATATCCATCATATGAAGGCCCCAATCTCTCTTGACGCATGAAAATGTACATACTTTATTGTACTAAGATACTTATGTGTCACTTTGAAAAACACATGAGGGATCTTTTATTTCTTTTCTTTCTTAGGCAGTTGAATAAGAACACGTCCTTTCCACTGTTTTAGTACTTCACATTCCTGTGCAGCCTCTACGTCTCTTCAAGAACAGATTAAGCTATATGACTTTGATATTCGTGGAGCTAAAAAGGAGAGGATGAAGGGGAGCAAGAAAAGGAATACATAACAACACACATATTGGAAGCAAGCTACAAAAGGAGAGGATGAAGGGGAGCAAGAAGAGGAACACATAATAACACAGATATTGGAAGCTAAAAGAGACCCACTTTGCAGCAAGTGCCTAATTAGAGGAAGGATATGGAAGAGGAGAAAGCTCTTTTTCTCTCACAATCAATTTTTCTTGATGAAGCAATATCACTTTAACAACATCCTAATCATTTTGTTTCTCCTCTGTGTGGCATCCTTTCATTATTTTCAACTTTAAACATGGATACTTGCATCTTAAATCCAATGGACACTGTATGAAAAAAATTCATCATCACTTAATTGCATTCTCCTTAACTACAATTGAATACAAAGGACGGACAGGATCCATAACATATGCAATTTTCTATACCAAGACCATCATCACAAATCAACTATTCTTTCAAATCTTTGATCTTTGTTAGAAAACTATCCATGGAATCATCTTCATTCATGTGCTCAATCTCCAAGTGTTTTTGGAGGTAAGCAACACGAGCCTCATTCCTTGCCTCGTATAATGTGGTCAATGTATCTCAAGCATCCTTAGCTGTTCTACAAGAGCAAATGTGAGGAATAATGGCATGTCTGGTAGAAAAGGCTATCAATGCATGTGACTGAGAATCTTTGCCATCCCAATGAATTTTCTCTGCAGTAGGTGCAACAAGAATTGCAACATAAACAAAAATCTACAGAATATCACCATCTATGATGCCTTCTGCGTCAGCTTCAGTAATTGAAGTTGTAGGTGTAATAAGATGTTTTTCAACAACCTTCCCAATATTCCACAATCCTTTTACGACCAATACATGAAACATCATATAAGCCCATAATGGGTACTTGGTACCATCCAACTTATCCTCAATAGTCAACATACGAAATACATCACTACTTTCAGCCATGGCCACTGACTAAAATACCTTGATGTAGAAAAATGATTGTATCTAATAATGTTGAACAGAACTACCCTAACAAGTTCTATTAAACATGTAGAAGACTTCGAGATGCTTATATTGGAAAACCAAAAGTTGTATATATCTTTGGCACAAAAAGACAAAATTGCCTACACAAGCACTATGATAGTGCATGCGGAGGCCAAAATGATCTCAGATCACAATTTTGGCACCACATAGTGAAGCTATTTTGATCTCGAAATCACCCTGATTTTGCTTACCAAATTTCGTGCCATTTTGAGAATATGATCAGAGGGATGTTGACGATGCCTTAGATGAAGTGACAACCTTCTCTGATACCAATTGTTGGAGTTTGCGGTCTTTGAAAGCACGTGAACAACACAAGGAAGAAGAAGAAGTTTGGAGCACAACACACAATACTGAATGTATTAGCAAAGAATGTACAAAGATAAGTAACATGTTAGGGATATAGGCATATATACAATTCATGGGAAAAAACCTCTTAAAGAGGGAAAAAAGTGGCCCGACAATCCTAGTGTTTTCACATGCATCACACGACCTAAATATATCAACAAAGTGCTACATGTTTTTCATGCTTTTACAAAGGATGATTGCTTACGTGAAAGTGCCTATATGATGGTTATAACTTTGTTATGCAGTTGTGTGTGAAAGGTCACGTGGACTAGCATCTTATTTTATTCTTGCACTTGGCATACACCTAGCTACTTATCTAGATGTGTAGTGAGTTTTGTTAGGTTTAGCATAGTTAGGACCATAGAAGAGTAGAATCGAGTGGATTAGAGAAAGTTTGTGATAGTAACTTAGATTCAGATAATCTATAAATGTCTCCAAAAAACTAGTACTTATCATCTATGGATATTTACTATTATAGGTGAGAGAAAGAGAGTAGCAAGCATCATGAATTTTTTATTTGTGTGTGTTGTTTGCACAATGACTCCAAGCAAGTGAACACTGAGACATAACATCTTCAAGGCTAACAGTGCCCAAAATTACAGTTCGCAAATAGTATTGAGTGAAACTCCAGTGTTGTATACTCCAATTTCTATTTTTCTTTAAGTATTTTTGAGAGACTAAGCACATAGCGTGATAGAAAAGAGTGAAAGTGTATACGGCACTGTACACTAATGTTTTATCCCATGTTCAGCCAGAAATGCATTAAAATCAGAAGACATATATTCCCCCCTCGATTAGAATGGAGGGTGCCCATTTTACATGTTGATAGATTTTCAACCAAAACCAACAACTCTTTGAAGCACATAAACACTTCGCATTTTGCTTTCAATGGATATACCCATGCATGCCTAGAAAAATCATCAATGAAAGACATGAAGTAAAGATAGTTGCCAAAAGAAGGTGTCTGCATAGGAGAACAAACATCACTATGAATAAGCTGCAATTCCTGAGTAGCTCAAATTGAACCATCTTTTGGGAAGGAGGAACACTGCACTTTGCCCAAAATGCAGCCTTCACATACAAGTTTACCAGGTCCCTCAATTTTGGGCAAAGAGGACACCATTTCATATTTCTATAGGTGTAGAAAACTAGCAAAATTCAGATGACCAAAGTGTGCATTCAAAGCTTTGCATCTAGCATAACCTCATAATCTTGAACTACACATGCTGAATCATTCACAAATTTTGCATAATCTATGAGCTTATACAGCCCATGAAATAAAATATCAGAAGCAATAATGATGTCTCCATTTGATAGATCATGAACTATACATCTGCCATCAATAAATTTCACGATCAAGCCAATCTTTGTTAATGCGGAAACTGATAGTAGATTTTTCTTGATGCCTCGCACAAATAAAGCATCTGAAAATATAAAAGAACAACCATTAGCAATAATCAGAATGATCTTACCAACTCCCATAATAGGATAAGAGGAGTTGTTGGCACATGTGACAACATTCCCTGTAGGGGCAAGCTCAAGTGAAATGAAGAAACTACGTTGTGATTTAATTGCCCCATTATCAACATACCAAACATCTGAGTCTACTACAGACATACATTGTTCATGTGAAGATGGTTCATAAATGCAAACAAAAGTACATGCCCATTCTTTATTATGCACAAGATTAGCAGACCCTATTTTGGGTGTAGAGGCCTCTGCAACAACCATTCTAGCCTATTTCTTCTTTGCCTCTTTTGTAGGCAGTTTTGGATTACTCTTTATGACATGATCATTTCCTTTACAATATTTGCAAAAATAAATTTTCTTTTCTATTTTCTTCTCATCTCTATCATCCTTCTTTGATTGTGCAAAATTAGTAGATTTCTGCTTACTAATAGAAGAGCTCCATTTACCTTTGCCCTCCTGACTAGCTAGGAAAGATTGATCTACAAGACACATAATGGAACAAAGAGACTGCATTTATGCTCAATGCGATAATAATTCTTAAGAGCATGAATAAGCTAATTTAATAAATGTGTCCCCTGATCAAAAACTAGTTCCAATGGTAGAAAAAAACTAAATCTAATAAGTAATGTGTAAGCACCATCACGACACTACCCACTATAGCATGATGCAAGGCCCAAGCTTTAACCCATCGAGTATTATAATCTATACATGTAAGAATAAAAATATGTCCAAAATGAGCTCCAGGGGGTCTAATACGACTAATGAAATCTAATCCCTATTTTTTGAAATGGTTCTAAATGAAGAACAGGTATGAGAGGGAATCGATGCACCACACAAGGTTCTCTAGTGCATTAGCAAGGGTCACATGACCACACATAAGCATGAACATTCTTTTGCATAGTAGGCCACCATAAACCAATGGAAAAAAAAAATTGATTGTTAGATCCACTCCCAAATGTCTGTGTGTAGGACCATCATATGCTTTAGAAATAATTATAAGAAATTTATGCACGGGAACACATCATATCCAAACACCTATCAAATCTCAAAAATATAGTTTTTTTTTTTTAATATAAAGGAAGTTCGGCATTAGCCTACTCTCCCGGACTTGAATTAAATAAAGAAAAGTACAAGAAAGGTACAAGAGAAGGGGACTAGTGCCCACGGGACCCCCCAAATCCCACAAAGCAGGGGAAGCTTTTACAGAGCTTAGATGACATTACAAAGAAGTTTAATTACCCTCTCATCACCCTCATGTGGGGCCCACTTGGGTTTAAGCTTGTTATCGATCAAAAGGAGTACTTGATGATGCCTAAAGGGGGGGATTTTTTACAGTTGACAATCCTTTTGCCAAGGAGGAACAGCGATTTCTCAATTGACCACTCCTTGGGGGAGTCACCGAAGTTGAAAGCACATCTTTCCCGCCAGATTTTCCATAGAACCTCCCCTCTGATGGCGTTCCAGAGAGTCGCGGAGCAGCCGATCGCTTCTCCCAGCAGGGCTTGCTGCCAACTGAGACGTTTTTGAAGTCCAATTCTCTTTCCAACCACCTGCCAGAGTCTGTTGGAGTTGGGGCAGGTAAAGAAGATGTGTGAAACATCTTCGATAGACCGGTAGCAGCGTTTGCACCAGGGAGGGATCCCACAAATTTTGCTAGCCTTAAGGTTGGTCCAGATTCCATGATGAAGAATTTGCCATAAGAGGACAGACTTTTTGATTTCTATGAGGGGGTGCCAGATAGCCATGAACTTCATGTCCCACCGAAGCCGCGTCCATGACAGGCACCACTTTTTGTTGAGGTTAATCTGATAGTCGATCGTTTCTTTGATGTTCGGGATTTTTGATAGGCTATTCCCATTGTGCCATTTGAGACCAAGCGAGCTCGACATGTCGTGTCCCATGAGAAGGCGAACTTTGTGTCGGTCCCAGGCGAGACATCTGCTTTGCAAAGTGTTCCATTCTTCATGCGAAATGTTGATGCTAGGGTCAATATCCTCAAAGTTCATCCAGCGGTTGGTGTCTTGTTTCCAGAGATGTTTCCATTTTTTGAAGCCTTTGTTCCATAGCTTCTTGGCATTTTGAATGTTCCAAGATTCCACACTCCGGATGCCATGGATCGGAAACCAGATAGAGTCGTTTTGTCTGATACCGGCAGCCCACTTCGAGTCTTCACTGATTCTTGTGAAGCTTTTGACTTTATTCCAACTCTTCCAAAGGGAGCACACCAGATTAGAGCCTTTCGGGAAGACGGGGATCGGGGAAAACAGCAAGGTCAAGATGTCAAGATTCTTCCAATTTGGGAAACCCATGAGCGCTAGCTCATTCTTGTTTCTGAAGATCAACTTGGCCCACGAGGCCTCCCCGTTGCACCAAGCCTTAATCATCCATTTGGCCGACAGTTTGTTAGCCATGCACCCAATGTCCAAGATACCAAGTCCCCCACTATCTCTATGGCTGGTGCAGATGGACCATTTGATTTTAGGCACCCCCCGCCTATTGTGGTCGCCCGTCCAAAGGAAGTTTCTACAAATACTATCCAGTTTGGACAGATCTTGCTCTTTCGGTCTCCAACAAGAAAGGAAATAAATGGTAGATGATAAGAGGAACGTGTTGATAACCATAGCACGACCAGCAAGATTGATTTGCATACCTCTCCAATAGTTAAGCTTGTTTTCGAGCTTGGCAAGCACCCAGTTCCACCGCTGTTCCATAGAGACGCCAAACCCCAAGGGAATCCCAAGAAGCCGAAAAATTTGGCCCTGCGGAATGATTTGACAGCCATGATCAATGAGGAGGTCGGGCTGTGACCCACCAATAGCTCTAAAGGCGGTCTTAGAGTGGTTGATTATGGATCCAGAGGCTTCACAAAACGTAGCAAGACACTTCCAGAACGTCTCCAGACTGGTACTATCATTGTGAACAAAAGCGTTCATATCATCGGCAAAAAGTCTCATGGTGATCTGACTGTGGTCATGCGGCAAACGAAGGCCTTTAATGTTACCAGCTTCCACCTGATGCTCCACCAGCCTGCTAATTCAAAAATATAGCTGATCTAAAATCACAGAGAATCCTTTACTGCGCAATGCTAGCGTCTTTCTGGTTGTAGATTGTAAATGGGCAAAGGTAATGCCACTTGCGAGGAATGACATCATCTCCTCATACAAGGTCGGATCACCAGCTATGGAGGTATCTACTTGAGTAACTTGAAAAAGTTCTACATCGGGGAATGAATCATCAATACCGACTGGAGGTTCACCATTATATAGATGAGATAAAAGATCAGCAATTGCATGAGAAGAACCATGTCAATGAAAAACATCAACCTCATATTCTTGTAATAATAGTGCCCATCGTGCAAGGTGGACAACTAAATTCTATTATTTTATCAAATAGAGCAGAGCAAAATGATCAACATAGAAATTAAGAATGGCCCAATAAATAATGCCAAAACTTCTTTATTGAGTAGATAATAACTAAACATTCCCTTTAAGTAACTTAATAATTTTGTTCGACATTAGTGAGTCATCTATTGGCTTAATAGATGGGGAAGAACCAAGAACCACCGACTTTCTACATCAAGACCCATCCAATAGAAATATCTTAAGCATCCATGAAGACATCGAAGGGATGATCAGAGTTTGGAGCTTGAAGAACTAGTGCCTTTGTGAGAAGAATTTTCAATCGAGTAAAAATTGAATCACATTCCATAGTCCATTGGAATTTCGGGGGCTTCACATGAACCAAACTTCATAGAAATATGCGCCAAATATCCCAAATGTTAGTCATGCCATCTAATTTGACCTAAGAACTATAAAATGTCCTTGGGGGATCGTGGTAAATGTGCTTCCAATACCACTTGAATTTCATCCGAGTCTATCGCAATACCATTCTTAGAAATCATATGCCCTAATAACTTTCCATATTTCACACAAAATTAGAGTTGGCTAGATTCAAGCAAAGTGGGACCATATGACATTGGGTAAAGCAAAGGCATACATGTTTTAATTTTTTACCATGATTATGAGAGAGAGAAAATCATCCAAGAAAACCTCTCATACAAGTAGTTAAATATGGAGCAAAAATCTGATGCATGCAAAGTTGAAAAGTAATAGGATCATTCCAAAGTCTAAACCACATTATTGTACACACAAAAACTCCCTAGTTGGTAATGAAAGTTGTTTCAGGAACGTTTGTCTCAGCCATTCAAACTTGATTGTATCAAATAAAACCATCTAGAAAAGAATACATTTCCTATCCAACCACTTTGTCCAGTATAGTATCCAAGAATGGTAGAGGGAAAGGATCTCGAACCATAATTGAATTGAGTTTTTAGTAATCCACATAGTGTTGGTATATTTAGGTAGTGATGTGTGTGAACACACTAGGACCCCCGAGGCACCTTTTTCCCTCTTTAGGAGGCTTTTTCCCCCGACTTGTGAATACACCTATAACTCTAACGAGTAACTTATCTTTGTACATTCTCTTGGTAATACATTTAGTATCGTGTGTTGCACTCCAAGATTCTTCTTCTTCCTTGTGTTGTTGGCGTGCTTCCATAGACCTCATTTGATCTTCGAAGGAGTAGTTGATATCTATTGATGAAGTCTTACTTGATAGTTGACTTGTGTAGACTATTCTGAATGGTCTTCTAGATTCTTATTAGAGTTTTACTTCTACTCTTAGAAATTCTTGGGAATATTGATTCATAGAAGAAGAGGTGTCTGGTTCAGTGGAAATAGGCACATAAGCTTCCTTGGGAGGCATGCTCATTCTTTCACTTGCCTTTTCGTTGCCCTAGGAGGTGGCTTCCTTTCCAGATTTTGCAATTAACCTCTCCAATCTTTCTAATAGTCCATCCAAATGCAGCAAAGTCTTAGTTACACTAGAGTAATTGAAGAGCCGACTAGATTCAAACATAGTTTGAGCCAATTTTACCATCTTAGCACAAATCATGGACCGAGAAGAGCCGACTGGATTCAAACATGGTTTGAGCCAATTCTACCATCTTAGCACAAGTCATGGACCGATAAGCGAAACATTTATAATTCTTTAGGTTGTAGATTAAAGAAGATATGATAATGAGGGTGGATGTGCCTTACATGGCACATCAATTGGGAATTAATTATGAAGGGATTACAATGCCGAGGGTTCTAGTACCTATTGAGGACAAGGAGAGAATGTTTGCTAGATTGTGCTTAGGGGAATATAATTATGCTTGATTGTCAAACACTTCCCCTTGGAAGTTGGGATTATGATGATCTACTATTGCACTTAATTTTCGAAGGTATGCTGTCTCACAGACACTATACTCATTGACAGTGGAAGTTGTTCAAGCAAGAGTGATTGTGAATTGGGCTCAATTTTTCTTCAGAAATATGAAGAAGGATGTTTCATGACTCTCTCATGTGTCGAAGAAGGTTCAACAACTAGACATCAAATTAGCTATTTTCTTTTCTCTTCTATTTTTGGTAGGCCCATAACCAACAATATGAGAACTGAAGAAACTGGCAGAGAGAGTGTTCTTTTAGGAACGCCAGCGGGAAGGAAAGACCAAGAACCCTATGATGGAAATGGAGACGAGTATCTCCTAGGAGAGATTGAAGGTAAAAATTGTACAAGCAATGTTCTGATAGGAGGAGAAGGAGAGAGTCAGGAAGATGCGAGAGCTGGAAAACTCTTCGATGTTCTAGGAGGAAGAAGCTTAGAGGTTGCAAGAAGAAGTAACAACAATAGAAGAGATAGGAAGGTGGCAGAGCAAGAAATCATTGGTCAAAAAGTTGAGGAAGAAGCATAGCAGGAGGAGCTACGAAAGAAGGAAGTTCTCCAATAGTCCCAGTTCTCAAAGCATCACCCATCAACTTCTCAGCACACCATGGACCAAACTCAATCGGGAACACAAGCAGATCAAGTGTCTCGAAATAGTAAATCTAAGAGTTATTCCTCCAAAGATACTTTATGGTTCCCTACTTTTAACTCTAGCAATAATAGTAATTATCTGAAGAAGAGGAAATTCATTCATGATTGCTTAAAACAATAGTGTATGAACATATTATGAGAAAAACTCTAATCAAGCTATAAAATCAGGTTATGAACAAAATAGGAAAATAGTCCATAACTTCACAAGCTTTGTCCATAAATTCACAAGCTTTGGCATAAATGTTCAGAGTAACAGATTCATTGTTAAAGACAGAGAAAATAGAGAAACGATAGTATTCTACAAATAGTCACAGATCATATTGTGAAGTCAATAACAATGATTTTTCAATGTAACCCCCAATATAAGCATCTATGAACTTTCCATTGAGTCAAGTTCTAGCAAGGGGTTGAGAGGAGAGGTTCAACATTTTGTCATCAATTTTGCAGGGTTGTCCATTAGCCCCTACTTTGTTTCTCTTCTTTGGTGAGACCATGAGTGCCTTCTTGCTTGTGCAAGATACTAGGATTTAGGGTATTCAACTCTCCATTAGGGATGAGATGCTATTGGATGTTGAGTTTCTTGATGACAGAGTCATTTACTTGCAGGGCAAGGAGGTTAATTTGAACAAATTCCAACATGCTTTTGGAGAGATTTTGCGATTCTTCCGATGCGAAGATCAATCGCCACAAGTGTCGTGGATTTTGGGTTAGCTTTAATGCTCTTCTTGGCATCTTTGTGAGTAGTTTTAGTGGATCCCCCTTGGCATGGCAATTAGATACCTTGGGTGCCATGTTGGTCTTGCTCTTTTGATCGAACAATAGATCTATCCTATATTCCTCACCATTAGGACAAAGCTTCTACATTGGAGCAGTTCCTGTTTGTCCTTTGCTAGGAGGGTTGTGGTGGAAAACCCAGTTCTCCTCTCTATGATGCGATACACCTTCTCTTGTTGGATCTTCTCGAGTTCCTGTATTAGCCAGATTCAATGGCTAATAAGGAACTTTTTATGGTGTGACAAAGATGGTAGCCCCCCTCGGCTAAGGTTGCCTAGCCGATCATCACCCTTGCCCTTGAGCATGGTGACCTTGGGATCATTGAACTTGCTTGTCAGAGTAGAGCCCTATTGGGAAAGTTTGTTGTTCATGGTTTGCTTCCTGGCCTTGAGCTTTGGAAGGATTTTCTTCATCAACAACTGAGACTCTTTTCCTTTACTACTAGTAGTCAAATCTCTGAGCCCGATCAATGTACTCAAATCTAATCTTGTGCCTAGATTTCATATGTTTTCAGGAGGTCAAAATTGGGAGTGAAGAACGACAAAGAAGAACTCCAACCTATTTTATCCCCCTCATATTTGGATCACCATCTCTCATCCTACGGGTAGCGATGGATTGGTTATTGGTTTCAGACCATGCTACAATGCTTGCTTAGTGAAAAATTTAGAGGATCATGACCATTGTTGAATTTCTACCTTTTTGGAAGGGCATATCAAATTTATGATCGTTTCCATGTATGGTGCCCAATCTCGACTTGGAGAGAGTGCTCACGTAGCAATAGCTTGATCCCCTTCCTATGAAGATCATCCTATGGAGGGACTTTAATATGGTTGAAGCTTAGTCAGACAAATGATGTGTTATATGTGGGTTCGCAAAAGACATCTAGGATCAATTGAAGCTCCACCATGATGTGGTGCAAGTCAAGGATGTGAGTGGAATTTCTTGGTAAATCTGTAATCAAGCTCAAACTTGCATATAGCTAGGTTTGAAAGAAGCTACAGTATTCACGATATCATTGATAAGCTTGGTTCCCCCTCCCTCTCCAAGCATGGGGACTTGGTTGTTATTAGATGTAGTCTGCTCCTTTTGGAAGAGTTGAAACAAGATGAAAGTGTACATCAAGGTCATTAAATATTGGAACTCGACAATTGAGATTAGACAAAAAGATTCTATTTAATTTTCTATTGGTGGAATAAAAGAAATCGACTTGGAGAATCTCCAAAGGGCAAAGAAGATATTGAACAAAGGGTTTTGTATGTGGAAACATCTTTGGAAGAGAGAGAGAAGACACTATATTAGATTCAAGGATAAAGACATAACTAGGATAGTTGATATGAAGATTGGTGCCTATTAAGACACAGAATCAATTCTTGGGAGATCTCAAAGACTCGCCTTCTTCTCGGGTCTGATCCCCCATATATTCAAGGGTTAAGATGGATCAATGGTAACGAATTGGATAAGACACCAAGTTTTAAGAAGCACTATGACTCACATGTCCCCTAATAGATGGTATCTGAACTAGCTTTATATCTCATGGCAATTTAAGTTCATGAACCTGTTGCATCCTCTCATTGAGGAACAAAAATGGGTTCTTATGTGTCAAATTCTCCACAAGGGAAATTGGACGAATGCCAAAGTTAAAAATTCTTTTGAGGACCCTCGGTGCTCTAAGCACCACTTCTGTGGTAAAGAAGACCTTAACCACCTCTTCTTTTCATGCCCTAGGAGCACTTGGTCTGGCAGGCTCTTGCCAAGATTTTGAGTTTATAGGGGTCAAATCAATTTGAATCAACAGTTAGTTGAAAAAGCAATAAGTTTCTCTTTTGTCTTTTGGAATGTCTATGAGAGGAGAAACACTTTGGAAGATATGGAAAGAAAGATGTGCGGCCAACTTTGAGGACCATCCAAAACAACAGTCAATTATAAAAATCCCTCGGCATGTTAGGTAGAAAAATATGTAAATGTAAGATGTCCCTCCCTTCACACACCATAGGATTTTTTTTTTGGAAAATAACAAGATCAAAAGTAAGTGGACCACTGACGAGGGCGACAAAAAGTTCATTAACCTTCTCTGTAACTCTCTCTAAATAGTTTCCTTACCAAATTTTGGATGTCATTTTTGTTGCACCTTTAGGCCATCCTACCCTTGCTTCGTAGGATATGCAGGATTCCAAGGGCACTACCCCATTCAGTGCACAATTTTTCTTTTATTAATTCAAACAAGGGAGACTAAACGTCCACCAAACTTCCTCTTCTTTTATTAAAAAAAGCTTGCATCAAAAGTCATGCAGCTATTATTATGTGCTGAATATGTAAAACCCGGAATATCCAAATGAGGTGAAATATACACACGTAGTCAGTAGAAATATGTAAAGCCCGGAAATATCCAATTGAGGTGAAATATTCACACATAGTCAGTATAAATGACACAATGAACCTGAATCAAATTTATGTCTTCAATTTAATGCTATAAAAAATTGTAATGTTGAAATAAATATAGGGATATTCCACATGGCATGAACGGATCAAATGTGAAGTTAAAATAAAGGGAGTAGAGTATCCAATCTTCCAGCTCAGCAAAAAAGTACAAACATATTCAACAGATGGAATGAACTGGATAATTATTGGCATTGACTGAGGAAAATGACTAATGAATTTCAAACAATCAGTTCTCCAAGTACTATTCATAAAGTGCATATTGTAGTTGGACACCTGAAATTTGTGTACAACAACGGTTGGACATGTTCGATTTTCTTTAAATAAAAATAAGAATATATATTTCAATATCTTATCATCTAGTCCCATATTTCAATATGCACTCATTGTCTTCTTTATTCTCTTAGTTATCTTCTCTCTCACTATGTTCCTCTCTCTTTTTCTTCAACAATGTCCCACAGTCTTTGTCACCCACTTCATGATTTTCATATGCAATTAACCTTATCTATCTTAGTCCATTATACCTTATTTTTCTTCACTACTATGCATGTATACTTCTATATATCTGTCACTTTTTCTCTATTTCATATACCTTTCTCTCTTTGTTGGTCACTCATTTCCATTGTTTTGCTTAACCTCTAATGTCCTTCAGGTTCCTAGGGGAGAATCACCCTATTGGGTGATATATTACACCCTTTCTTGCATAAGAAAGCCAAGAAGAGGCTTGTGAGCGGATCTGCCTTGCACACAAGTATACAAAGAGTGTCCTGCAGAGTAATGGACTAGCTCTACATACCACTATGTTCTCATTACAACAAGTAGTCCTAAAGTAATTGGAATGTCCTCATAATCTGAACCCACAAGGAAAAAGGGATGCACTTATCCACCCAATTGACTACACTATAACATTCCCCCTTTTAGTTAAGGCCTTTTATGTGTGACTACACTATAACCAAATGCTTGAAGAAACAATGCGTCAACGTTGATCGTGAATGGTTTTTTTTTTTAATATAAAGGAAGTTCGGCATTAGCCTACTCTCCCGGACTTGAATCAAATAAAGAAAAGTACAAGAGAAGGGGACTAGTGCCCACGGGACCCCCCAAATCCCACAAAGCAAGGGAAGCTTTTACAGAGCTTAGATGGCATTACAAAGAAGGTTAATCACCCTCTCATCACCCTCATGTGGGGCCCACTTGGGTTTAAGCTTGTTATTGATCAAAAGGAGTACTTGATGATGCCTAAAGGGGGGGGGATTTCTTACACTTAACAATCCTTTTGCCAAGGAGGAACAATGATTTCTCAATTCACCACTCTTTGGGGGAGTCACCGAAGTTGATAGCACATCTTTCCCGCCAGATTTTCCGTAGGACCTCCCCTCTGATGGCATTCCAGAGAGTCGTGGAGCAGCCGATCGCTTCTCCCAACAGGGCTTGCTGCCAACTGAGATGTTTCTGCAGTCTAATTTTCTTTCCAACCGTCTGCCAGAGTCTGTTGGAGTTGGGGCAGGTAAAGAAGATGTGTGAGACATCTTCGATAGACCTGTGGCAGCGTTTGCACCAGGGAGGAATCCCACAAAATTTGCTAGCCTTAAGGTTGGTCCAGATTCCATGATGAAGAATTTGCCATAAGAGGATAGACTTTTTGATTTCTATGAGGGGGTGCCAGATAGCCATGAACTTCATGTCCCACCGAAGCCGCGTCCATGACAGGCACCACTTCTTGTTGAGGTTGACCTGATAGTCAATCGTTTCTTTGATGTTCAGGATTTTTGATAGGCCATTCCCATTGTGCCATTTGAGACCAAGCGAGCTCGACGTGTCGTGTCCCATGAGAAGGCGAACTTTGTGTCGGTCCCAGGCGAGACATCTGCTTTGCAAAGTGTTCCATTCTTCGTACGAAATGTTGTCACAAGGGTCAATATCCTCGAAGTTGATCCAGCGGTTGGTGGTGTTGGCAGTCAAGGAACTAAAGGACTCACAAGACAAGGAAGTCAACGAAGGGAGTCAGAGCGAAGAGAAGGTACAAGCAGATAGAGTAGTCAAAGAAGATCGGGCAAGTAGGCCATTATTTTTTCAGGAAGGTAAAGCATATCAAAGAGGTGGACACATAAGGAGAAGGAGCAAGTAGGGAGCTCGAAGATGTGTATGTCAAATAGTTAGAGGAAATCCCTATCATCACTAAAAGCCATTGTAAATACCGTTTCATATTTTTGTAGCTCCATTTTGTGCAAGCCAAGGAGTCCTTGAGCTTGAGGAGCATTAGAAGTAGCTACCTACCAGTTTTCATAATTTTTAGACTCCATTTGAGCCTTCAAATGGGACCTAGAACCTAATTTTTAACTAGGCCGGACACTAGGTCTAGACACGGCCAAAACCTAGTCAAAAACTATAAATAGAGCTAGAGAGCTCATTTTTGGGGTTAGCTTGTAATTGATTTGAACTTGTATGAGCTTATTGAAAGTAATCTAAAGAACTCCATTGCTTCTTACTCTTTGTCTTACCTTGTGTGCACGTGTGTGTGTATGTGTGTGCATGTTCGTGTGCTTCTCACTCACGCACTTGTGCCTTCACTTGCTAGAGGTCATCATACCATCCTCACGTCTTCCCAGATTGACATTAAAGGAGGTGCTACTCATCACTGAGCTACACCAAATTTTGGCGCCGTTGCCGGGGATCGAGCTCTGAGGACGAGCGTGTGATGGTAAGACGTAGAATTGAGACGTTGGCGTTGTAGGTAATTTCTTTACTTTTCTTATTTTTCTCTTTCTTACGTCACCATCATCATCCTCACCATATCCGATCTCCATCTCCATCATCGCGAAAAAATTTCAGTTTTTTTATCATATCACCTTCTCCCTTCCATTTCCTTCATTCCACTTGTGAGAGAGAGCAAGAGAGCGAATTGTGTGCACTGCTTCTTGCTTGTTTTTTGAGTGATCTTGCAGGTACAGCTGTATCATCGTGTCCAGCACGCTGCGCAGGTACAGAAAAGTTCAGAACTGTCTCTGTGTCACAGACCTCTATCGATCGCGATCGATAGAAAATTTCGCCTTTTGGTAAAACAAAGCACACCACAATGACATGCACAAGGAGCACATTCCAAATCACTAGCAAAAACTAAAAAATTCCGTGTTTTTCTGTCAATCGCGATTGACACCATCGATCGCGACCGACAGCCACGATCGACAGATTTTGTCGATCGCCACCGATAGAGACGACCGACTGACCCTGTCAATTGCGATTGACACCATCGTTCGCGATCGACAGTCACGACCGACACCCTTGTCAGTCGCGATTGACACCGTCGATCGCGACCGACTGAATTTTGACGATTGACTGAATTTCTCGCGTTGCCACGTGTCCATCGCGACGGACACATCCCCGATTGACTGAATCACGGTGAAAATCCCGAAAAAAGTGTCGATCGCGATTTACACCATCGATCGCGATTGACAGGACCCACGACCGACTCTGCCGATCGCGATTGACACTGTCAATCGCGACTGACGTGTCGATCGCGACCGACAGGCCCGACGGACACCTCTGTCAATCGCGATTGACAGACCTGTCAATCGCGATTGACAGACCTGTCAATCGCGATTGACAGGCTTTTTCGGCCAAATTTCTAGGGTATTTAATACCAAGTTTTGGGGTAATTTTTGGCATACTTATCAACCAATTAGTGATTTGTGAAGTCCCTACAAGTGTGTTTTGAGAAAAATCTTGGGATTTGTCAGCCTGTTTGAGCCCTGTTTTAACCCCAAAACCCTGAACTGTCATAACTTCCTCATACGAAATCCGTTTGCTATGATTCTTGTCTTGTTGGAAAGCTCGTGGGGAGTACAACCAAAACTTCCACTGGTTACGGTAAAATTAATATCAGGATTATTAGGTAGGGTATTTTGAAGTTGACCATACCCCGGGGTAGGAAAACTGAAGGATCCTTGGGATGGTTTTCCATAAAGGCAAAGGGAAATTTGGTCTGTGAATTACATGCATGAAAGTGACCTGTCTGTCATTTGAATTGAAGTCTCGAACCAACTTTGGGACTTTTACAGGTCCACTGAGAGCACTAGAAGGCATCCAAAGCAAGGGTAATCTGCAAGCTTGAGAACCGGGTTCTTGAGCACCAAAGGGCAAGGGATCAGCAAGCGAGGTTGGAATACTCTCAACTCCCTCTGTCAATTCCTAGCTTAGGCTAAGTACGAATAGTGCTAGAAGTAAGTCAGGGCGACGATAGGCATTTATCAAGTTGAAGACTACCTAAATACTCAAGTTCAAGCTAACAACATAATCTTTGTACAGTCGATAACTTTAAAGGAAAAGACTTAACGTGGAACGATCAACTTCAAGTGCGGAAATTAACTCAAGTATTCCTGACGACGTGGTATCAGACAAGATCCTAAACACAATAATCGACTAAAAAGAATCAAGTGACTGATATAAAAGAACTCAGCAACGAGGTTGTGCCTTGGGTAAAAATTGGGATAGCTCAGCTAAGCATATGAACCTTAGATCAGGGCGACACCTAGGAAGAGATAAACAGAGTCTTAGATCTTCAGAGGCTAGTGTTAATCATACTGCTAGGTCTTGGGCCCAACAGTTGAGCCATTATTCGCACTACCCTAGCTCTAAAACTAGTGAGTCAGAGATGTCCCACGGTATGGAGAGGCCTACAGGAAGTTCAGGTGTGCCATACTTACATAGGGTAGAAGGCCCCTACAAGACACAGGTGGAATACCGGACCAACCGACTAGGTGCTAGCATCTATGAGGACGGCCTAGGAAGATCAGTGGTCCAGATTAAAAACCCTGACCAATCCATTGGACTAGAACACCCAGCTGTCAAGTTTGAAAATGGAGCATACTTGGACAAAGAAGGAACCATATATGTAGTCACCAGTCATCCAGATAGGACAGACGAATCTGGAAACGTGATCCCGGAAACAGATTTAGGTGACCTGGAGCAAGGAAACATGGGTGTAGAACCTAGAACCCCCCGAGGCAAATCTGTTCTCACCAGGATTATCACACGAGAGTGGATTCCCCAAGACAATAAGAGCATAGATCTACTCTTGAAACGAGAGACTGATGAAGCCTTTTGGAGGTATAGATCTGATCAGCCAAATGAGGTAGGAACAACCATGATATATGAGTTCAAAGATCTTGATAGCCCAGGCAGAGTGACCTACTTAGATCATGCTTCAGAGAGGATCTTTGTGGTTACAGAAAATGATAGGCATGCTTACACTTGGAAAGGTGAATTTATTTTCCCCCAACCAAGATCGAATGTGTCCTTTGGTCACCCAAGAGCTGGAACATCCCAAGCTCATGGAGCTCAAAGAGACAGACATAGAGATAGACCTGAGGTAAGCTTTGCCAATCCAGTGGGAAGAGAAAGAACGAGAACGGAAACAAATAGAGCGGAACCTGAAGGACTTAGAGCCCCAAGGAACCAAAGGAATGCTGATGATTTCCCTCTGCCAAGGCCTAGTGAACACACCAGAACATTGAAACCTACACAACTGGTTAAGTCCATGAAGAACTACTTCGATGGCACAGGAGACCCATATGATCATGTGGTCGAGTTTAGGCAAGTCTTGAGAGCTGAACAAGTTGAGGACCTATTCACGCAGTATAATGCCTTTGGTCTAACCCTTAGGAACACAGCCCTTACATGGTTTCAACCATTAAATGAGAGACAGTTCAGGAGCATAGACCAACTCTTAGAGGCTTTCATCACTGAATTCTCTAAAAGTGGCATAAGGCATAATACTTCCTCATTGATACATAGCTTCAAGCAGACCCTCAAGAGACCGTGAGACTTGCAGGAAGAAGGTTTAGGCAATATCTTGAGAGATGACCTGTTCTTGAGTTGCCCACACCAGCCAAACAAGTGGCCTTATTCTTGGATGGATTGCTAAGTACAAAGTTGTGATCCTATGTGTACTTGAAGGACCCTAGGACCATAGAAGAGTGTGTACGCATGTGCATTGACATTGAGGATAACCTAGGGGAGGAACTAGAGCTTTCAAAAATCTACAAAGATTTGGATAGCGCTTATAGCCTCTCTTCCTCGCAATCTACATCTATTGAGGAACTCGCAGAAAAGGTAGCTCAAAAACTAGGTGTCTCTAGCAAACAAATTCCAAGATTTGCCCCAGTAAAGAGGTGCTATACTTGCGGTGGTGACCATATGGCGAACGTATGTCCCATCATGGCTCAACCCCAAGTGAACCCTAGTAGCCAATATTGCACCATAGAACGGAGATACACAAATCACACAGCACAAGACTGCCCATACAATAAGCAAGCAGTTAAGCAAACCTACACCCAGCCCTATCCACAACAGGGAAGATACCAAAACCAGTACCCTCCACAGCAATATGGTAGGCCACAACAACCTTATCAACAATCCTACCAAAACCAACAAAGGCCTCAACCTGTGTTAGCTCAACAACCTCCAACCCCAGCAAACGTGATTCCTGTAAAGTATGCAGCTGCTGAGGAAAATTTGAATAGAGCCATAGTCTCAGTGACTCTATTGCTTTCAGAAAGTGACCCGAGTGACCATAGCTTTGATTCTACACATATTGATATTCCCCAGGCTTACTACATGCAATCTCCTGAACATGGTGAGTCCTACTACAGTGAGGAACCAAGTAAACCTAGTTGGGAGCCAGAGTACACAAATGTAATGTACACAAACCCTAACTCTAGACCCCAACCTAGACAGGTAAGACCCCCATTCCCTAGAGGACCATGCTACAGATGTCAGGGAGATCACCTCATTCGTGATTGCCCCTTACCTCCACCTACACAACCCCAGTCAGTGACAATTCAAGGCTTTTGCCAAGATTGTGGAAAGGAGCATCTCTTACGAGATTGTCCAAAGAACCCCAATAATATGCCAAAAATTACTCCTATCAATGTTATTGGGTTAGTAGTAGACTCTAGAGGAAGTGTGACGTCCACTGCACCAGTACATGTAGTCACTAGAGCTCAGGCATTGCAGCAAAACCAAGGGGTAGGCCAGGAAAAGAGCTCAGAGGCTAGTGAAACTGAGAGCATAACCAAGAAGAGAACTAGAGCCTGGAGGGATAGTAGAGAAAGAATGAAGAGGCAATGGGCTAAGAAAATGAGTGAACTCGAAGAAAGCCTAAGAGAAACAAAAGCGAGGATAGCTGAACTTACATCTCAAACTCCCTCTCACACTACCCCACCTCCACCATTCCCATCTCCATATGAGCCACCACCTTCCAACCCGCTTCATGCTGCTCCGCCACCCCTTAGAGTAGGATCATTATTAGCAGATCCCACTCCCGAGGACCTTAACATGATGCTTAAGGCATATCAGGCCAGAATCCAAGAAGGGCCAACCATAAATGATCATGAAAAGTGTTACCCGAAAGCAGAACTAGAGCTTGAACGAACCAAAATCTGTGCTGAGATGGTGGAATTGGCTCAAACCATGTTTGAAGCCAGTCGCCTCTTCAACATCTCTAGTTCAGCTAAGACGCAGTTGCACTTTGATGGATTGCTAGAAAGATTGGAGAGGTTAATTGCACAATCAGAAAAGGAACCCACCCCTCCAAGTAAGGGCAAGGCAAGTATGAGGGCAAGCCTTCCTGCCCAGGAAGCCTATGTGCCTAACTCTACGGAGCCAGACACATCTTCTTCTATGAATCGGTTCACACCAGAATTCCTACGAGAGATTCAAGAAGACAAATGGGCTAAAGAAAGTGAAGTCCCTCCTCCCATTGAACTTGTGGATGATGCACACGACCAATTCCCACAAGATATCCCATCCATTTATGAAGAGCAGGAGAGCACTCAGTCACAAGAGAGATTAGACTTTGAGTCTAATTCTTTACATGAATTACCCCACTTCACAGGCCCATGGGAAGCCAAGTCCACTTGTATGAGAGCACCCACAGTCATGGTAAGAAATGAAGGCTCAGTCATACCTAGGAAACACAGAGGTAGTGAAAAACACTAAAGTGCAGTGTAACCTCACTTTAGAAGAGCTACTCAAAGTGAGGCCAGAGCTATGGAAGCATGTAGCCAAACAAGTACCAGAGATAGCAAAACCTCGTTCCCAGGTAGGGTCCCATAGAACAGTGCCAGAGATACCTTTGGACAATATAGGAGACATGAGTGAAGGAGAAGAAGGAAACACCTATCTTCCCATCACCCATCAAGGATACACAACCAAGGCAATTCTGGACTCTGGTGTAGGAGTTGCAATTGCTACCACTTCCCTATGGAAGCGTTGGGGCAAGCCAGCACTCAGGCCCACAAGGATGAAATTGCAAATGGCTGATGGTCACATAGAGAGGCCTTTAGGACTACTTGAAGGAATAACTCTCACCACTTGTGGTGTAGAGTTTGAGCATACATTTGCTATCTGCGACTTTAGCAAGAACCATGCCTATGAGACGATCTTGGGAAGACCATTTATGCGACAGCTGCAAGTAGTACAGGATTGGGGAACCAATTCCTTGTACTTGCAACACTTAGGTGTTACGACCAAAGTGAATCTCAAAGATTACTCTCATAGAGATGTCCCTCCTATCCAATGGAATCCCATTCATAGAGCCAAAGATGGTACGGAGTCTGTGCATTCCATAAGATCAGGATCCTCATGGATGCATGAAGACACTCACTTATGGATGTGTAAAGTGGCAGTGGAAGAAGAGAAGAGAGAAAAGGCCAGAGAGATAGGTGCAAAAGAAACCCATAGATCAATTCAAGACCCAGCCTATGCGCCTGTAGTATTTCCTGATGAAGAGTTTGAACCTCATGGTTGGGCAGAAATTCTAGCAACAATGGATGTAGCCATCAATGAAGAACAGTGGACACCCCACTATGGTGAGGATGGCTATGATATATCAATGTTCTCCATAGAGCCAATCATGGGAGATGTGGTTTTAGAAGAGTGTGAACCTAGCCCTGATGCATTTGAGGATGCAAGTGACTCCGATCTAGAGTCAATCATTATGGACCCACCTTTTGCATCAGATGAAGAATACTTCTATGAAGTAGAATTCCAACCTCAAAGACACGAAGAGATACGAACGATGTACGATTAACCACACAAGTGATTGCTAATAATGATAGCAAGAAACTGAAGAAGAAAGAAGTCCCCCCGGAGGAAGAAGAATCTTTGTTTGAGGTCCCTGAAAACTTTAAAAAGTATGAGATAGAGATAGGAGAATCATGATAAGAATGCCTAAACGAGAGGCACAATCAGGAGAGGCCTATGATAACAAAGAAACCACCAAGAAAATAGTGGTAGCCCTAGAAAAAGGAGAGGAGAGATGCACATACATAGGCCATGACCTAACAGAGGAAGAAGAGCACGCATTAATAGCCTTGCTAAGAGAATACAGAGATGTATTCGTTTGGAGTTACAAGGATTTGAAAGGTGTAGACCCGGACATATGCTCACACACAATCCCCATGACCTAAGATGCTAAACCTTCTAAGCAAAAGCCATACACATACAATGATAATTATGCTGCCAAGATCAAAGAGGAGATAGATAGACTGGTAGAAGCTAGATTCATCTATGAAATTGAGCACACTGAGTGGGTATCCCCCATTGTAGTTGTGCCCAAGAAGAATGGGAAGCTACGTGTGTGCATTAACTTGAAGAAGGTTAATGCAGCCACAATTCGAGATAACTATCCACTTCCTATCACAGAACATCTCTTAGAAAGAGTAGCAGACAAGGAAGTGTACAGCTTCCTTGATGGATTTTCTGGCTACAATCAGGTAGCCATTGCTCCTGAGGACCAGCATAAGACTACTTTTGCCACGGAATGGGGCATATTTGCCTTTAGGGCTTACCAATGCTCCTGCAACCTTTCAGAGACTGATGTGCCACGTGTTTAAAGAGTTCTTGAGGAAGAATTTGGAAGTCTATGTTGATGACCTCTGTGCTCATTCCAACATTAGACAAACACACATACCTGAGCTCAGGCAAGTCTTTGACAAATGTAGAGAATATCAAGTCTGCTTGAACACAAAAAAGTGTGTTTTCATGGTCAGGCAAGGCAAGATTCTAGGACACATAGTGTCAAAGAACGGCATATCCACTAATGAAGAGAAGGTAAGAGCCATCGCAGAGCTACCTAGGCCAAAGAATGTCAAGGAAGTACAAGCTTTCATGGGGCATTGTGGTTATTACGGACGCTTTATACACATGTACGCTATCATTGCCAAGCCACTGTATGGACTTTTGACCAACT
Source organism: Ceratopteris richardii (assembly GCA_020310875.1). NCBI lineage: Eukaryota > Viridiplantae > Streptophyta > Polypodiopsida > Polypodiales > Pteridaceae > Ceratopteris > Ceratopteris richardii. The sequence goes on from CM035406.1 coordinate 111,379,317, forward strand.
TTGAGTGGACTAATGAATGTGAGGACTCTTTCAATGAGCTCAAAAGGAGACTATGTTCAGCACCAATCTTGACCACCCCAGATTGGAATAAGCCATTTCATCTTCACGTGGATGCATCTAATTATGCTATTGGATGTGTACTCGCACAACCTACGGGCGAAGGTAATATGGACCTTCCAATTGCCTATGCTAGTAGACAGTTGAATGCAGCTGAACGGAACTATACCACCACCGAATGAGAAGGATTAGGCATGATATATGCAGTTAAAAAGTTTAGACACTATTTGCTTGCAAATAAGTTTAAATTTTTTACCGATCATCAGGCATTATTGTACTTGGTAAACAAACCATGCAATACAGGCTGATTAGTAAGATGGTTTCTCTTACTAATGGAATATGACTTTGAAGTAGTGGTGAGGAAAGGGAAAACTCACTTGAGAGCAGACCATCTCTCTAGGCTCACATCTGGAGAAGCCCCATAGGGAGTATCAGATGACCTCCCTAACGCTTACTTGTTTAACTTAGAAGTTGTGCCTCAGTGGACTAAGCCATTAGTGCCAGTATTGACATACAGGCCTAATCACCCAGTCATAAACACTAAAGATAGAGAGGTAGTAAAGGCCCAAAAGTACCACATCATGGCAGGAAGCATGTACAAACAAACAGATCAAGGGATCCTAGCTTGTTGTGTGGAAGAGGATAAGTACGCTAAATGGTTGCAATTGGCACATGTAGGTGCATTAGAGCAACACTACTCAAAACAACGAACCCTACAGACACTAAGGAGACTCGGAGTGCATTGGCCTACTATGGAAGCTGATGTACATAAGATGTGTAAAGAATGCATAATCTGTTGCACTAAACCATGTGTGGAGCATGCCACTCTTTATCAAGTGTCCATAGTGCCAGATTGGAGTGAACCATTAGTAGATTTCCTGAGGACGAGAACATTCCCTCAAGATATGACACTGGCCAGACAAAGAAGTCTAGAACAAGAAGCCCTAGATTACTCACTCATTGGTGATAATCTATACAAGCGGGGTAAATATGGTTACCTGAGACTATGTGTCCATGAGAGCGAATATCTCAAGATCTTGGAAGCGGCTCACCAAGGTGTAGCAGGAGGACATTTTGGACCAGATCGGGTGATCAAGGCCATACTATTTGCGGGCTTCTGGTGGCCGACCCTTCACATGGATGCACATACCTATGTGAAACAGTGTGATGTTTGTCAGAGAACTCAGTATCCTATATGCAAGGATGAGATGCCACTGAAACCTATGATGGGTAGACGTGCATTCTCTAAGTGGGGAATAAACTTTGTAGGTCCTATTAATCCCCCAGCCAAGGGTTCACATGCTGAATATATCATTGTGGCCACGGACTATTTAACCAAGTGGGTAGAGGTAAAAGCTACGACCAAGAATGATGCTCAGACAACTGCTAAGTTCCTATTTGAGAATGTGTTCACAAGATACGGGCTACCTATAGAGCTGGTAAGTGATAGAGGCACTCACTTCTTGAATGAAGTTATTGAAAATCTGCTCCAAGAGTTCTTGGTTGTACACAAGAAGTCTGCCCCCTATCACCCACAAGCTAATGGCCAGGCTGAGAGCACAAATAAGATCCTATGCAATGTGTTGACTAAATTGGTCAATAATAAACGCTCTGATTGGGACAAACAGCTACACCACACTGTTTGGGCATACCGAGTGGCCTGTAAAACGGTACTCCAAGCCACACCCTTTCAGATGGTATTTGGCCAAAATGCGGTGCTACCTCTGAACTTCTTGATTCCCACATTGAGAGTAGCACAGGAGCATAAGTGGACGGGTCATGAACTCTCTTCAAGAATTTTGGACCTCGAACGATTAGGTGAAACTAGACTAAGAGCTGCAGTAGGAATATATGCAGCTAAGAAAAGGCTGAAGGCGTACTTTGATGCCCATGTGAAGGATAAAGGATTGAAAGCAGGGGACCTAGTGTTAGTCTACACTTTGAAGCAACATGCGAGAAAACTAGAGAAGAGAGGCTATGGACCTATGATCATAAATAGGATCTCGACTAGTGGAGAAGTCCAATTAGCCACACTCAAAGGCGATATTCTCCCTAGCTACATAAGCGGATGCATAGTCAAGTTATATCAGGAACCTCTCACCGAGGAAATGCTCAATCGACTCAACACTGCCAAGAAACGTAAAGAAGAGGAAAAACGAGTTCGAGAAGAAGCACAGGCAGAAGCCTTGGAACGCATCCGAAAAATGAAGATGAGAAGACAAGGATGAGATCAGCCAAGGACAGATGACTATGCGAACCCAGGATATCATATGGCTATGTGTGAAGTCTCAAGTGTAAGCCCCCATAGAATAGTTGACTGACGTCCTTTTGTAACCTTGGAGATAGGACAAGGGAAGAGTGCAAGGACTGCACGGGCCTTGATTGACTCAGGTGCAGCCACTAGTGCCGTTAAACTTTCTTACTGTCAAGAATTGAAATTAAATGTCAATCCTATAGAAGCATATCTCATAGGATTGGGAGGTGTGGAAACCCCTTGCATAGGTGAGGTGGAACTTCCCCTCTACATTCAAGACGTTTTAATGACAGTTAAAGTGCTAGTGTGTCAAGATGAGGACCTCACTGAGCCTCTTGTCTTGGGTCAAGACTGGATCTATGATCATGCAGTCAACCTAAACCTACGAAGTGGACTCCTTTAGGTTTGGGTAAATCAGAATCGCATTACAATTGAGTTAGAAAATGAAGCACTCAACAAATTAGACAAGGCACACACCCCTGGTCCTTCCAGGGGTACACATGAAGATGACCATGTTGCTCTTGTCCAAAACTGTGTGATGCAGAGGAATGATGATTTCAATCAAGAAGTCAGGAGCGCAATGGAACTCCCTTCTTTTCTAGAGACCAGAGGGATGCAGCAACCAAAGGCAGATCAAATATAGATGGAGCAGAGTAATACCTATGCTGGAGGTCAAAAGAACGTGCGAAGCAGAATGTCTCAGCCATTGAAACAAGTGTGGGTGCGGAAAGGCGAACACCTTATTGCGATCAAGCCAACCACACGGGCAAAACTTCTTATTAATAATCAACAACATGACACTAATAAGAAGTCTTTTAGAAATTCTTCTGCGAAAGTAAAGTCTATTTGGGTACCCAAGAAGTCGATGAAGGCCATCCCACAATCACGACAAATTTGGTGCCTAAGGCTTGCTTGCGGGCTCAAATAGTTACACCGAGGCCACACCCTGTACAACATGGTTCACTCACTCGAAAATCTGATACCCTTTCTTATACAACATGCACGGACACACATTGGTCCATGAGCACAATCAGAATCACTTGTAAATGGGTCCTTAAAAAGCCTCATTTCCAAGTAGACACTCCTGAAAAGCCCTCCAGAGTCTCCACAAAATCAAGACCAACAGCAAATCAGTTTGTTTGGAAGCCCAAAACGTGTAATAAACCCCCCGACCCTCATTTGTAAATTCATAACCACTTATTCACTACATCACTCATACACCGCATCTTTCCATTTAGCTCTTAGGAATATCCATTCACTAACTACACACACGATCCCCAAGCACTTATTGACCTACTAACCTCTCACTAAAATCATGTTAATGTTGTAATGGGGACGCATGAACGCTTGGTGTCCATTGGCAATGTTAACATTCATTTGTCTATTCTCACAGAACCGGTGACCAGTCTCTTCACCATGGCCGAGGCAGGAACTAGCTCCCAGGCAGGCACCAGCCCCCAAATCGTGGACATTGAGAGTCTTCCCATTGAAGAGGAATTGAAGGAACACCCTGTGGCATTGAGGGCATTACATGCCATACCAATTCAGAATCCTCCACAGAGGCACACAATGCCGGTCAGCAAAAACTCACATTGGTTCAGTGATGTGGCCGGATCTCTGGGTGAAGGCACTTACATGTGGGAGGCTGAGATAGAGTTCAACGGGCGATGGGGCAGATATCATTTTTTCACCAGGGAATTTGAGAGGCTTCAAAATGATGAAGGTATGAAACCCATCTGGAAGAAGGCTAGACTCTACGACTATTTCAAGGCTCAGTTACCCAAGCCAGATTTTCTACGGTGTTCCTACTTAATTAGCACTCTGACCCCTAGTAAAGAGAAAAAGGGATATAGTACCTTTGTTCTACCATCACTGACCAGAGGTAATGAATTAAAGCGTTTCAAATTGACGAACAATTTGGTGAGGGAAGCTCTTGACATGAAAGGCATGCATATCCCCACCGAAAAAGAGACGATGGTCCCGGATAACATGAAAAACAGGAACCTGACTAAGCTCAAAGACATGGTAGCAATGACACCCACAATCGCCATCCACTTGCGAATGGTCATGCAACATTTCGCGTTCCGAGCTCAAGAGCGGTTCACCATGCCACCCAAGAAGATATGGTTCAGTCTATATTTGGCAGATGCCTTCAATTTGACAATCAACATGCCGCATTGGATTATCGACCAAATCCACTTGGCACATCAACGGTGGTATAAAAAGCAAAAGTCGGTACTATATGGATGCTGTGCCCTCACCAGGATTGTGTATAGATGTTTGACTTATGATGTGCCAGTTCAAAGGGCATTAATTTGGACCAAGGTACAGGAATTTCAACGTAGACTATCAACCGCACGGCCGCCATCAAAGAAAATGAGAGGCGCAGTTCAGATGCCCTGTGCACAAGCCCGCGGTGCGACATTGACACCTGAGACAGCTCCACAACTTCCGAGGCGTGTACAACCCTTCACTATCAGGTTACCAAGACACAGCACTGATGGACCGAATCTGGTGTTTCCACTTGTACTAACCGACCTAGAGTTTCCTCACAGATTCACATTAGAAGACCTAACTGATGAGGAGGTAGCCAGGATAATGGAGGCTATTAACGCGGAAGTCGAGGCAGAACAGGCAAGCGGCCAGCAGACAGTCGAAGACCAACCCCATCCAGTTCAACCAAGAGTAGTTGAAGTGGAGGATGAAGAAGAAGAAGAGCAGGAGAAGGAACGAGGAGGACAAACAGAGGAAGAAGAGCAGGAATATGAACAAGAAGTTCTACAGGAACTTGAGGGTGCCCCGGCTTATACGAAGGAATTGAAAAAGCTGTATGATACCATCAACAGAGTTCAAGAACAGCACAAACTGTCCCTAGCAGCAGGAAAAGCCCTCATGAACCAAATCCTTGAAGAGGAAGGTGTGGACGAGCAATACCGAGCAACCCTGGATATGATTTTTGATGCGTTGGGGGTACCTGAGATGGTGCATACAGCTCTTGCACACTCGAGAAGATCGAAGCGACGATATGGCAGACGTCCCCCTCGATCAGGAAAACAAATGAATATCTTAGTATCAGAACCACAGGGCACCACATCCACAACCATGGGCACAGCTCATATCATTCAGAAAACTGAGGAGGCCCATACAACCAGTGCACCCCCATCACCCCCTTTACCACCCCTACCTCCAACTCCACCAACTTCACCTCCCACCACCAGTGTAACCACTACGGTCACCACCACAGAGTCCACTGCCCATACCGAAGCATAGACTGTCAGTCAATCCACACAACCCACACACCCTATCACCACCTCACTTGTATACACTACCACTGACACTGTAATTCTAACTGCAGCCACGGAAAACCCCCTTCCCCCTATCACACTTCTTGGCGGTTCATATTCACAACTACACACACCACTTTACACTTTCACCACCATCGCCGCACCCACAGTTCCCATGTTCACAATCACCCCCACGACTGCATCCACTTTTGACCTCATGGACATATCACCCACCTCCGCACCTCTCCCTCCCCCCATACGTCCACAATCTCCCATTCCCCCACTACCAACTTCACCCTTTTCGAGCACAGCATACACGCTCCCATTCCCCTTTCCCTTCCCTTCTGCATTCAACACCTTTCCCGCATCCACTCCCATTAATAATGTATTTAATAACATGTACCAGTGTATGTCTCAGCTGCAACAGCATTATCAGCACCTAGATGCTAAGCATAGAAGTCTGTTCAGAAGCCATGAAACATTACAAGGACGATTCATTGACTTAGAGAAGGAAAAGCAACTACTACAACAACATCACTTTACAGGAACAACATGAGCAGTTAGTGGCCAATCCACCCCAGTCAGATGCGGAAGAAAAACAACAACTTGATGATCTGCTACACTCCCAGATAACAGAGAACCTCAAGCTTCGACGCAACCTGGCCCTATTACGGAAACACATGTCTACAGCACTCGAGGAAAATAAGTGACTACAGAGACAGAACGAAGAAAACTTGGAAGCTGCAATGGAGGGTTCACCATAGGAAATCGACCCAGAGAAATTCAAGGCTATCCCATCTGAGAATATGCAAATTGTCTTGGAAACCCATGCCGACCTCCTAGAAGCCCACGCAACATTAGAAAGAGAAAGAGATGACTTACTAAAGCAACTGGCAACCCAGCAGGAGTCACCAAGCAAAGTCACAACTGAAGCCGATACATCTGAAGAAGTCACAAAACTCAGAGTAGAATTAGAAGAACTACGGAATAAAGTTCTACAATACGAGCGTCAACCGTCTCCCCTGGCAGAACCAGAACCTGAAGACTTAGTGCCCATTCAAGTGGAGGAGATCTTTGAAGACCCATATGTTCCCATGCCAACACCCGGGGGTAAGCAAACAGAAGAAGGAATGGACACCATTGAGATCAAGGCCCCTGAATGGATGTAGAGGTTAGAGAAGGTGGCCACAACCCATGATGAGAGAGTTGCAGTACAGATAGCATCAATGTCTCGATTGGAAGAAGTTGTAATTAAATCGGATTACTTCAAGAACCTCTCCCATCATAGGTGGATTGGCACGTCTGATGATCTGTATGTTTCATTCTGTGTATTAATGGCAGATTACAATGCTGAAATCAAGCAACGCACAACAAAAGAACCAACCTCGGCGACACAGTTTGCACCGGATGATATCCCTACAAGTGCCAAGCAAGGGAATATACATCAACCTACTTGGAGGATCCGCCTGCTTGAAACCTACCCTGAGATGAATCGCACGTGGAATAACATGCCTCTATATATCAAGTATAATCCCTGCTACTGCCCTGTCTTTCAAAGAAGGTCTTGGCCGGAGTACACAAAAACAGTTTTGACGGTTAAAGGATGTGAAAAGTGGTTAAATTATGTGTACCTAGCACCTCCTAATGGCCAAACCACAGTCAACTACATGATTTCAACCATCCGACACTGGGCAGTCCGGTTCAAGAATGTCCCAGATGTCATGGCACAGATGTGCCTAAAAATTTTTGAGCTCATGCTGATTACATTCAGGACATTTAAGAACATCAAAGAACCTCATCTTTCGGCTATTGGATTTAATGAAGGGAATCATGAACTTGTCTATGACATGAGCACCACGCCCTCCATTAACGTCGTCTATGCCTGGCATGCCCGTATAAAATATCTACCTGCTTGCTTCAAACAGACGTTTGAAGAAATGTTTATCACGCGGTTTTGGGAATATCATTAAGAGATATTCATTCCCAAACCATCTCATCTATTACAGTTATTTGCCATGGAACAAGCTCTCCATTCAGAAAAGCTACGTATACCACATGCAGAGGTTCCCGGGCCTGTAGATTGGGATGCCCTACTCACTGACTTGGCCAAAGGATTGAGAATTGCGGAACATCACTTAGCACAAGTCGTTGTGGAGTACTACATCCAATGACCCACCCAACAAGGGTCTGTCAGGGATGACAGATGCGAGAGAGGGGGGGGTGTTGGCAGTCAAGGAACTGAAGGACTCACAAGACAAGGAAGTCAACGAAGGGAGTCGGAGCAAAGAGAAGGTACAAGCAGACAGAGTAGTCAAACAAGATCGAGCAAGTAGGCCATTATTTTTTCAGGAAGCTAAAGCATATCAAAGAGGTGGACACATAAGGAGAAGGAGCAAGTAGGGAGCTCGAAGATGTGTATGTCAAATAGTTAGAGAAAATCCCTACAAAAATAGTGATTTTCATCACTAAAAGCCATTGTAAAAACCATTTCATATTTTTGTAGCTCCATTTTGTGCAAGCCAAGGAGTCCTTTAGCTTGAGGAGCATTAAAAGTAGCTACCTACCAGTTTTCATAATTTTTAGACTCCATTTGAGCCTTCAAATGGGACCTAGAACCTAATTTTTAACTAGGCCGGACACTAGGTCTGGACACGGCCAAAACCTAGTCAAAAACTATAAATAGAGCTAGAGAGCTCATTTTTGGGGTTAGCTTGTAATTGATTTGAACTTGTATGAGCTTATTGAAAGTAATCTAAAGAACTCCATTGCTTCTTACTCTTTGTCTTACCTTGTGTGCACGTGTGTGTGTATGTGTGTGCATGTTGGTGTGCTTCTCACTCACACACTTGTGCCTTCACTTGCTCGAGGTCATCATACCATCCTCACGTCTTCCCGGATTGACATTAAAGGAGGTGCTACTCATCACTGAGCTACAGGTGTCTTGTTTCCAGAGATGTTTCCATTTTTTGAAGCCTTTGTTCCATAACTTCTTGGCATTTTGAATGTTCCAAGAATCCACACTCCGAATGCCATGGATCGGAAACCAGATAGAGTCGTTTTGTCTGATACCGGCTGCCCACTTCCAGTCTTCACTTATTCTTGTGTAGCTTTTGACTTTATTCCAACTCTTCCATAGGGAGCACACGAGATTTGAGCCTTTCGAGAAGACGGGGATCGAGGAAAACATCAAGGTCAAGATGTCAAGATTCTTCCAATTTGGGTAACCCATGAGAGTCAACTCATTCTTGTTTCTGAAGATCAACTTGGCCCATGAGGCCTCCCCATTGCACCAAGCCTTAATCATCCATTTGGCTGCTAGTTTGTTAGCCATGCACCCAATGTCCATCATAAATGGTCGTGAATGGTTGAATTAGGTCAAGCAAGGTTCATCATAAATGGTCGATCCCCATCAGTGTGCGTGCACATACACACACGTGCACACACACGTGCACACACACGTGCGTGTTCATCATATACTCTGTATGATTGCACTTGTATACCTCGCATCGATCTGTAGGCTTATTATCGAGGACACTACCCTAGTCAGTTATATACAATTGCACTTGTATACCTCGCATCGATATGTAGGCTTATTATCGAGGACACTACCCTAGTCAGTTATATACATATAACTGACTAGGGTAGTGTCCTCGATAATAAGCCTACATATCGATGCGAGGTATGCAAGTGCAATCATACAGAGTATATTGTGACCCATTGGCTCTGAAAAGAGGGGGGGCATGGGTTACATAATGAGAGATAAGGGGATAGAGTTGGAGGTAAAAGAGGTGACCATAAAACATGTTCAATCAAGAACATGAGAGATGGCCAGGATTCAAGTCCCGCTCAGGAATGGATGTCTCAGCTCTAATGGAGAGTATCTTTAAGCCCTCTGTACCATATGATGGTGTCCTCTTGTACTCACAAAAAAAAGACACGGATAAGATTTAGATCACACAGTAATGCCACAATATATTAAACGCATGTACTATAAAGAATGAACATATTCATCGTGTCAAAAGAGTGAGTGCTGCTCATTCGACTAGTTTAGCCCTCTTTTTCCCTCTCTCTCTCGCGCGATCATTTGTTTCCTTTGCTTCACAAGCTCAATTCTCCAAGAAAACTTTTACTGGCAAAGACTTGCTATGGTTGGAACTTCCTCGATGGTGTAGCTGACGATGGACGCCGACAATGGATGTGAAGCTTTTACTCGCAGCTTGAACTCAAAGAAATTCGAAGGATACAAAGGAAACTAACTCCATCGTAAGTCCCATCGTAATGCAACAAGGATTAAGTTTGACCCTTCTCTTTTGCAAAGCCTTTGGGGCATTGAAGGTTCTTTTGAACAACTAAAAGAAGATTTGAAGGTTCATGGGTTCTTCTTTTTCTCGGCCTTCTGGAGCTCGGGCTAGGAAGCGTGGACATTTCAGTTTGGATATAAGAAGACTTGGCTCCTTTCTCCTTGTGGCTGCCTCTATGGATGCGAGGGTCCCTTCCCTCATTATCAGTAATTTACCTCGAGTTATCACTAGTGAGGCGGATGTTGCCCCTAGTTCCTGAGAGACCATGGTGGCCCCTCAGGTTGCACTTAATCGCGAGGCAATCCTTTCAACGCAAGAAGAACTCAAGAGAATTTGCTTCATTGGCCAGCTATTTGGTCCCAAGCCCCCATTGGATACTGTGTGCCAGTGTTTCGCAAAGAGTAATTCCCTCGTGGCATAGTAGTGAGTAAGTGCCAATTCCTTCCAGCTAGACAGCTCTAACTAGTTTTTTAGAATGAAGAAATGGAAATCCAAGCCCTTAGTGTCGGGTTTTGGCAAGTCAGGTGCACTGCTCTGTGCCTCTTCAAATGGGCCCCCGATTTCATGCCCGACAACTCTAAACCCCTTCGGTACCCTCTCTGGGTCAAGCTCCCCAATCTCCCTTACTTCCTTTACGACTTTTTGTGGGATATTGTCTCTTCAATTAGCAAGCTGCTGGCCTCACACGGAGATGTTGGGGGTTTCATATATGAGGGCACAAAACATGTGTTTAATGCTCGTTGGCATCCTCAAATGTGTGTGGAGGGAGATCTCAACAGGCCTCTCCCCTCAAAAATTATTGTCAACTTGGATGATGGGGAATCTTGGGTTCAAGAGATCACTTTCAAAAACCTACCCAATGCTTGCTTTCAATGTGGTCAACAAGGCCATAGAATTAAAGATTGCCCCCTGCAGCAGACGAATAAGCAGGAAACAACCAGCAAAGCCCAAACACTCAAGGGGAAGCAAGTCGGCCCAACCTTTGAAGAGAAAGAAAAGGATGACCAAATCCCAAAAATTGACTCAAAAGGGTTTACAGAGGTTAGAAGAAGATGGAAAACTAGCCCTAGGAGAAGCTCAAGGCCAAGGAGACTTTCAGAGAGGACCGACACACTAGAAAAGTCACTCAATAACTTATACTGCAACCTCGAGAAGGAGGTTAACGAGGTTGATTATCCGAGAGGGATCCGAGATTGTGCAAGCACAAGTAACTTACCCTTGGAGTGGCCCCCCTCTAATGAGGTCAATCAAGAGGACTACATCACTAGCAAAGAAGATGGATTCACCACAAGTAATGAGGACAATATGGATAGTGAAAGTTCCATCATTGGAACAACAATCCCGAAAATGGCCTCTCCATCTCCCCCATTAGAGGCTTCCTGCAAGGGGAAACAGTTGGTAGGTATGCCTTGGAAAAGCCCCCTTAAACCGAAGGTGCATGGTTGGGACCATCCCCCCTCAAGAAAGAAAAGAATACTCCAAGAGGAAAAAAGAGAAGTCCCACCCTCCGAATGAGGGAAATGCAAGAAAATAATCATCGCTTCACTAAACACTAGGGGGCTAACTGACCCCACAAGAGCCACCATTATTGATCACTAGCTCCACAATATAAGCTTAAACCCAGATTTTATTTGTCTTCAGGAGATTAAAATTGAAGGAGAAGACCTTCAAAAAAGACTTAAGGGTGTCTCTCAGTCCCTTGTGTGGTTTTCCACAACCCATCAGCGTGGTTTTGGTGGAACTGCCATTGGTATCTGTTGAGTTCTAACGGCTTATCATTAACTCTCGAACTCATGTACTATTTGTTGACGCAGCAAGTGAGCTGAACTAGCTAAGCTCAACTGCGGAATTCACCACGCCACAAGAACTAAGCTAGAGTGATGTTAGAACACCTCTATAATCATCAATAGCTTAGCAAGCTTCCTGAAATTGAAAACAGAATATCACCAGAACTTCACCGGACTGATATCGGACTGTTACCATAATCTCACCGTAATTGTACCGGAATGTTACCGGAATCAATTGCAATTTTGTTTGTAGTTACTTCAAATGATTGTTGATGAAGTAAGGAAGTAATACCTGAGCTTCCTTCAGTGAATGAACACTATCTGAAGTTTAAGAAAAAACTTCATCAGTTCTAGATGTCTTTACTTTCAGACATAGTACTGTGCGTACTTGTCCCGTTTCACAGAACTCTTTTGATCAACTTATAGTTGAGACTACTGGCTTCAAGATGAGCTATCTCTCATGAAAAACTTTACACTATGTTGTGTAATCTACCTTGTAGATGTACCGGAAAATATTTACTGAGAAAACTGTAACTGTTAACTAACTTTCACACTAACATGAAATCACTTAGATTTCTTCACATACAAAGAATACGCTCAAACTTCCACATAAACATGTGTTTTCTATCATAGAAGATGTGTACAAAAAATATCTTGGCCTCACTTTGCTCATAGCTATGGAAAACTCTCCTAATTTGAATAGTTATTCCTTACCATCTCTCTCATATGAATACCCGACAGTTCAGGTTCTCTTATTCATCTCTACATACACAATCTTTGGCGTCTTCTATATCACTATCCTCAGTTTCTATATGCGCTATTCTATTCCGGTTCTATGCATTCTCTCTACTCTCTTCTTTGCTCATAATATTATGATCTTCTACCTCACATATATACATTTTGTTCCGAGATTCAAACTCATATTTCTAGAAGTTTCTATGAACTATATTACAGTCGTGAATTTGTCCCTTCACTAAGGCTTGTTTTTTTGAATGCTTTGTTTCTGCTTCTCTTTGTCTTTCTTAGTCTTTATGTCTGTCTGTATGTCAAATTTGTGAGTGATTGTTCAACAGCTCCCCCTCAATCACTAATTTGTATTCTCTTATCTTTCATATATTCTTCTTTTCTTTTATACCTGCCATTTCTTTGAATGTACTTGTCTTTACTCCATCCAAGCTCTTTGTCAGAATATCTTCAATCTGATCTTTCGTAGGAGTGAATACTATTTCAATCTCCTTCTCCATTACCTTTTCCCTCAGGAAATGATATTGAATCTCTATGTGTTTTGTTCTTGCATGAATACTGGATTTGCTGCAAGATACAACGAGCTCATATTATCTCCATGTATGATAGGTATACCTTGATCAATACCCATGCTTTTGAGCAAGGTCTGTATCCATATCACTTGTTTTGCTGCTTCCACAAGTCCTTTATACTCTGCTTCAGTTGACGATAAAGCCACTGTGTGCTGGTTCTTTGAACACCAGCTTACAAGCTTATCTCCGAGGTATATCATATATCCATGTGTTGACCTTCTATCATCTTGACTTCCTGCCCAGTCTGAGTCACTGTATGCTCTCAGCTTTATATCTGACGTAAAAGGATAATATAACCCTTCCTTTATAGTTCTTTTGATATATCTAAGAACTCTTTGTCTTGCAACCCAATGTTGATCCTTCGGACAATGCATAAACTATGAGAGAATTCCCACTGCATAACTAAGATCTAGTCTTGTTAGCGTAGCATAAATTAAGCTTCCCACTAACGACTGATACTTCCTCATATCTTTAAACTCTGCACCACCATATTTGCTGAGTTTATGATTGACTTCAAGCGGTGTTGAAGCTTCTCTGCAATTCTCCATGTTAAAATTCTTCAGTAAGTTTAGGATTACTCTTTTTCAAGCAATCTTTTTACCTCCTTGATTCCTTCATTTGAGGTACCTGTGATTATAATGTCATCTACATAAATACAAATTTAGATCATACCTTCATATGTTCTCTTAACGAGTAGACTTGCATCAGCATTTGAGCTTTGGTATCCAAGGTCATTGAGATACTTCACAAGTCTGTAATTTCAAGCTCTTGGAGCTTGCTTCAATCCATAGAGAGCTCTTCTTAATCTGCAAACATGATCTGGGTAACTGGAACTTACAAACCCTTCAGGTTGTTCCATGTAAACTTCATCTGATATATATCCATTTAAAAATGCATTCTTTATATCCAGCTGACTTAGCTTCCATCCTTTTGATGCTGCTATAGCAATCAATGTCCTTATGGTTGACATCTTTGCCACCGAACTAAACGTCTCATCATAATCTATGGCATGCGTCTGAGCATAGCCTTTGACCACGAGTCTAGCTTTGTATCTAGCTATCCTTCCATCTGCAAGTTTCTTAACTTTGTAAACCCATTTATTTCCAATCACTTTCTTACCATTTGGTTTTGGAACAAGTTCCCAAGTCTTGTTCTCTTCCAACGCATTGAACTCCTCCTTCATTGCTTCTTCCCATTGTTTCTTACCTTTTGCTTCACTGTAATTCTGAGGTTCTTCATCTTCCTTTACTAAGTAAGCATAGTTTTTCTAAGTCAAATAAGAAGTGTCATAGGAATACCTTGTTGGTTGTTTCTTTACTCTGTTTGACCTTCTTAGCTCATATTCTTCATGTGTATCTGAATACACATCTTCATCAAATCTTGGTCCATCTTCATTTCTCATACCTAATCCGATCCTGGACATACTTGCCTGCATATGATCTTCATCTCCATTCACCTGCATATGTGATTTTCCTTTTTCTTTCCTTCTTATCTCTTCTTTAATTGTTTCTTCATTATGCTCTATGTCTGTATACCAACTTTTTCCTTCATCAAATGTCACATCTCTGGAAACACTAAACTGTTTGGTTAAAGGACTCCATAACCTATAGCCCATTTGTTTTTCATCATATCCGATGAACACATATTTTTTGGCTTTTGGTTCAAGCTTATGTCTAAGTTGTGATGGTACATAAGCATAAGCCACTGATCCAAACACTTTGCAGTGATCAAGTGTTGGCTTCTTACCCCACCAAGCTTCATAAGGGGTCATCCCATTTAAAATTGTACATGGTAATCTATTTACCAGATAGGTAGCTATATTTACAGCCTCAGCCCAAAGATAATTTGGACAATTCTTTTCCTTTAGAATTGCTCTTGCAAACTCAATTAGAGTTCAGTTTCTTCTTTCTGCTACTCCATTTTGTTGCGGTGTATACCTGCAAGTTATTTCTCTTTTGATACCTGCATTCCAGAGATAATCATTGAACTCTTGAGAAAATTATTCTCCTCCTCCATCATACCTTAGTCTTTTGAGTTTCTATCATGTAAGTCTTTCAGCATATGCATGAAAATGCCTGAAAGCTCCAAACACTTCTGACTTCTCTTTCAAAACATAAAGAGTTATCCATCTTGTTGCATCATCAATAAAAAGAACGTAATACCTTGAGCCATTGATAGATCCTTCTTTTGTTGGTCCCCATACATCTGTATGTATGAGTTCTAACACATCATCGTGTTTGTACCCTTTCTTCTGAAATGGTAACCTGTGGGCTTTTCCCATCTGACAGGCTTCGCACTTGTGAATCATATGTTGATTCTTCATATTTGGTAATCCTCTCACGGATTGTTTCTCCACCATAGTTTTGATTCCTGCTTCATTAAAATGTCCTAACCTCTTATGCGAGAGGTCTAACTCTGTAAATACTTCATCACCATGTGTGATTAAGGCTTGACCAACATTCCCTTGTACTTTAAGAGTAAAAAGTCTACCTTCCTTTTTACCATGGACAATTTGATTGTATCCATTCTTTGATCTTCAACAAATACTCCTTCATTTGTAAACCTGACTTGAAAACCTTTTTCTACTATCTATCCCACACTAATCAGATTCTTTGGGATTGTTGGAACATACAAAACATTTGTTAGTAGGTCAGCTCCATTCTTACACTTTACTTTTCCAATTGACCTTACACTATGTTTTGTGTTATCACCTGTTTGTACTGTATGATTTGAAATACCTCCTTCAAGTTCTGATAAAAATTCTATATTTCCTGACAAATGATTTGAACAACCAGATTCAATATAGAATACCTTGAGGTCTTCATTCTCTGACATACTTATTGAGTTCATCATCAACGTTGTATGACTGTCATTCTGCGTATCATTCGCATAGTTGTAGTAGGTAGTGTTGTGAGACTGATTTTGTCCCCAACTTCTTGCTCCTCCTCTACCATATCCGCCTCTTTGGCTTTGTCTTCCTCTTTGATATCTTCCGCTTCTGCCTCTACTGTTATTGTTCTGATTCTGACTTGATCCTTGAGAATTATGCCAGCAATCATGAGCCAAATGATTGCTTAATCCACAGATCCAACAAGTCTTCTTGTTGTTAGTCTGATTACCTCTTCCTTTACCTCTACTTTTACTTCTTACATTACCTCTTCCTCTTGCATAATTTGCTTGAGTAGACATCTCTTCTTCATCTTTTTCTTTACCTTTATCACCTTTCTTCTTATTCTTTACATACATAGCCGAACTATGTCCTTTATCTCCGTCTGTCTTCAAATCTTTCTCAAACGTTAACATTAGTCCAAGCAACTGATTTAAATCTGGTACAAAATGATTTAAAGAAAGTTCAGTTGAGAGTACAAAAGGTTTCCACCTTTCATCTCCTCTCAGTCCTGCAAGCACTTGTGCTATCAACATGTGATCTTTGATATCTTCATCAATAGATCCAAGACTATCCGCCAAGTCTTTCATCTTAGTGACATAATCACTAATGCTTTGACTTTGCTTTTTCTTGAACGTTGTAAACTCTGACCATAAGCTAGGCTTCCTAGCTTTTGTCGTATTTTGGAAATGATCTTCCAATGCACTCCATATGTCTTCCGCTTTCTCCAGACCTCTAATGTGCGGTAGTAGATGATCTGTAATGGTATTGTAGATATAAGCTCTTGCCGTTGCATCTTTCTTCTGCCCCAGCTTCAATGCTTCTAACTCTTCTTTCTTTGGTTGACTGTCATCTTCGAAAGTCGGCTTCTTTTCTTCTCCTATCACATATATCATTAAGTCCTTACTCATAAGTAAGGCTTCCATGCGCATTACCCATTCGGGATAATTATCTCTGTCCAATTTGTCAATAGAGATATGATATGCCATAATCTTCTTGTTTCTATTACTTTCGGTGACTGTAATGTTAAAAGGATTTACCTTTTACAAACCTTTATCCTTGAAAATTACTTTGGAACGTTTCTTGACGCCGTTTGTTGTTGATCATCTCAGCTTTCACCTTTCTTGTGAAAGTTCTTCGAATTCTCTTGTATCTTCACTTTCGTTTACTCTTGAGGATCTTTCTGCTCTTCAGAATCTTTCTACTCTGATACCACTTGTTGAGTTCTAACGGCTTATCTTTAATTGTTGAACTCTTGTACTATTTGTTGATGTAGAGAGTGAGCTTAACTAGCTAAGCTCAACTGTGGAATTCACCATGCCACAAGAACTAAGCTAGAGTGATGTTAGAACACCTCTATAATCATCAATAGCTTAGCAAGCTTCCTGAAACTGAAAATAGAATATCACCGGAACTTCATCGGACTGATACCAGACTCTTACCGTAATCTCATCGTAATTGTATCGGAATGTTACCCGAATCAACTGCAATTTTGTTTGTAGTTACTTCAAATGATTGTTGATGAAGTAAGGAAGTAATACCTGAGCTTCCTTCAGTGAATGAACTCTATCTAAAGTTTAAGAAAAAACTTCATCAGTTATGGATGTCTTTACTTTCAGACACAGTACTGTGCGTACTTGTCCCATTTCACAGAAGTCTTTTGATCAACTTATAGTTGAGACTACTGGCTTCAAGATGAGCTATCTCTCATGAAAAAATTTACACTATGTTGTGAGATCTACCTTGTAGATGTACCAAAAATTATTTACTGAGAAAATTGTAACTGTTAACTAACTTTCACAGTAACATGAAATCACTCAGATTTATTCACATACAAAGAATATGCTCAAACTTCCACATGAACATGTGTTTTCTATTAGAGAAGATGTGTACAAAAAATAGCTTGGCCTCACTTTGCTCATAGCTATGGAAAACTCTCCTAATCTGAATAGTTATTCCTTACCATCTCTCTCAGATGAATACCTGAGAGTTCAGGTTCTGTTATTCATCTCTACATACGCAATCTTTGGTGTCTTCTATATCACTATCCTTAGTTTCTATCTGCGCTATTCTATTCCGGTTCTATGAATTCTCTCTGCTCTCTTCTTCGCTCATAATATTATGATCTTCTACCTCATATATATACATTTTGTTCCGAGATTCAAAACTCGTATTTCTGGAAGTTTCTATGAACTATATTACAGTCGTGAATTTGTCCCTTCATTAAGGCTTGTTTTTTTGAATGCTTTGTTTCTCCTTCTCTTTGTCTTTCTTAGTCTTTATGTCTGTCTCTATTTGAAATTTGTGAGTGATTGTTCAACAGATCCCCCTCAGTCACTAATTTGCATTCTCTGATCTTTCATATATTCTTCTTTTCTTTTATATCTGCCATTTCTTTGAATCTACTTGTCTTTACTCCATCCAAGCTCTTTGTCAGAATATCTGCAATCTGATTTTTTGTAAGAGTGAATACTATTTCAATCTCCTTCTCCATTACCTTTTCCCTCAGGAAATGATATTGAATCTCTATGTGTTTTGTTCTTGCATGAAATACTAGATTTGTTGCAAGATACAACGAGCTCATATTATTGTTATTTTGATATATCTAAGAACTCTTTGTCCTGCAACCCAATGTTGATCCTTCGGACAATGCATAAACTATGAGAGAAATCCCACTCCATAACTAAGATCTGGTCTTGTTAGCGTAGCATAAATTAAGCTTCCCACTAACGACTGATACTTCCTCATATCTTTAAACTCTTCACCACTATATTTGCTGAGTTTATGATTGACTTCAAGCGGTGTTGAAGCTTCTCTGCAATTCTCCATGTTAAACTTCTTTAGTAAGTTTAGGAGATATCTTTCTTCCGAAACATATACACCATGATCTGTATATGTAACTTCCATACCAAGAAAGTATGATAACTTTCCTAGATCACTCATCTTGAACTCTTTTTCAAGAAATCTTTTTACCTCCTTGATTCCTTCATCTGAGGTACTTGTGATTATACCCAAAGATAATTTGGACAATTCTTTTCCTTTAGCATTGCTCTTGCAAACTCAATTAGAGTTCAGTTTCTTCTTTCTGCTACTCCATTTTGTTGTGGTGTATACCTGCAAGTTATTTCTCTTTTGATACCTGCATTCCATAGATAATCATTGAACTCTCGAGAAAAATATTCTCCTCCTCCATCATACCTTAGTCTTTTGAGTTTCTGTCGTGTAAGTCTTTCAGTATATGCATGAAAATGCCTGAAAGCTCCAAACACTTCTAACTTCTCTTTCAAAACATAAAGAGTTATCCATCTTGTTGCATCATCAATAAAAAGAACATAATACCTTGAGACACTGATAGATCCTTCTTTTGTTGGTCCCCATACATCTGTATGTATGAGTTCTAACACATCATCGTGTTTGTACCCTTTCTTCTGAAATGGTAACCTGTGTGCTTTTCCCATCTGACAGGCTTCGCACTTGTGAATCATATGTTGATTCTTCATATTTGGTAATCCTCTCACGGATTGTTTCTCCACCATAGTTTTGATTCTTGTTTCATTAAAATGTCCTAACCTCTTATTGTAGAGGTCTAACTCTGTCAATACTTCATCACCATGTGTGATTAAGGCGAGACCAACATTCCCTTCTCGTTTAAGAGTAAAAAGTCTACCTTCCTTTTCACCATGGACAATTTGAATGTATCCATTCTCTGGATCTTCACCAAATACTTCTTCATTTGTAAACCTGACTTGAAAACCTTTTTCTACTATCTGTCCCACACTAATCAGATTCTTTGGGATTATTGGAACATACAAAACATTTGTTAGTAGGTCAGCTCCATTCTTACACTTTACTTTTCCAATAGACCTTACATTATGTTTTGTGTTATCACCTGTTTGTACTGGATGATTTGAAATACCTCCTTCAAGTTCTGATAACAATTCTATATTTCCTGACAAATGATTTGAACAACCAGAGTCAATATAGAATACCTTGAGGTCTTCATTCTCTGACATACTTATTGAGTTCATCATCAATGTTGTATGACTGTCATTCTGCGTATCATTCGCATAGTTGTAGTAGGTAGTGTTGTGAGACTGATTCTGTCCCCAACTTCTTGCTCCACCTCTACCATATCCACCTCTTTGGCTTTGTCTTCCTCTTTGATATCTTCCGCTTTTGCCTCTACTGTTATTGTTCTGATTCTGACTTGATCCTTGAGAATTATGCCAGCAATCATGAGCCAAATGATTGCTTAATCCACAGATCCAACAAGTCTTCTTGTTGTTAGTCTGATTACCTCTTCCTTTACCTCTACTTTTACTTCTTACGTTACCTCTTCCTCTTGCAAAATTTGCTTGAGTAGACATCTCTTCTTCATCTTTTTCTTTACCTTTATCACCTTTCTTCTTATTCTTTGCATACATAGCCGAACTATGTCCTTTATCTCCGTCTGTCTTCAAATCTTGCTCAAACATTAACATTAGTCCAAGCAACTGATGTAAATCTGGTACAAAATGATTTAAAGAAAGTTCAATTGAGAGTATGAAAGGTTTCCACCTTTCATCTCCTCTCAGTCTTGCAAGCACTTGTGCTATCAACATGAGATCTTCAATATCTTCATCAATAGATCCAAGACTGTCCGCCAAGTCTTTCATCTTAGTGACATAATCACTAATGCTTTGACTTTGCTTTTTCTTGAACATTGTAAACTCTGACCATAAGCTAACCTTCCTAGCTTTCGTCGTATTTTGGAAATGATCTTCCAATCCACTCCATATGTCTTCCGCTTTCTCCAGACCTCTAATGTGCGGTAGTAGATGATCTGTAATGGTATTGTAGATATAAGCTCGTGCCGTTGCATCTTTCTTCTGCCACAGCTTCAATGCTTCTAACTCTTCTTTCTTTGGTTGACTGTCGTCTTCGAAAGTCGTCTTCTTTTCTTCTCCTATCACATATATCATTAAGTCCTTACTCATAAGTAAGGATTCCATGCGCATTACCCATGCGGGATAATTATCTCTGTCCAATTTGTCAATAGAGATATGATCTGCCATAATCTTCTTGTTTCTGTTACTTTCTGTGAGTGTAATGTTAAAAGGTTTTACCTTTTACAAACCTTTACCCTTGAAAATTACTTCGGAACGTTTCTTGATGCCGTTTGTTGTTGATCTTCTCAGCTTTCACCTTTCTTGTGAAAGTTCTTCGAATTCTCTTGTATCTTCACTTTCGTTTACTCTTGAGGATCTTTGTGTTCTGATACCACTTGTTGAGTTCTAACGGCTTATCATTAATTGTTGTACTCTTGTACTATTTGTTGACGCAGCGAGTGAGCTTAACTAGCTAAGCTCAACTGGAGAATTCACCACGCCACAAGAACTAAGCTAGAGTGATGTTAGAACACCTCTATAATCATCAATAGCTTAGCAAGCTTCCTGAAATTGAAAACAGAATATCACCGGAACTTCACCGGACTGATACCGGACTGTTATCGTAATCTCACCATAATTGTACCAGAGTGTTACCGGAATCAATTGCAATTTTGTTTGTAGTTACTTCAAATGATTGTTGATGAAGTAAGGAAGTAATACCTGAGCTTCCTTCAGTGAATGAACACTATCTGAAGTTTAAGAAAAAACTTCATCAGTTCTGGATGTCTTTACTTTCAGACATAGTACTGTGCGTACCTGTCCCGTTTCACAGAACTCTTTTGATCAACTTATAGTTGAGACTACTGGCTTCAAGGTGAGCTATCTCTCATGAAAAACTTTACACTATGTTGTGAGATCTACCTTGTAGATGTACTGGAAAATATTTACTGAGAAAACTGTAATTGTTAACTATCTTTCACAATAACATGAAATCACTCAGATTTCTTCACATACAAAGAATACGCTCAAACTTCCACATGAACATGTGTTTTCTATTAGAGAAGATGTGTACAAAAAATAGCTTGGCCTCACTTTGCTCATAGCTATGGAAAACTCTCCTAATGTGAATAGTTATTCCTTACCATCTCTCTCAAATGAATACCCAACCGTTCAGGTTCTGTTATTCATCTCTACATACGCAATCTTTGGCGTCTTCTATATCACTATCCTCAGTTTCTATATGTGCTATTCTATTCCGGTTCTATGCATTCTCTCTGCTCTCTTCTTCGCTCATAATATTATGATCTTCTACCTCATATATATACATTTTGTTCCGAGATTCAAAACTCATATTTCTGGAAGTTTCTATGAACTATATTACAGTCGTGAATTTGTCCCTTCACTAAGGCTTGTTTTTCTGAATGCTTTGTTTCTGCTTTTCTTTGTCTTTCTTAGTCTTTATGTCTGTCTGTATGTCAAATTTGTGAGTGATTCTTCAACAGTATCAATCACTTCTTGGCTAATAAGCTTAACTACACCAATGAAGACAGAAATC
This sequence comes from Ceratopteris richardii, assembly GCA_020310875.1. Lineage (NCBI taxonomy): Eukaryota > Viridiplantae > Streptophyta > Polypodiopsida > Polypodiales > Pteridaceae > Ceratopteris > Ceratopteris richardii. The sequence goes on from CM035406.1 coordinate 111,401,626, forward strand.
ATAGGTGGATGGCGGTTACATTCAGCACCCCCTTTCAATTCTTCCTAATCTCTATGTATGCTCCAAACGAGGATGCTGTGAGGATTGATACTTGCTCCTCCTTGAACTTGTTTTCTCATAATGACATGATTTGCAGTGACTTCAATATGATGGAAGACCCCTCTGATAGGTGGAACAACAAGGGCCGCATCATTGATGGCCAGGTGAAAGATACATGGGAGCAAACCAAACTGTTTTTGGATCTGGTCAAAGTCACTAGGACCACGAAGGTCCTCAAAACCATCCCCTGAAGACGTAGAGAAAACCTATACCGTCCGCTATGGAGACTTGAAGAAGAAGTTAATAAAGGGAAGATTCAATCTTAGAAGGGACTCCAAAATATTAGAGGAAGATTAAGATACGAGGAGGAGATCAAAAGGAAAAATCTTCAAATTTATTTTAAGGAATGGTGGGCTGGTAAGGCAAATAGACCTTCCAAAGAGATGTGCAATATTCTCAGAAGAAGACAAATTAGAGACGAGATCCCGCTACTGCTTGACAAGAATGGGGTGGAATGTAAGACAGAGGAAGAGAACATTGGCATTATAGAAGCACACTTCACGAGTCTCTTGGGTGGTGCATGTCCCCTCTCCCCCCATAGGTGAGATTGCATGGCCACCATCTCTCGAACTTCCTTGCATAGAATCCCATGCAACTTGAGCACTCTACTTGATGCCACCATTTTCGAACAAGAGATCCTTGAGGTTATTGATTCGCTTCCGAACGGCAAGAGCCCGGGGCTTGATGGGATCACTAATGAGTTCTTTAAATCATTCAAATATGTGGTGTCTTACATCTTGTTTGGCTTGAGGCACTCGAGTTTGGTGCCCTTCCTGCTTGTCTAAACAATGGCATCATCAAACTTATTCATAAAAAAGGGGAGAGGAACACAATTGAGAACTGGAGATCTATCACAATGCTTCAAACCAGATATAACATTCTTGCTAAAGTCATTGCCATTAGGATATCCTGCCATTTAGACTAGTGGCTTAGCAAAGACCAAAAAGCTTCATTAAGGGAAGGTCAATATTGGAAGCCATCATTGATATCTGGGAAGGTCTAGACTTCACTGAAGAATCTAATCAGGACATTGTCTTCCTCAAGATTGACTTTGACAAAGCCTATGACATATTGGAATGGGACTATGATTTACAATCGCTGAAAGACCTCAGGTGTAGTCAGAGATTCCTCAGGATGATCTCCACTCTCCTTGGTAATGTTCGACCAAAGTCAATGTCAACGGGCAACTTTCAAAGGCAATCAAACTGAAACGATCAATTAGGCAAGGCTGCCCATTGGCCCCGCTGCTCTTTGCCATCGCCACAGAAGGACTTAGCCAACTTGTGGAACGATAGATGGAGCTTGGTCGCATAAGAGGCATCACTTTGCAACATAACTTTGGCCAAATGACCATGAGGCTATTTGCGGATGACACAAATGCCTTTGTTCACAATGACGATTCCAGCTTGGAAACCTTTTGGTGGTGCCTCGACACTTTTTACGAGGCCTCTGGGTCCAGAATTAACCATTCCAAGACTATGTTCAGGGCTATCAAAGGGAATCAACCCAATCTCCTCATTGTACAGGGATGCCAAAGCATTCAATAGGGTCAGGTTGTTCGCACTCTATTTTTCTTCAACACTCTCTCATAGTCCTTGTCTCCTCCTATTCATGATTTTCATATGCAATCAACCTTATCTCTCTTAGTGCCTCACACCCTCTTTTTCTTCACTACTTTGCCTGTATGCTTCTCCTATCTGAGTCACGTTTTCTCTATTATATATCCTTCTTCTCTATTATATATCCCATTTTCTCTTTATTAGTCACTCTTTTCCATTGTTTTATTTTACCTCTACTGTTAGTGTCAAAATTACCAATATAATTTTTATTTCACAATCAACTTTTACAATTTTTAGTCTTCGCAATATTATAGATAGAAGGTATTTTAAACACTGTAAATGATCATTTATGGGTCTTTCATAACAAAATATCACAAAATAATAGATATAGTGCATGATGAAGAAGTATTATGTTAGGATATCTTAAATTGGATATAATATTATTGATATGCTTCTTTTGTTTTGGTTTTTTAATTATTTTACTTAAATACTATTCTCATCATCAAAATCATAATTGGTATCTAATCAATCTTCCTCATCACTACTTCCATCTAGTGATTCATATCCTACCTATGCAACATGGACAATATTATGTTGGTCACGGTATGATCAATATCAAACCCCTATGGATATCCTTCTTGAGTCCATGAACAAAGAAGAAGTTTAGATCATCTTGAAAGGGGTTGATCATCCTTAGAAATGCATTCCAATAGTAGGTGGACTGATGTGATAATTCTTGTTAGTTCCTTTATTAAAATCTAGTATAAAATTTAGGTTTTTAAATAAAATGTAGGGTAAGGTTTAGGTATTTAGTGAACATTGATGATTAAGGTTTGGTTCTTTGTTCTAATTTAGAGAAGTAATTTTAAAAGGGTATGTTAAGTACTTTAGTAAGCATTTGGAGTTAGGGCTAGGTATTTAGGGGAAAGGATTGGGGTTATGTTTTCATTAAAATTTAGCCTTTTGTATAGGTTTTTACCTGAAAAATAGTGTCTAGGTTACTCTTTTATTCACAAATTTGAATTATAGTTAGCTTGTCTTTCAACATTTATGGTTAATGTTAGTCTCTTACTTGAAATTCACGGTAAGGTTTAGACTTTCCATTAAAGTTTAGGGTTGAAGTTAAGTATCTTAGTTCAAATAGTGAAGTGGTTGTGATTGTGCAAGGTGGGGGGTGCAATTGTGTGGTGAGAGGTGAGTGGGGTGGTGTTCTTGGTGGCCACAAGAAGGGAGCTTGTGGGCAGAGTTCCTGGTAGGGCCTGACAAAGGGAAAAGGTGAGATTCGCAAATACAAAAAGGATGTGAAAGAGGAGTAGGATGAGGGTGGTGGTGCACACACTGTAAAGGAGTACAATGGGTTAGTGGTGTACGAGGGGAAATGAGGGGGTCTTACGGGCATGTTGTTTCAAGGTATAAACTAGCACCAGATCTCCTACTCATAACCCCTTATCTTTGATATGAGCATCAAAGTAGGCTTTCTTTCTCTTCTTAGTGGCATACATTCCCATTGTTACATGTAGTCTCGTCTCTCCCAATCATTCTAAGTCAAGTAATCTTGAGGAAAGTTCATGGCCTGTCCACTCATGCTCTTGAGCGATTTTGAGTGTGGGTATCAAAAAGTCTAAAGGCAAAACGAAACGACATTCTGACCAAACACCATCTGGAATGGTGTGGCATTGAGCATTGTTTATAAGGCTACTGGATAAGCCCATAAGGTGTGGTGTAATTGTGAATCCCAATCCGAATGTTTGTTTCTCACAATCTCGGTTAGGATGTTGCACAAAATCTTATTAGTACTCTCAGCCTGTCTGTTAGCTTACGGATGATACGGTGGCGATTTCTTGTGTATTACCATAAAGTCTTGTAGTAGATATTCAATAACCTCATTTAGGAAATGAGTACCCCTATCACTTACAAGCTCGATAGGAAGCTATATCTTGTGAAGACATTCTCGCACAAGAATTTCATAGTGGTGCGTGCATCGTTTTTCTTGGTGGAATTGGCTTCTACCCATTTAGTAAGATAGTTAGTGGCAACGATGATATACTCGGCATGAGAGTTCTTTGTAGGGGGGTTAATAGGTCCAACAAAATCTATTCTGCACTTTGAGAATGCGCACCCTCCCATCATGGGTCATAGGGCCATCTCGTCCATGCATATGGGATACTGAGTCCTTTGACATACATCACATCATTTTACATAGGTGTGGGTGTCCATATGTAGAGTGGGCCACCATAATCCTAAAAATACTATGGCCTTAATAATGCGGTTAGGTCCAAAATGGCCTCCTGCTGCACCCTAGTGTGCAGCTTCCAAAAGGTTGAGATATTCACTCTCGTGCATGCATATACTCAGAGAGCCATCTCTTCCTCGCTTATAAAGATTAGCACCAATGAGCCTGTATTCTAGAGCCTCTTGCTCAAGGCTTTGTTTATGTGCCAAATGTATGTCTTCTAGAAAAGTCTTTGTCCTCAGATAAGTGACTAAAGGTTCACTCCAGTCTGGCGTTTGGGTCACCTGGTATAGAGTGGCGTGTTCTATCAGTGGTCTATTACAACACTTTGGGCATTCATTGCAAAGTCTTTGGACATCTTTTTCCGTTGACAGTCAATACACACCTAGCCTTTTCAAGTTCAATAACGTCGCTTGTCTCGAATGATGTTGCTCTAGTGCACTTATATGTGCTAATTGCAACCAACTATTATACTTATATTCTTCTACACAACAAGCAAGGATATTTTGATGGTCCTGCCTATAGATACTACTGGCGAGGATTCGGTATCTCTGTGCTCCCACTACCTCCTTTTCTTAGGTTCTCACTTCAGGATTCTTGGGTCCATGTGTCACTATTGGAACTCACAGCTTGGTCCATTCAGTGTTGGAACATCAAGCTTACACTATGCTTGAGGTGGATTTGATCTACATCAAAGGTTATCGCGTCAAAAGAATATCCGTTAGAGAGTTCTTTTTCTTATGCTCACTTATTGTATTTTTTTAAAAAGATTGTTCATGGATCTTTTACCATTGTAAAATCCTTGAGCTTTAGACATGTAAAAGTAGAAAGATAGAGCCTAAATCCCGCAAATTTATGGTCGTTGAGTTGCATTCAATCAAGCAATCAATCACCTAAAAGTAGATCAAACTAGATCTTCACTTTTCCTAAATTGTAGGAAAGTGAATTGATTCCCTCCAACAACCATTCCCACCTTCATTTGAATTAAAAATCCACTTGTGGAAGTTGTGGAACACTCCTAGAGTCTATATAAAGACATGAAATCACTTGTACAATACATGGAAGCAATATACATACACTTGTGACCATCATTGTCTTGCTCCTTCTATTTTCCGCATCATCTTCTTCGCCAACAATAATCTTGTAGAGGATGTTGCTCTCTCTCCAGAGCTCCAGATTGAGTGCAAGATAGCTCATTGGAAAGGTATTAGTGTCTAGTCTATGTTAAAAATTCTTATAGCATTTGGTTCAGTATATTGGGAGAAATCTGAGTTTTTTTGTCTCGGGATCAATCTCTACGTATTCCTAAAAAATAGGAGGTACCACTATTGAGTGCGTGATTCATTCCTATAGCATATTTTTCTTATTACTTATACGTTTTTGCAATATATACACTCAACCCTATGTGTATTACTCCCATAAAAGGAGTTTTTCTAATTGTAATCACACTGGTCGCTATGGACATTTGAAGTTCATTGTCTCTTCCATAGATAGTAAGTTTTGAAGTATTTTGATGGCGATGCACCGTGCTGTACTCTCCTTCTCAAGAGCTCCACGACAATATGCTTGGAGCTCAAAACAAAGCTCCTGATGCCGCACACAGTACTCCGCACAAAGGCTGTACAATACGCAGAAAACACAGTACACAGGGAGCACGAAGACAGACTTCTTAGGTCTTACAAATGCGGTCGAACTTACAGTCCGTGACTGACCAGGCCACTATATGTTTTATTAAAGAACATATACAAAGAAGTGTCCGATGGCCATTTGGCCTTTCACATGGACACTAACGATAACAATCTCCCACTAAAGGCCAATATGGCCAGAGTAACTATGGGAGAAAAAAGAAAGAATGATAAAGAATACCTGAGTGTAAGTATACAAACTATACCTCCCACCTGATGGGCATGTTACACAGTATACAAGTGACTGCGTAAGATCAAGAATCAAGTAACCCCCATCAAGTGACAACAGTGTCGAAAGCTATCCTGTGGTAGAGCTTTAGTCAAAGCATCTGCAGCATTATCTCGAGTGTGAACCTTCTCAAGAATAATGCTCTCAGTGGCTAAGCAATCTCTAATGAAGTGATACCTCACCTCAATATGCTTGGTCTTTGCATGATAGACCGGATTCTTAGCCAAAGCAATGGCACTCTGACTATCACTGAGCAAGTGAGGTACATGCTGAGGCAAACCCATATCACAAGCGAGACGAGAAAGCCACAATGCTTCCTTACATGCCTCACTTGCTGCAACATACTCTGCTTCTGTGGTGGAAACAGTTGTACATTCTTGAAGACGAGATCTCCAAGAGATAGCACCTCCAGCAAAGTGAAAAATGTACCCTGATGTAGACTTACGATTGTCTACACAACCAGCATAGTCAGAATCTGTGTAACCAATAATGGATGCTTTCCCTCTACCTAAGCATAGACACTTTTCCTTAGTGCCACTCAGATATCTCATAATCATTTTGACCGCTTCCCAATGTTTCTTGCCAGGATTAGACATATATCTGCTCACAACTCCCACTGCAAATGCAATGTCTGGTCTCGTAGCTACCATAGCATACATGAGACTACCAACAGCAGACTGATAGGGAACTTTGGTCATGAATTCCTTTTCCTCATCTGATTTGGGGCAGTCATCCTTGCTCAATTTCACATATGTGGGTAAAGGTGTACTCAATGCCTTTCCACCCTGCATATTGAATCGGTGAAGTACTTTGGATATGTACTCACTTTGAGACAAGTATATGCATCTTTTACTCCTATCACGAGTAATGCGCATGCCAAGAATATGTTTGGCATCCCCCAAATCCTTCATATCAAATGTCTGACTCAACTTCTTTTTGAGAATTGACAAATCATAAGAGGACTTCCCAGCAATCAACATATCATCGACGTAAAGTATCAAGCATATCAAGTTGCCATCAGAACATCTCTTTGTGTAGAGACAATGATCCTCATTGCTCCGAGAATAGCCTTGGGACTTCATAAAAGCATCAAACTTGTGGTACCATTGTCTAGGAGACTGTTTAAGTCCATACAAGCTCTTCTTGAGCTTACAAACTAGACTTTCCTTGCCAGGAACTACATAACCCTCTGGTTGTTCCATATAGATCTCATCTTTAAGATCTCCATGCAAGAAAGCTGTTTTCACATCCATTTGGACTAGCTCTAAGTCCTCCATTGCAACGAATCCAAGCAACATGCGCAAAGTAGTCATCTTGACCACTGGAGAGAAGATTTCCTCAAAATCAACACCATGTTGTTGCTTAAAACCCTTTGCAACAAGTCGTGCTTTATATTTTGGAGAAGCACTATCTGATGTGAATTTCAGCTTATATACCCATTTACATGGTAAAGCTTTCCTGCCCTTTGGCAAAGGTACTAAGTCCCAAGTACCATTCTTGTGAATAGAATCCAACTCACTCTTCATGGCACGCTCCCACTTGACATGATCCCCTGTCTGCATAGCCTCTTTGTAGCAAGAGGGCTCACCGGCATCTGTTAGCATAACAAAATCTAAACCTGGAACATATCTATCAGGTGGATATGAGACACGTGCAGAACGTCTCAATGGTTGCTGAACAGGAACATGTGCAGACTGATCTGAATGGACATTCTCTTGAACATCCCTATGTGCAACATTTTTATGCATGCTAACCGGAGGACTAGTATCCTCAAACACCACTCTTCTCACTTCAACCTCCTTAATGGGCTGTTTATGCATCTTAGACTCATTAAAAATGACATCACTACTTCTGATCACTGACCGTGTTTCAGGATCCCATAAGCGATATCCAAATTGTCCTTCTCGACCATATCCAAGAAAAATGCATTTCTTTGACTTATGGTCCAACTTCTGTCTAAGATTCTTGGGTATATGAACATATGCTTCACACCCAAAAACTCGAAGATGATCATAATATGGTGGTTTCCCTGTCCATAACTCTTGTGCCACTTTCAGACCTTTGGCAGTACTAGGTGAAAGGTTAATCACATGAACTGCAGTCAATACTGCTTCTGCCCAAAAACCTTGTGAGAGGTTTGCATGATGCAACATAGAGACTACTCTATCTTGAATAGTTCTATTCATCCTCTCAGCTACACCATTCTGTACTGGGGTATAAGGAGCTGTAAACTCTCTACGAATCCCTCTACACTGACAGAAAAGGCTGAATTCATGTGAGGTATACTCACCCCCATTATCTGAACGTAAAGCCTTAAGCTTAGTTCCTTTTTCAGTCTCAACTGAAGCAAGCCATTTTCTAAAAGTAGGGAATACATCATCCTTCGATTCGATAGGATATACCCAGACTTTTCTAGTAGCATCATCTATGAAAGTGACAAAGTAAAGAGAACCACCTAAGGACCTAGTGGGCATAGGACCACACACATCTGTATGCACAAGATCTAAAGGCTGAATTGAAGAGTCAATGTGCGTTTTATGCACATTTCTGGTTTGCTTTCCATATTGACAATGCTCACAAAATGAAAAATCAGAGAAAGATAACACAGGTAAGTAGCCAGAACGAGAAAGATTTTCCATTCCACTACGAGATATATGGCCCAAACGACCATGCCAAATACAAGCCATAGGCTGTTCAGTAACAGCTAACAAGTGTTCTTTCTGTGATACAAATAAAGGGTAAAGTGAGCCAACTTTCCTTCCTTTTGCAATAACCATATTGCCCTTTGATATACGAAAGGACTGAGCATAGAAGACCACCTTGTAACCAAGGTCATCAAGTTGACCAACTGACATCAAACTGCGTGATAACTGAGGTACATGACGTACATTATGCATAGTAAATTTTGAACCATCAATGAACTGCACAACTACATCTCCAATCCCCACAACATCACACTGGTAAGAGTCACCAAGTCTCACGGTACCAAGAGACTTTGCTGCATAATTAGAGAACCATTCTCTATGTGGTGTCACATGGAAAGAAGCACCAGAATCTAGCAGCCAGGTGTGGGAAGGAGAATCAGCCATAAGTGCCTCAGATGGCACAGTACTATCAAGTGTCAACACATCAGCATCATCAGAAATAGCATTAATTTCTTCAATCTTCACAGTCGAAGTAGATGGTGCAGGTAACTGTTTAACATGCCCATCAACATTCTGTCCTTTACCTTTAGCATTCTTTAATGCATAACAGTCTTTCTTCATGTGTCCTTTCTTATGACAATAATGGCATTCAATATCCCTCTTCCTTGATTTACTTCTGCTCTTATTCCGTTGACCATTCTTTTCCTTGTTCTTGCTCCTGCCACGTTGTTGATTCTTTCCTTGGTAAGAATCACGAACATTGTATGCATCTCCACTCTGAGTGCCAACCATAGATTTTCTACGAATCTCCTCACTCAAGAGTGCTCCACATATGTCATCATAGACGAGTTTACCACCTGGTGCACTATTGCTAATAGCTGTGCAAAATGTATCCCATGATGATGGCAGGGTGCATAACAGCAATACTGCTTTCATTTCATTGTCCATATCCATTTTCTGAGCCTGTAACTGGGAGAATATGGCATCAAACTCATTTAGATGAGCAGCAACACTATCTGTGTCCTTCATACAAAGGTCGTATAATTTTCTCATCAGATATACTTTATTTGATGCCGTCTCTTTTTCATATGTATTGCATAACTTCTTCCAAAGCTCCTCTGCACTTTCAGAGTCTAATACTGTAAAGTAAACATTATCTGCCAGGTGCAAGCGAATGGTAGAGCTGGCCATTTCATCTAACTCATCCCAATCATCTTCATCCATGTCAGCAGGCTTCTTTGAAATCCCATTTACTGGCTTCCATTGCCTTCTTTGAATCAGCACATCTTTAATCTGATTCTTCCATAGAGCAAAGTTTGTGCCATCGAATTTTCGGATCTCAAAATGGTCTTTGCCCTGCAAGTTATAGCTCCTCCTCGGAACGCTAGCACTAGACCCTGATCCACCGGATGTGCCTGAGACCTCTGATGCCATGATCGTAGAGAACTGAATAGAATGATAATGGAGCTAGAAGAGTCCAAACACCAACAAATAAGTGTATCAAGGAGTAAATCGACCACTATATAATTGACTAAACCAGAAATCTGGAAAAATTTTGCCAGAGTATCCTCTGCAAAATTAGCATATGACCAGTGTCAAAGTATCATAAAACTGCAAGTACTGACATGTCTACCTGCATAGTGAATCACTGACTCCACTGCATATAATCAGTTACCCAATAGAAGCCAACTAGGCTTATCGAGCACCTATGAACAACTATCATACATCTCCTATGGCGAGGCTGGGTAAGTCTTCCACCTGCATCACCGAAGAGACCCCGACATCTGGGTGTCTCCCAGTTAAGAAAACCTCACCACGACCCTCTTTATCAAACGTAAAAGGCTTTATGCAAAGAACGTAACCGCTATATCAATTCCCACATGGACGTACATAAGCGGTATCCATAGAAGCGTACATGGTGTGTATGTGCTCAATATATGCAGTAAAATGACACTAAAAGGCTGAATACATAGCCCAAAAACTAGCCAATAACACCTGCAAGTGTCTGTCAACTCTGATGTTTTAGGCTTTAAAAACCTGCATAAATTTGCAGCAACTGCTCCCACCAAAACTGAAAACCCCTCAAGAAACCTGTAGTTTTACGAGTGTGGCTGAAAATACAGCCCCAAAGGTTGATATTTATTGTCTGAGGAGTACAAGGAACACTCTTCTTGATGTTCTTGGACCTGTGTGAAGAGAACTACGTGCGAAAGTACTCCGAAATGGTTCCAAAAACACCCCAAAATTGCTTCAGAAATAGGCTTTAAAAGCAAAAATGAAGCTTTGAGGGACCAAAACTTGTTCAAGGTAATGTCAACCTTAGTCTTTCCCCTTCTTCAAACACCACAAGAGTGTAGCTTAGTGGCAAGAGATTGCCACAGTTAAGCGAGCTCTGGAGGGAACAGTACTGGGATGGGTGACCTCCCGGGAAGTACCGGGAACCTCTATATTCCTTGATCGTTGAGGTCCTCCCTCGCGCGCAGCCAACGGCGCCAACGGTGACTTCGGTGACTCGGATGACAAGGTCTATGCCAAGGTCGCCGCCTTAGTCGTAAGCCTTGGAGAACGCCTTGCTTCGCTCGCACAAAAGGAACAATGCTTTTTGCCTCGAACTGCTCTGATACCAGTGAAGTATTTTGATGGCGATGCACCGTGCTGTACTCTCCTTCTCAAGAGCTCCACGACAATATGCTTGTAAGCCTTGGAGAACGCCTTGCTTCGCTCGCACAAAAGGAACAATGCTTTTTGCCTCGAACTGCTCTGATACCAGTGAAGTATTTTGATGGCGATGCACCGTGCTGTACTCTCCTTCTCAAGAGCTCCACGACAATATGCTTGGAGCTCAAAACAAAGCATCTCCAAGCCTTGCTTCGCTCGCACAAAAGGAACAATGCTTTTTGCCTCGAACTGCTCTGATACCAGTGAAGTATTTTGATGGCGATGCACCGTGCTGTACTCTCCTTCTCAAGAGCTCCACGACAATATGCTTGGAGCTCAAAACAAAGCTCCTGATGCCGCACACAGTACTCCGCACAAAGGCTGTACAATACGCAGAAAACACAGTACACAGGGAGCACGAAGACAGACTTCTTAGGTCTTACAAATGCGGTCGAACTTACAGTCCGTGACTGACCAGGCCACTATATGTTTTATTAAAGAACATATACAAAGAAGTGTCCGATGGCCATTTGGCCTTTCACATGGACACTAACGGTAACAAGTTTTTTGAGCTAGTCCACACAAACCTAACGATGTTGTATCAAATCTTTCTCCTTGATTCTCCAAAGTACATAGTGCATTTCTTTGCGCTTAGCGCATGCCTATAAGGTCTATTTGAGTCTCCATAAGCTCAAGGGCTGGTCTTCTGTTAGTTGGTTGGACCAAACTTCGTCGCTTCGAAACGCACTTTTCTACCTCCTACAAGCTTCTCCAAGTTCTTTCAGTGGTATCAGAGCTAGATCAAGATGGGTGACGACTTTCCCTCAATGATCAAGAAGCTTCATTGAGACAACTACATGGCTTGGAAAATCAGAATGGAGGCCTATTTTCAAGGTATAAATCTTTATGGAATTGTAGTAGGTGATGAAGCTATACCTATTCCAAGGTCCAAAGGAGGACCTACACAAGAGGAGACAGATAAGCTCACACTTTGGTGGGGAAGGGATGCTCAAGCAAGGTCGTACCACATATTAGAGGATGCAAGACATCTCAAGAGACTTGGGATGCCCTCGAGACTTTCTTTTCTGCTAGTACCAAAGCAAGAAAGAATCATCTTTGGAATGAGTTCAACCAAATGAAGAAGACACCTAAACAAACCATCATAGAGTTTGTTACCAAGGTCAAGGAGGTTGTGGATCAGTTAGCATCCATAGGAGAGCTGATTGAAGAAGAGGCTATCATGAGGCAAATTCTCAACGGCATTCGAAGTGATAAGCAATGGTAATCCTTCACGACGGCTTATGATCTCATCATGGTTATGCAGACTCCAGACTTCAACATCTTTCTTGGACAATCAATCAAGAGGCCAAAAATAGCATAAACGAAGGTAACTCCTATCATGGTAATTCAACTAGTGCTCTATATGCAGATAAGAAGGATAAGAAGCTGAAAGGCAAAAAGAAGGAAGAAGATGAAGAAGAGACTTCCCAAGCCAACTTTGCAAGCAAGAGCAAATGGAAAGGGAAGAAGAAAGGACCAAACCAAGACAAGGCCAAAGGTCAAAATGTTCAACCTTGTGCCATATGTGATAAGAGCAACCACACCACTCAGAATTGTTGATTCAATGGGAAGACCCAAAAAGGAAGTGGAAGAGGTGGATATGGCAGCAATAGAGGCAGAGGTGGATACAACTTCAATAATAACAATAGAGGCTATAATAGAAGGGACTACAACAATTATTCAAAAGACCAACCACATGGAGACTCATTTCTTCTCATGAATCTAAGCCACAAAGAAGGTAAAGAAGATGATCATTTGTTCTACATAGATTACGGATGTCTATGTACCCACTATCACTAAAAACCTAATAAGTGTAGGCCAAATAGTTGAAAAAGTCTTGCAAGTTAGGTTCATCCAACATGGAGCTTTTGTGGAAGATCCATGTCAAGGCTTCAAGAAGATAGCTAGAGGTGAGAAGCATGGTAGGCTCTTTACTTTTGAAGTAGGAGAAACCAGGAACATAGGTCTATTCACTTTTGGGTCTCAAACCCTAAGTGAGCTTGAAATGCGGCATAAGAGACTTGCTTATGTGAATAAAAGAACTTTGAAGGATATATGTAGGGATCAAAGTGTTCTAGGACTGCCGAAAATATCAAAGCAACACATGATCAATAGGTGTGATGCATGTTAGATTGGGAAGGTAGAAAGACAACCATTCACCCAGAAAGGCTACATCCAAAACAACTTATTGGACTTAGTACATACAGATCTATGGGGACCAAGTCATGAACCTTCATTGGCAAGATCAAGGTATTATGTCTCATTTATTGACGACCATAGTAGATGGACTATTCTATACTTTATCAAGAGTAAGAATGAAGTGTTTGATTGCTTCAAAACGTATCTAGATCATGTGGAGAATCATACAGGTAGATCACTAAAGAAGCTCAAATCTGATGGAGGGGGAGAATACTTATCCAAAGTGTTTAATGAGTTCTTGCAGGACAAAGGTAAAAGGGAAGTGACTACCAGGTACTCTCCTCAACTAAATGGAATTGCAGAGAGGAGAAACAAGACATTGGTTGGATTAGCTAGAACAATGCTTGAACAGAAGAAGTTTCCACATTATCTATGGGTAGAGGATATTAAAATTGTTGTGTACCTTGTCAATAGACTACCATCCAAATCACTTGAAGGTATGACTCCCTATGAAACCTGGTATGGAAGAAAATCTAGTCTTGGACATTGCAAGGTGTTTGGTTGTTTAGCTTATGTTCATGTATCATCACAAATAAGAGGTAAGCTAGATGACAAGGCAACAGAGGCACTGTTTATTGGATATGATTCAACTCAAATGGGTTATAGGTTCTATAATCCTTTAACCAAGCATTTCACTACAAGTAGAGATGTTGTGTTTGAAGAACACAAGTCTTGGTATGATGAAGATAAACAAAAGGTAACTCTACCATATGATCTTGATTCTGATTCTGATCAATTAGGAAGCAAGCATGATACACATGTCTAGGATCCAAGAAGTGATACAAACGATGACCAAGATGAAAGGGAAAAGGATTACAAGATATGGAAGTCAAGAGGCAAAGCAAACATGCAAGAGGTTGGAGAATGCTCCAAACAAGCACCTAGAAGATGAGCAAGAGAGAAGAAACAACCAGAAAGGTATGGATATGATTCCACATTTGTTATGAAGCATTCAATCTACTTGGCAAAAGATTCAATTTGAGAAGAACCATCAACCTAGGAAGTGAATTAATCAGCATATTTACCATTTCTTCATCTGATATCTCAACTCCTACATTTAGAAGTTGATCTCTCAAGTCAACGAGTCTCGTAATGTGGGTTTCAATTGACTCACCAGCCTTCATCCTTGTATTTGCTAGTTGTCTCCTTAAGTGGACTTTCCTAACAAGATTTCTGCTTTGAAAAAGATTCTCAAGCTTTAACCAAGGTTTTCTAAAACTTTTGCAAGATCTGATCTATGGTAGAATATGCTTTATAACACTCATTGCTATGAATGAAAGTGCTAAAGCATCTATAGCATCCCACCTTGCCTGATCTTCAGTAGGAGGAACTCTAGGTAAAGACCTAGGAGTGACCCTGGATATAGAAGTGGTTACCTCTTCTTCAGTTGGTTCTGCAATTGTGATTCCAGCACCTCTTGAAGTTGTTGTATCCCCTTCTTCAGCTTCTCGTCTTGGTCTTGTTAAGGATCCATTGATGATACTCCATAAATCCTTTGTCACTAAAATATTCATCATCATGAAACTCCACATGGGATACTTAGAAGATCCATCCAACTTGTCCTCAATCTCAATTCTAATCTCACTCATCTTAACTAAGTGTATATGTCAATTATGCTCTGATACCAAGTGTTGGAATTTGGGGCCCCAGGATCGTTCCAAACTAAAACCTTTTAAGCATACACACTTAATTAATTAAGATGATAAGTGAGAGATAGAAAGAAAGATATTGAGACAAGGATAGGTAACGTAAGCTCGATGCTTACTCACTAAAAATTACTCAACCATATAAAGTGGTGCACTCACTAATGGAAGAATATCCAAGAAGATGATGATACAAAATTTAGATTATGTTGAAATAATCTGTGTGTGTGAAGTGAATGAGCAACGAAGCTAACCTTATTCTCACAAAATAGTGTAACAAAATTGTAAATCAACCAACCCTAATTTTGAGATTAGGGTAGAAAACCTTAAAAATAAAATATAAGGTTAACTCACAAAAGATAGTTACCACCACCTTGTAGAAGACTTCTTGCTCCACGAGAGTAGCCTCTCCTTCAACAAAATATCACCTCCTCAAGAGTGTGAGACTCTTCCTCCATGATCTCCTTGAGATTTCTTGAGTGAGTGATTTGAACAATGAGCTTGGCTCCTTCTTATATAGGTTTGAACTACTCTCCAAAAGCTTTACTAAAAGCTAAATCGTTGTTGGAAGTAAAAAACTACGAACGAATAAAAAATAAAGCTTCTTTACGAAAACCATAAATCGGTGCTCTTGCTTTTGCTTTTCTAAAAACAAAGTCTCCACACGCTGCCGCTGCTGGGATTCGAACCCAGGTAGGTGGGTTGAAGAACGCAAAATTGGCGCTCTTGTTTTTGCTTTTCTAAAAACAAAGTCTCCACGCACTGTTGCTGCTGGGATTCGAACTTGGGTGGATTGAAGAAGCTTTTAAAACCATTTGGGCTAGACCACAATGCCCACACTTTTGCTTAAAAAGTATCCAATAAAGAGTACTAATATATGTATGTTGCGCCCGTCTGAGATTTGAATAGAGAATGGCATGAGCTTTTGAACAATTGTTGGACCATATGATATTGACTCCAACAAGAGGTGTTGATTTCTTCCCCAACAATGGTATCAACACATTTCAAAGAATCATTGTAGGAGGTCAAAGCAACCATTTGAAGTTGTTAAAGCTCTTGGGAAAGGACATCTACCATGCCTGCAAGCTACATCAATATTGAGAAGTGGATTTTCAAGCTAAGAGCAAACAACTTAATAGATATAAAGGGAGGAAGATATAAGAAGGTAATCATTTTGAAATTTTCCTATTCACACTCAAGGAAAGCTTAGGAAGCATAGAATCTTAAGCAATCACTGAGTATGATACCCAAATAGAGAAGTTGGTGAAAGGAAACTATCAACCTTTGAGACTTCGAGTTAGCAATTTCCATGGGAAAGGGACTATGGGGATTAGTTAGTGGAGTTGAACCTAGGCCTCAATATGAAGAGCCATTTAGTCAAGCACAATAAAGGGAAGTGAATGAGTGCTTGAAAGAGATAGGAAAGTTATATTCATCTTATCTCAACATATTTGTGATAGCATGATTGGCCATATCAATGACTTGGACTCATCCAAGAAGTTGTGGGAGGGTTTGGAGAGATTGTACTCCACCTTCATGAGGCATGAAAGATTCAACTCAAGAATGAGTTGAATAAGTTAAGGAAGGCTTCAAATAGAAACATTGATGATTATATCCTTAAGGTAAAAGAAATTGAAGATGCTTTGGGATCAATAGGAAGCTCGATGGGTGATGATAATTTAGTAGCTCATACATTAAATGGGCTGAGAGATGATGATAAATGGAGGCCATTCGCTACTTCAATATATGTGAGGGAATCATGATCAGATTTTGAGAAATTATTCACACTCATGGTGACTAAGGAGATGAACCTCAATGGAGGTCATTCAAAGGGCAATGAAGCCCAAGCCTTATATGTAGATAAAGACAAAGGAAAGAGAGATGGACACAATCGACAAGGCAAAGGTAGAGGAAGATCAAGAAATGATCAAGAAGGTTTGAGTCAAAGATATGGAGCAAGGGGGAGAGGAAGATCTAGAGGAAGAGGAGTCTGATATTAAGAAAGGGAATACACAAAAAATGCTACAATTGTGGCAAGCCGGGCTAGTTTGCAGTGGATTGTTACTCAAAGGAGAACAAAAGAGGATCCAAGAAGAATCAAGGAAAATTTTCAAATACTTCAAATACATAAGAGAATGATAATATCTTAGCCATGATGCAAAGAAGTGTTAGAAGATAAGGCATAGACACCATATGGTACATCGATAGCAGATGTTCAAATCACATGAGCTAGAATAAGGAAAGGTTTCATAATTTGCATGAACCAATCACACAAAGGCATGTAGAAATAGGGGATGAAACTAAGCATAGGATCACACACATAGGTGATGTTACTTTGGATGAGAATTAGAATGCAAAGTGTCTTAAAGATGTGTTACATGTTCCAACAATCACAAAGAATGTAGTATCAGTTGGACATATGGTTGAAAGAGGGTACCTAGGCAAGCTCAAGGATAAATGATGCTTTGTGGAAGATCCAAGGCAAGGCTACAAGCTGATGGCTAAAGGCAAGAAGGAAAGAAGGCTACTCACCATGAAGGTAAGAGTGCCTTCATCACATATGGTCCATTTGAAAGCTCAAGTGGATTGGTTTCCATTCAAGAAGAGTACACAAAGGATTCGATTTGAATTGGATCTCATTCACACGTGTATGGGGACCAACCAAGGAGCCTTTAATTTTCATTGATGATCATACAAGAATGATATGGTTGTATTGTATGAAGTCAAAGGCTAAAGTAGTTAGTTAGTTGAGAGTTTTCAAAGCACTTGTTGAAAAGGAGATGGGTAGCTTGTTAAAGACTTGAACTTACAAGTGAAACAGATTCCCATCATGTGTGACAACATTAGTAGTGGACACCTAGCTTCAAGCCGAGTGCTCCATGATAGGAAGCATATTGAAGTACACAACCACTTCATCAAAGAGAAGTTCATTGCAAAGGATGTCAAGGTTGAGCATGTGAGTACCAAAGATCAATCTGGGGGTATGTTTACAAAAGGATTGGAAGGAGTGAAACTGTTCATATTCAAAAGAAGCCTTGATATGGTAGATTTAAGTTCAAGGCTTGAGGGGAAGTGTTACAAAGCATGCCTTAAACCTTAAAGGCTTAAGGGCATTGATGACAAGTGAACTGAATATATTTCTAAGATCTTCTAGTGTTCAAATGTTCCAGTGTTAAGATGTTCCAATGTTTGTTCCCGTGATTGGTTTGGTGTTTCATTCCGGTGTACAAGTGCTCTAAATATTTTCTTTGAATCTTAGATAGTCTCAAAGTTTCTATACACAACCCCTTTTCTCATTTAATAATTTTTTTAGCTTATACCCTTTCTATTCCAAAATTACTAGTTCATACATACAAAGACTAAATCTACGTATCTCTTTGTAGATAGTGCTAATTCATAAAGATTATTAATTAGGATCCAATTGCTAATGAAATTGAATTAACTAGGAAGTTATGATGGTCATATGTTCGTAATACTCATGCTTAAAAGCATGCTTATGACTTTATTGATGTTTGCAACGAACACATGTTACCATGCCATAGATTATAGATATCATACAGTTTATGACTGCATGTTTTCCTGAACAAGCATTCATTTTGCTCTTAAACCTATGTGTGTCTATAATTCCATGAGAAGGGAAACATTTTGGTAGCATTTCCCCAAGAAATGGAGCTTTGAAGAAATTTAACCTTATCATAACATAAAGGTTGTGCAAGTCTATGTCATCAAGACCATCAACAATAACATAAGACTTTGTGAATACATGTCATACAATCCATATACTAAAATATCAATCTCCATAATGTGCAAAGAACACAACATGATTGCAACATCACCCTTGTTGCATTACTTCTTAACTTCATTTGGTTACGTTTCTTGCAAACACCAAAGTAGTACACATGTAGTAAGGTGATCGATTGTTCTCCCAAATGGGGATCACTACTTCTAGATTTACATGCTTGTTTTGACTCTAAGTAGGCTGGTTGCTATGACACTCGTGTGTCCACTAATAGTTTTTGCTTAATGCTTTCTTTTTGGATCAAATTTCAGATGTAAATTATAGTAAACATCCACTTTGGAAGCAAGGAAATAGAGATCTTAGGAGATGAGAAAAATGATAAATAAATAAATTAAAGAGGGCTTAAGATCATGAGGAACTAGGAAAATCAAGAAAGAAAACATTTTAGGACGAGATTAGAACCTTTCCAAAAACTCATGTTCACCATTTTTGGAAGAAAATAGCATCTTTGTGTATGCCTCATTTTTTGGAGAAGGTAAAGGATGGGAAAATAGAAATTAAGGATGTGAAAATAGGTCTAACCATCTTCATACCTTAATATCTCAAGTTATGGAGAGAAATTTAGGATTTTTATGATGGAAAAGTTCTTTTGGGATCTTCAAAAATTGCATTTCTCTAGTTTTCCAGTTCCACTTATTGAATCGTTTTGCATAAGAAATTCCAAATTGGAGGTACCATGGCTGCATTTAAAGAGGAAAAAGATATATTTTCATATTATGCAAATAAATTTTGGAAACTATGTAACTATCTAGCTCTATTTAGGCTTGCAATTTCTCACACTTTTTGAAACTACCTTCTAGAAGAAATCTCTTGCAAACCAAGAAGGTATCTTAAGTTATTTCACTTAGAAGCAATCATGCATGATGCACACTAATCTTAATGATTGTTTATAGGTCTTGGAAAATTTTTACAGGTCTTGCAATGGATTACATATGCAATTTTTTAGGCATATTTAAATGATTTTTTTGTAATCATTTGACCATGTTTGATGTTTTGAGAAGTGCTCCGAGGCCATCAAAAATTTGAAATTTCATTTTAGTACCTAAAGGAGAGAACGTGGAGAGGTCTTTAAACTCATTAAAAGAATATTGGATTCATTCAAGTACGACATCAAAACATTTCAGGGAGGTATCTCTTATATTTTTAAGCATTGTGGTTTATGTTTGGGCATGTCAGCATATAGATAGTTTATGTTTGGGCATGTTAAAGGGAACATTAAAGATGAAAAATACTACTTTAGCTCATCTAGTTCATGAATATTATGACTCCATAGGGAACTCAATATGGCATAATCTGTATATCTATGAATTTTGTGCTTCATGAAACAAAACAGGCTCATTCTCATCACAGAAACTAGAGGCATCCATAACATAGAAATGATGGAAAAGAGGCACTATGAGAGCTTGAACGAGTACGATATGAGAGAGGTGCATCTAATTTTCTATCATGCAAAGTCGACACCAACCATTTTGGCATAGTTTTTGCCTCCTTAATATCACCTCTCTCATCAACAAGTGCATCATGTAAATATTCATCAGAAATGGAATGATCTGCATCGTCACATGAAACTTGTAAAGGCTAAGAAATTTCCTCATTAGGACCAACACTAGACTGTCCACCTATAAATAGAGGTAGCAAAGTATCATACATGTCTTTGGAGCTAACAGATGTGTCCTTAGTACATGAAAGTAATGGCTGAATAACATCTTCCACAAAAACAATATCATGGCTAACCAAAATGCGCTTTGTTTGTGGATGATACAAATGATAGCATTTGCTTTTAGAACTATACCCAACAAAAATACATTTCACTACTTTATTATCTGATTTCCTCTGATGTTGTTCAAGCCAAGCCTCATATGGAGTGATAGACTGGAATGCTTTAGTGGGACAACTGTTAAGTACATATGCTGCACACATAACAACCTCAAGCCAAAAATTATGTGGTAAAGCCTAACTCTTGACCATACACCTTGCCATCTCCATGAGTGACGTGTTCTATTCAAGAACTCCATTCTATTGAGGTGTATACGACATTATACACTAGTGGTTTATCCCATGTTCAACAAAAAAATGCATTAAAATCAAAAGACATATATTCCCCCCCTCCATCAGAATGGAGGGGCCCATTTTCCATGCTCGCAGATTTTCAGCCAAAACCAAAAATTGTTTGAATCACATAAACACTTCCAACTTTTCTTTCAATGGATATACCCATGCATGCCTAGAAAATTCATCAATGAAAGTCACGAAGTAAAGATAGTTTCCAAAAGAGGGTGTCTGCATAGGACCATAGACATCACTCTGAACAAGCTGCAATTTCTAAGTAGCTCAAATTGAATGGAGTTGTTGAAAGGAAGAAGAGATCACTCATGGAGATGGCGAGGTGTATGGCCAATGGTCAAGCTTTACCACATAGTTTCTAGCTTGAGGTTGTTATGTGTGTCGCATATGTACTTAAATGGTATCCCACTAAATCATTGTAGTCTATCACTGCATATGAGACTTGGCATGGTTGTAAGACATCTGTTGCTCACCTGTGTGTTTTTGGTTGTCTAGCATATGCATTAGTGCCTGAACAACAACGTATGAAATTGGATGATAAATCAGTGAAATGCATTTTTGTTCAATATAGTTCTATTGTGAAGTAGCCACTTCAAACTAATGTTGTAAAGAAGGATTGGCCACTTTTAGGTTACTCTCCAGTTTTTCAATTGCATCAATGATTTGATCTAATGTTCATGTACCATCTAAAGCAAATACATAAATTTTTTCTTTTAGAATTGGATTGAGCCCATCCATAAACCATCCATGTACTCAATCTTCAGGTGGTCGCCCTCCATCATTCCAAACATCCTACAATTATATTTTCTATAACCTACCACAATTTAGTGACACCCAATCCCATCGTGGTCATCAAAAAGTTTGTTGCATAACTATGTAGAACCTAGGGTTTAAGGAATTGGGGATGGATATCATAGTCAACTAAGTAGATAGTTGATCTTAGGGTTTGGGCATGTTTCAAACATAATGGAAGCATTCATTTCTCTAAGTTTTGAACCAATCATGAGATATAGAAGATCACATGAAATCTAAGATTCAAGATAGTTTCCTTTGCCCATGATATCACCTCCCCCTCAAGCGACGAGTTCCATGGGGAGCGATCATGTTCTCTAGTCTTGGATTCATTGGATTTTTCTTCTGACATTATCAAACCTTGACTGCTGCTCTCTAAAGGTTTTCTATACGTTCCCAAGTATGATCATTGATGTAATATCCTTTCCAATGAACAAGGTACTCCAATATTCCTCAGGATATTCTTGAATCTAGGACATGCTTATCTTCGAATTCTTGATTATCATCAATCTCAATAGGTGGTGAAGAACTAGTCACCTCTCCCCCCTCAATGGTGAAATCTGATATGGTTCCAACATGAGCACATAGAAAACTTGATGTATTCTCATGGTACTTGGTAATTGGAGCTTGAAAGTGATTAGATTAATCTCGACCAAGATGGTGAATGGACCAAATCTTTGATGGTCTAGCTTTGCATGAGGCCTTGAAGTCTATAGATTATTCCTGAGTAACCACACTTTATCTCCAATATGATAGGCTGGATTTGAAACATGATGTTGATATGTATAATACTTAAATTGTTCTTGTGCTCTATGGATATCTTCCTTAAGTTCTTTGTGAATATCCATCATGTGTTGAGCCTTATCTCTGGCAGATCAATTCTTGAGATGATTTGAGAGTTGTATATCCATCCTTGGATGTTGTCCATAATTTGCAAAGAAGGGAGTCTGCTTGGCAGATGTATGAACATTGTTATTATAGACAAACTCTGTGAATGGTAAGAGCTCAAACCCCAATCATTTTGATGATAGTTAATGGTGCAATGGAGATATTGTTCTAGGACATTAGTCACTTATTCTTTCTGTCCATTAGGCTATGGAGGATTGGCTGTAGATAGTTTAAGTTGAACATCAAGCAGCTTGCAAAGGCTGTTCCAAAAGTTGGATATGAATTGTGGACTTGGATTGCTGACAATCTTACCAGAGAAAAAACAAGTAGTGCCTACACCTATCATTGCCTTGATAGTTGGAATGAAGTATGTCATATTTGTAAATCTATCCAATATAACAAGACTCGCATCATATGTATCCGATTTTGGTAGATGTGTGATTAGAGGATTAGATATATTCTTTGACTTCCTTCCACATTTCAAACCACCAAAAATCCCTTTCTATGAGTCCTATTGTTTAATTCACTCCAAAATGTCCTGCTCCAAGATTGTCATGATATTGTTGAAGTACTTGGATCCTAGGCTTTCTTGGAGGGATAGGCAATAGGTTCTTATAGAATAGTAATCCATCCTTGTCCTGAAATTCATTTACTTCTTTTCCTTCTTGAGTTTTCTACTTAACATTACAAAACAATTCATCTTGTGGTAGATTCTCATAGATCAAATGATTCAAGGCTGAATCTCATGATGGCTAGAAGAAATAGCTGTGAACTGGAGATGATTAGGCTTGAGTACTACACTCTCTTGTTGATCAAAAGCCTCTTCACTTTCTTTGGTGCAAGGTAAGATATTCTTAATAAGGCATCTCACTGACATTGCCAGCGTCCTAGGGATTGTATGTGAGGACAAAGTCAAACTTGGATAAAAAGTTACTCCATCGAGATTGCCTAGTATTGAGGATGTGGGTGGTCATACAATACTCTAAGTTCTTGTGATCTGTATATGCAGTAACTTTATGTTGGAAAGACTCAGTATGTATGTGGCCAACCCCTCCTTATATAGTTTTTCAAGGGCAGTTCATCAATGGCAGTTATAAATTGATGATGTCATCAATTCAAAACATGATCTCTAGATATCAAAATCAAGCAAGTAGATAGTCGATCTTAGGGGTTTTTCATGTTCCGAACATAATGGAAGCATCAATTTCTCCAAATTGTGAGCCGATCATGAGATATAGAAAGTCACATGAAACTTGAGATTCAAGATGGTTTCCTTTGTCCATGACAGAACTTCCATACAATGGTTATGAAACTTGAAATTCAAGATGGTTTCCTTTGTCCATGACAGAACTTCCATACAATGGTTCCTTTGTCCATGAGAGAACTTCCATGACAGAACTTCCATACAATGGTTATATAATTTCCTAGGAAGTCTAAAAAGCTATGGAAAAAGATTATTAAATAAAGTTTGGATATCCACATTGGCAGTAACCTAAGAAATCTCTAGTTGATCTTTTATATATAAATTCAGTTCTCATTTTCATCGAAAGCTCTCGCCAAGAAACTTTCATTTATGTGCCTCAACATTTGACATGCACGATTTCACGCAAGAACTTGCATAGCCCTTTCTACGCTGGGGGAGAAAACGATTTCCGATTACTTTCCAACGTCTGATTTTTTTGCAGATTCATTGTCGACCTCAGTCCATGACAGAGTTCAATAGAGACTTTACCATGGAGCTGTTTGTATAGTGAATCAGATCTTCATCAATCAGCATATCCATAGCTTGTTCGTCTTGATTATCGTCTGTGTAACCAGATCTTCGTTGAACTTCTGTGTTTTGATTATCCGGAACATCTGTAAAGGAAAGAGAACAGACTTTACCTTTCATTCTTTTTCTATTAATGCTGCTTACGTGACTGCTTTGTTCGCGATGGGGGAACGATCCAACTGTTTTCCAGTCTCGCGTGTTCCATCATAAAGCTTTTATCAGAAAGCTGTCTGTACAAAGATTCACATCTTTGTCCATCAGAATCAGCAACAGCTTTTCCATCGCAATTTCTAGTGTTGCTACCTTTTGCTTTCTCTTCACAGGAAACCCCTCTCTTTGCTACCAGGTGTTCCTTTTACTTCTGTGTTTTAGTACTTTCGAGTTTCTTTCCATTCTGCTTTGTTTCCACAGTCTATGAGGATATTCTGATCGTGGAGACATTTCCATCCTCACCATCTTTCCTTGTTCATGAGGAATAGTTCCATCGCGGCTGCGCTTCCGCACTAAACATCTGTCTCGCCACCTTTCCTTGTTTATGAGGAAAAGTTCCATTGTGGCTGCATTTCGAGATTTCTCATCTGTCTGCTTGTCTTCGCGTATCTTGCTGTGACGAGACTCGACGCTCAACATTCGTCGCTTCGCCTGTTGTAACCAATCACATATCTCTCTCTCTCTCTCTCTCTCTCTCTCTCTCTCTCTCTCATACATACACAAACGCACCCGTTAGAGGCTATTTGATGAAGGGGCACCTTTTTAAATGCGAAATATTGAATATATGTATCTGATATTCGCCCTTGTGTTGTAGGGTTGTCCACCTTTATCGATTCTCAAGTTGTACTAAAGTATGTTGGACCACCCTTATACCAGATTTCTCAGTTTTGTTTTTTTCTGTTTTTTTTAGAGTACAATGAATTTGGAAAGACACACACCCGACCTCGTGAGTAGAGACACCCATCTTGAAGAACTCTGAGGCATCCAGCCCCGGGTAGGACTTGAACCTTGGCCATCTTTCAACCATCATAGAGGATCAAGGCATTATCGAGTATTGGTCAAAGAATAGACATGTTCTCTTTAGATTTTTCATCCTCTTATTGGTAAGGGTTGTTGCTTGGGCGGTCTCGACCTTGTTTGTTTGCCTGTGCCTGTCTCTCATGGTCGGAGGGCACCATTTCTTGGTGGTCAGCAATGTGGCACCCTTGCAAGGTTCATGTGAGGCTGCTGGGGATCCTCCCAACATCACTCCCCCAGTGGTATCTTTAAGCAGGGAAATTATCTTAGCAAAGCAAGTACAACTATTGAAAATATGCCTTATTGTTCAACTGTTTGGCCCAAGGCACTCCTTAGAGTTCGCACATCTCTGACTTCGTAAGGAGTGGTTCCTGTGTAGTTTGATACTGAGCAAATGTCAGTTTTTGCTGACGAACCACTTACTTTTGGTTTTTGAGAACGAGGAGATGGTGTTTCAAGTGCTTCAAGTGGGCTTGGTTTGGCAAGAGACATTGGCTTTAGGTCCACTTCCCGAATGCCTAAACAAAGGTGTCATCAAGCTTATCCATAAAAAAGGTAACAAGAATAAGATTGAAAATTGGCACCCGATCACGGTGCTTCAAACGGGGTACAAGATTCTTGCAAAAGTAATTGCCAACAGAATTTCTTACCACTTGAAGAGGTGTCTTAGTGAGGACCAAAAATAATTAATCAAGTAGATCAATACTAAAAGCTATTATTGATATTTGAGAAGGTATTGATTTTGCTTAAGAGTCCGAGCAAGATGTGATATTTTTTAAAATCGACTTTGAAAAAGCCTATAAGAGGCTGGAATGGGACTTTATTGTCCAATCTCTTAAAGACCTTCATTCTAGTCAAATATTCACTAAGATGGTCGCTACATTGCTGGGGAATGCATCGATGCAAATAAACATCAATAGTTGATTATCAAAGGCAATCACATTAAAACACTCTATAAGGCAAGGGTGCCTGTTGGCCCCTCTATGCTTTGCTATTTCCATGGAGGGGCTGAGCCGTCCTGTGCAACATCACATTGAAATGGGCCATATTAAAGGTATCTCTCTCTACCTATCAACCATGACTAGATGATCATGAGGATTTTTGCAGATGACATGAATGCATTTGTGCATAATGATTTGATCAGCATTGAAACCTTTTGGGGGTGCCTTGACACATTCTATGAGGAATCAAGGTGAACATAGACTATCATATCACGCTTAACAAGAAGTGGTGCCTTACTTGGACTAGGCTATGTTGGGATTTGAAGTTCATGTCTATATGGCATCCCCTCATCGAGATCAAAAAGTATGTTCTCAGGTGGCAAATTCTCCACTGTGCTATATGGACCAATCTAAAGGCTAGCAAAATTTGTGGGGCTCCGTTGTGGTGCAAGCGATGTTGTCGCAGCATTGAGGATCTGGGTCACATATTCCTTGCTTGCCCCAAGTCTCTTTGGCTCTGGCAGACCCTTTGGAATACTTTGAGATTGCATGAAAAAATCACTTGGAAGCAAGCACTCCTGAGCAAAGCGATCGGCTCCTTAGTGGCACTGTGGAATGCTGTTAGAGGGGAAACCCTTTGGAAGATTTGGAGGGAGTGGTGTGCCTGTAACTTTGGACACCCTCCAAAAGAGTGGTCGATCGAGAAGTCACTGTTCCTCCTTGGCAAAAGAATCTTCAACTGCAAGAGGTCCCCACCTTTTAGGCACCATAAAGTGTTTCTCATCAAGAACAACAAGCTTAAACCTAAGTGGGCCCCGCATGAAAGGGGGGAGAGGGTTATTAACCTCCTTTGTAACATTCTCTAGATTCACAAGTTCTACCCCCGCTTTGTGGGATTAGGGGGGTCCCAAGGGCACTAGTCCCATTCAGTTGTATCATTTTCTTTTTTAATTTAAGTATGGGAGAGTAGACAAAGGACGAACTTCCCTTTTTAAAAACAAGAAAGAGAGTGAGGATTACAAAAAGCACAATCGTAGGCCCTTCAACCTCATTATAGGTGAGTTTGTTGTCTTTGCATAGCTAGTCCAAAGGCTATGTCCACCAATTAGTCTGAGAAAGATAACAAAGCACTCCAAGTAGCCTATGGTTTCCTTCGTGCAGTATCCATAGGTATCCTCTCTTTTATTCTAGATGGATTCACTTGTAACTCTTTTCTAGAAAGCAAAGAGCAAGCAATCACTTTGCTAAGCAAGACTTGCTTCCAATTAATGACACAAGCCAGCTTAGAATCAAACGAAGGCCTTGCCATGTTTGGCAACACTTTGGGCAAGAAAAAAAGAGGTGGCCTATGTCTTCTCTTTTGGTAGTGATTTCCTAAACCACTAGGGCGCTCCACAAGTCTTACTAGCTATGACATTGGTCCAAATACCCCTGTGGAGAATTCTCCATATTAGAACAACTTTTTTTTTCTCAATAATGGGGCACCGTACATCCACAAATTGAAATTCACATCTGATGTAGGACCAAGTGACGCACCACTTCTTGTTAATCATCCTATGGAGGCTCAAATTCTACCGGATTCTAGGAGGAACCATCATATTGCTACTATTGGTCCAATAATCATTTTAGGCAAGGCACCTCTTGGCCATTCAAGAGGTAACTTTTCAAATCATCCCAAGTGTTGATTCTACTTCTTAGTAGGTGCCATACTTTGGGATCAACTATATGGATCAAATCAATGTCTTCAAATGTAATCAAATGCCTTCTATCATGTTCTAGAGGTCTTTCCACATATGAAATGCTTTGTTCAATAGCTGCGTTTCTCTTTTGATGTGGCGAGATTCGCTATCTCTCATAAGCTCATTGATTATTCTTACCTACACTATCTTTGCGAAATTGCTTTAAATTATAAAAAAATAAAACAATGGGCTTAAATAAATTTTGCAAAGAAATTTTATAATCTTTTGATCCCCTTCATGAGGGACTCACTTGCCTTTCAACTTGTTGTTTTCTTGAATAAACACCCTATGGTGTGTGAAGCGGGGAGTTTTTACAATTATAAATTCTTCTACCTCGATTAAGAAGGGAATTCGCTATACACACTCTTTGGGATGCTTGTTGAAGTTGGCTATACGTCTTTCCTTCCATGTTTTCTATAGTGTTTAACTTCTAATTGCCTCTCACAAACCCATCGAGCAATCGATCACCACCAAGCAAGTCCTACTTCGATTTAACTTCATGAGCCGAGGTAAGAAAATTGCTAAGACATTCCAAATCACGATGCTCTTAGGATAGAAGAAGAACAGATGACCTAAACCTTGCATGCCACTCATGTATATCTTACACCATAGAGGAGCACTGTAAATTTTACTTGCTTTGAAACTTATCAAGGTCCCTTGGCAAAGAACATGTTGCGTTAGGAATGCTTTCTTGCTCTCAATAAGTGGGTTCCACAATTCCTTGAGCTTAAAACCATCAGGCCTATAACAATTGTAAGACCACTTCCTATTAAATGAGACATGAAAATCCAAGTTCTTGATACCAAAAATGTTTTCTAGATGTTCAATCTTTAACTCCAAGACACCAAGAATATTGCCTTGTTCAACTATCACACTCAAACCCTATCAAATTTAGGGGTTTGGCATGAGGCTAGCTCACATTAGAGAAATAACCCTCAAATAAATTAGTAGAGATGAGAGTGTACTTGGAACACCCAACATATCAAAACAACACAAGATATACAAGTGTAGTGCATGTCAGTTTGGTAAGTCACATAGGCAACCATTCACCAAGAAAGGCTACATACATGGAGATCTCTTAAAGCTTGTCCACACAGATGTTTGAGGACCAAGCAAAGAAACTTCAATTTTGGATAAAGGTACTATGTGTCATTCGTTATAGCAGATGGGCTATCTTACATTTCATAAAGCATAAGGATGAAGTATTTTCATGGTTTAATAAGTACTCTTGTGGAGAATCAAATAGGTAAAACCCTAAAAAGACTAAGGTCAGATGGAGGGGGAGAATAGTTCTCCCATGAATTTGATTCTTATCTCTAAGAGAGATGAATCAAAATGGAAATTGCCAACATATATACTCGTAAGCATAATGGAGTAGTAGAGAGAAGAAATAGAACAACTTTGGAGGCTACAAAAGGTGAAAAAAAAGATACATCAATGAAAAAAGTAAAGGAATTGAAGATAGATTCAAATATTGAAACAAGTGGTTAAGGACACTAAGGAGGTAAAGAAGCAAGCATGTGTGCATGCAACATCATCAATGAGAGGGTTTAGTGCATTGAATGAGAAAGTATAAAAATAAAGAGCATCATGGCAAGAAGAAAGAGTAGCATGGCAAGAAGAAAGAGTAGCATGGCAAGAAGAAAGACCACATATGGTTTTGGAGATAAAGAAATCGAAATAAAAAGAAAGTAAGCAAATTTTAGAGCTAGAAAGAAGAAAGACCACATATGGTTTTGGAGATAAAGAAAGTGAATAAAGAGAGCAAGAAAGGCTTTGGATTCACCAATAGGAAACCTTATCAAGATGCAAATGATTTAAGATTTCACAAGAAAATTACAAGATTGAATCACTCCTAGAGATGTGTAGATGGTATGTGATGAAGCAAGCATAGTACTAGAGGATATCGTGCATTATACATTCTTTTGAAGCATGCATTACAAAGAAAAGTTAATTTTCATAATATTTTTCCATGCCCTTACAAGGTATCTCTTAATACATTGACCTCCAATGAGAATGTAGTTAGTATTGTTGAGCACTACTTATGTATAGAGGATATTATGCCTATGTCCATTTATCATTCACATACATCCAAAAAAGAGTTGAAAAGATAATTTGGAGAGGGATTCCCTTACGCAAAGTATAACAACATATTCATTGATTTAGAAAGGCTTGAATAGGTAATGTTTAGATTTTACAAATCTACCATACCAGATATGTCCATTATTGTTACCATGATATCCATTGTATTTTGATGTTATAAAAGTTTTGGTAATTTATGCAGATTGTAATACCAAATTGAGTTTTATATTGAAGCTATATGAATTCCAAATCATAAAGGGACAACAAATGGAGAGATTGAGTGTGACACTCATGAATGAAGCTATGACACATGGCATATGTGATGAAAGTAATAACTCTAGCTTGAACTATGCATTTAGTGTTTATCCAACAAATATATATGGTTTTTAGGTGCCATTGAAGTAATTAAAGAATCCAATGATGTTGTTTCATTGTTTTTAGTAGGATCCCATGGATCACTAAGATAATGGCTTCTCAAATTCATTGTCCAAACTCAACATAGTAGACTTCGGTGATTTTGAGATAGACTTGCACTTGGGTGGGGATTTAAAGACTATCAAGTGCATGGTAGGTTGCAAGCAAGGTGCATCCGCTATTTATCTATGTCCAATTTGCACATGAGTTTATAAAATAACAAAGGGCAGGATAGGATATACCTTTGTTAAGGTGTCTAATCTAAGACAAACCTAATTGTGACACATTAGATGAAGATTGGAATCCCATTATTCCATTTCCATTAGTTATGGTTTACTTTTTCACATTGCATGCCTTCATGAGAATTTTTTATATATTGTTGAAGCTCCATATAGAATATGCATTTGCCATGAAGCTAGTTGATAAATTTGTACAAGCCATTAAAAAATTGGAGAAGCTTCTTAATTCAATTGGTTGTCATGGTGGAAATGTAAATCTAGTTGTCAAAAAAGCTGGTGATTCCGAAGAAAGTTTGCAAAAAGTATTGATGAGAGGTATTAATCCTAAAATAATGATTGTGGGGAGCTATGGAAAGACTTATGTGTGATCACAACTAATAATGATTCTCAAATTGACCTTATTAATAGGCAAAGCAAGGTTTGGTCTACACGAAAATAACAACACAACAGAATAGACCAATAGAAAGAGGAGAGTAAAATGTAGACAAAGATATATGCAGACTGAGAGATAGATAACAAAAATTCTCAAATTCCCAAGTGTAATGCAGTTACAAAAATGGTGTTGTCCACCTGTGTGATCTCATTGTGGAGCTTAGAGGGTGGTCGAGGCAAACTCTAGATGAAGGGCTTACTAGTGCACAATGCTATGTGAAGCTCAACCTGGTCCATGCTCATATAGCTTTTATAAGGGGAGTTGGTGTAGATAAACATAGTCTGGAGATACAAAATAGTGTTGGAGTTAGACGTCTGCGGAAGCACGCAAATAGCACAAGGAAGAAGAAGAAGCTTGGAGCACAAACACACAATACTGAATGTATTACTAGAAAATGTACAAAGATAAGTAGCCCAATAGGGCAATAGGCGTATATACAAGCCGAGGGAAAAAAACCTCCTAAAGAGGGAAAGAAGTGCCCCAGTGGTCCTAGAGTGTTCACACACATCACTACCTAAATATGTCAACAAATCCCCCCTGGGAGTGATGCGGCGAACAAGGAGCTGGCACTCATGTATAAGGAAGTGCCAAGCTATGTGGAAATCACTCCACAAAAGGAAGTAAGCCCAAGCTTTGCGGAAAGCTTCAAACTTCTCCCTAGGCAGAGCCTTCGTGAAAAGGTCTGCAATGTTCTCTTGCGTGGGCACATATGCCAAGCTGATCTCCCCAACAGAGAACCCCTCCCTGACATAGTGATAATGCACCTCAATGTGCTTAGTGCGAGCATGGAACACAGGGTTCCTCACTGTTGCCAATGCCCTCTCACTGTCAGTGAAGATGGTGGTGGCAGAAGTCTGACCAACACCCAAATCAGCCATAAGGCGTCTGAGCCACACACACTCAACAATAGCTATGAAAGCTGCCCTATACTCAGCCTTACAACTGGAAGTGGCAACAGTAGGCTGCTTCTTGCTCAACCAAGATATACATGAGCTACCAAGCATGAAGCAAAAACCACTGGTGGACACACGAATGTCATAGCAACCAGCCTAATCTGAGTCAGAAAAAGCATGCAAAGCTGGCGGTAGTGATCCCCCCTTGGGATAAAACAACCCAAGTAGCCGAGTACCACTCAAGTAGCGAAAGATGTGCTTAACCGCCTTCCAATGCGTGACTCCTGGGCAATGCATAAACCTGCTCATCTGTGAGACAACAAACTGAATATTTGGCCGAGTAATGCATAAGTAAATCAAGCATCCAACAGTCTGCTGATAGAGAACAACATCAAATGCATCTCCAGCATCATGAAGACTCAATCGTAAACCTGTCTCCATAGGAGTGGCAATAGGCTTACAGTCTTCAAGGCCAAAACGCTGCAATTATGTGTCAATATATTTCGTTTGACACAAAGACATTCCACCATCAACTTGCATAAACTGAATGCCCAAATAGTGATGCAAATGCCCCAAATCAGACATCTCAAATGAGGCATGCAAATCAGCCTTTAAATCAGCAATATGCTTCTCAATAGGACCAGTGAGCAGCATGTCGTCAACATAGACAACAATGATCAGAATAAGGTGCTTTCAGTTGGACTGTTCTCAAAACCGTTTGCAACCAGATAGGCATGTATCTTCTCATACCAAGCACGTGGTGCTTGCTTTAAACCATATAATGCCTTCTTTAACCTGCACACCTGGTTTTCATGCCTTTTCTGCACAAAGCCACGGGGCTGAAAAACATACACTTCTTCATGCAAGTCACCATTCAAAAATGCTGTTTTAATGTCCAACTGATGTATATTCCAACCATGATGGGCTGCAAGTGCACAAATGCTCCGAACAATAGTCATACGGCATGTAGGTGCAAAGGTCTCATCAAAATCAATTCCTCTTTCTTGCGCATAACCCTTTGCAACAAGCCTAGCCTTATACCTGTCAACTGTACCATCAGGTTTACACTTCAGCTTGTATACCCACTTAGTGCCAATGGCCTTCTTGCCAGGTGGCAAGTCACATAAAGACCATGTACCATTCTTCATTATAGCATCATATTCAGATTGCATAGCAGCCATCTAATTTTCTGAATTCTGTGCTTCGTCAAAGGAAACAGGCTCATTCTCATCACAGAGACTAGACGCAGCCATAGCATAGCAATCTGATGCAAAGGAGGCAATATGAGAGCCTGAACGAGTACTATATGACAAAGGTGCATCTAATTTGCTGTCACGCAAAGTCTACACCAGCCATTTTAGCATAGTTTTTGCCTGCTCAATATCAACTCTCTCAGCAACAAGTGCATCATGTAAATCTACATCAGAAATGGAATGATCTGCATCATCATATGAAACCTGCAAAGGCTGAGAAGTTGCCTCATTAGGACTACCACTAGACTGTCCACCTGTAAAAAGAGGCATCAAAGTATCATACATGTCTTTGGAGCTAACAGATGTCTCCTTAGTACATGAAAGCAATGGCTGAATAGCATCTTCCACAAAGACAACATCATGGCTAACCAAAATGTGTTTAGTCTGTGGATGATACAGACGATAGCCTTTACTTTCAAAACTGTACCCAACAAAAATACATTTTACTGCCTTATCATCCTATTTTCTGGGATGTTGTTCAGGCACTAATGCATATGCCAAACAACCAAAAACACGCAGATGAGCAACAGATGGCTTGCGGTCATGCCAAACCTCATATGGAGTGATAGACTGCAGTGCTTTAGTGGGACACCTGTTAAGTACATATGTTGCACACATGACAGCCTCAAGCCAGAAACTATTGGTAAAGCCTGACTCTTGACCATACACCTCGCCATCTCCATGAGTGACCTGTTCTTTCTTTCAGCAACTCCATTCTATTGAGGTGTATACGGCACTGTACACTGGTGTTTTATCCCACGTTCAGCCAGAAATGCATTAAAATCAGAAGACATATATCCCCCCCCTCCGATCAAAATGGAGGGTGCCCATTTTACATGGTGACAGATTTTCAGCCAAAACCAAAAACTGTTTGAAGCACATTTACATCAGTTGGACATTAAAACAACATTTTTGAATGGTGACGTGCATGAAGAAGTGTATGTTTTTCATCCCCATGGCTTTGTGTAGAAAGGGTATGAAAACCAGGTTTGCAGGTTAAAGAAGGCATTATATGGTTTAAAGCAAGCACCACGTGCTTGGTATGAGAAGATACATGCCTATCTGATTGCACATGGTTTTGAGAACAGTCCAACTGAAAGCACCTTATATGTTAAACGTGCTAATGATGTGCTTCTGATCATTGTTGTCTATGTTGATGACATGCTGCTCACTGGTCCTATTGAGACACATATTGTTGATTTTAAGGCTGATTTGCATGCCTCATTTGAGATGTCTGATTTGGGGCATTTGCATCACTATTTGGGCATTCAGTTTATGCACATTGATGGTGGAATGGCTTTGTGTCAAATGAAATATATTGACACATTATTGCAGCGTTTTGGCCTTGAAGACTGTAAGCCTATTGCCATTCCTATGGAGACAGGCTTACGATTGAGTCTTCATGATGTTGGAGATGCATTTGATGTTGTTCTCTATCAGCAGGTTGTTGGATGCTTGATTTACTTATGCATTACTCGGCCAGATATTCAGTTTGCTGTCTCACAGATGAGCAGGTTTACGCATTGCCTAGGAGTCACACATTGGAAAGTGGTTAAGCGCATCTTTCGCTACTTGAGTGGTACTCGGCTACTTGGGTTGTTTTATCCCAAGGGTGGATCACTACCGCCAGATTTGCATGCTTTTTCTGATTCAGATTGGGCTGGTTGCTATGACACTCGTGTGTCCACCAGTGGTTTTTGCTTCATGCTTGGTAGCTCATGTATATCTTGGTTGAGCAAGAAGCAGCCTACTGTGGCCACTTCCAGTTGTGAGGCTGAGTATAGGGCAGCTTTCACAGCGACTGTTGAGTGTGTGTGGCTCAGACGCCTTATGGCTGATTTGGGTGTTGGCCAGTCTTCTGCCACCACCATCTTCACTGACAGTCAGAGCGCATTGGCAGTTGCGAGGAACCCTGTGTTCCATGCTCGCACTAAGCACATTGAGGTGCATTATCACTATGTCAGGGAGAGGTTCTGTGCTGGGGAGATCATCTTGGCATATGTGCCCACGCAGGAGAACATTGCAGACCTTTTCACGAAGGCTCTGCCTAGGGAGAAGTTTGAAGCTTTCCGCAAAGCTTTGGGCTTACTTCCTTTTGTGGAGTGATTTCCACATAGCTTGGCACTTCCTTATACATGAGTGCTAGCTCCTTGTTCACCGCATCACTCCGAGGGGGGATTTGTTGATATATTTAGGTAGTGATGTGTGTGAACACTCTAGGACCGCCAGGGCACTTTTTTCCCTCTTTAGGAGGTTTTTTTCCCCCGGCTTGTACATACGCCTATTGCCCTAATGGGCTACTTATCTTTGTACATTCTCTAGTAATACATTCAGTATTGTGTGTTTGTGCTCCAAGCTTCTTCTTCTTCCTTGTGTTGTTCGCGTGCTTCCGCACACGTCTATCTCAAACAAAGAAGACACCATATCAGATTTCTGTAGGCGTAGCAAACTAGCAAAATTCAGATGACCAAAGGGTGCATGCCAAAGCTTTGCATCTGACATAGCCTGAGAATCATGAACTGGACATGCAGAATCATTAACAGATCTTTCATAGTCTATGAGCTTATACAGCCCACGACATAAAATGTCAGAAGCAATAATAACATTGCCATTTGATAGATCATGAATTGTACATATGTCATCAACAAATTTCACAACCAAGCCAATCTTGGCTAATGTAGAAACTGATAACAGATTCTTCTTGATCCCTGGCACAAATAAAGCATCTGACAAAGTGAAAGAACTACAATCAACAGTAGTCAAAATGATCTTACCAACTCCCATAATAGGATAAGAGGAGTTGTTGGCACATGTAACAGTATTCCCTGTAGGGGCAAGCTCGAGTGAAGAGAAGAAACTCCGCTACGAGGTAATATGTTTGGTTGCCCCACTATCAAAATACCAAACATCTGAGTCTACTGCAGACATGCAATGATCATGAGAAGATGGGTCAAATTTGCAAACAGTAGTAAACGCCCATTCTTCTTCCTGCACAAGATTAGCAGACTCCATTTTTGGTGTAGAGGCTTCTGCAACAACCATTCCAGCCTCTTTCTTCTTTGCCTCTTTTGCAACCAGTTTTGGACAGTTCTTTATGATGTGATCATTCCGTTTACAATACTTACAAAACAATTTCTGCTTTTCTGATTTTTTCTCATCTTTGTCTTGGTTCTTTGAATGTGTAGCATTTGCAGATTTTTGCTTACTAGTAGAAGAGCTCCATTTTCCTTTGCCCTTCTGACTAGCTAGGAAAGCTTGATCTGCAACACCCATAATGGACATGTTTTGCCTGGATTGATCTTCCTGCAACAAAACAGAGACTAACTCCTCAAATGACAAGGCATTTGGATTGCCTTTCATCATCAACCGAAGAGTAGAAGCAAAACTCTGATATGAATCGGGAAGACCATTCAGAACGGTCTGCACAAGTGAGCTATCTGGTATAACCTCATCAGTAGAAATCAACTGTTCCTTCAAGTCTTTGATCTTTGTTAGGAAACTATCCATAGAATCACCTTCATTCATGTGCTCACTCTCCAATTGTTTTCGTAGGTAAGCAACACGAGCCTCATTCCTAGCTTGGTACAATGTGGTAAGTGTATCCTAAGCATCCTTAGCTGTTCTGCAAGAGCGAATGTGAGGAATAATGGCACGTTTAATAGACAAAGCTATCAATGCATGTGCCTGGGCATCTCTGCCATCCCCACGAATTTGCTCTGCAGTAGGTGCAGCAGAAACAATAGCACGAATAGGAATCTGCGGAATATCATCTTTGACACCATCTTCATCAGCTCAAGCACCTGTATTTGCAGTACCTGTAGTCAGAGGTGTAACAGGACGTCTTTCAACACCCTGCATAATGTTCCACAATCCTTTTGCAACCAATACATGTCGCATCATATAAGCCCATAATGGGTAGTTGATACCATCCAAGTTATCCTCAACAGCCAACATACGCAATACATCACTGCTTTCAGCCATGGCCGGTGACTAAAATACCTTGATGTAGAAAATTGACTGTATATAAAAAAGTTGAACAGAACTGCCCAGACGAGTTCTGCTAGACCTGTAGCAGACTTCGAGACGCTTATACTGGCAAACAGAAATTGGTATATAACTTTGGCACAAAAAGACGAAATAGCTTGCATAAGCACTGTGTTAGTGCATTTGAAGGTCGAAACGAGCTCATATCACAATTTCGGCACCACATAGCGAAGCTGTTTTGATCTCTGAAACACCCTGAGTATGCTCACCAAATTTCGTGCGAATCTGAGACTGCAAACGGAGGAGTGTCGACGGCGCCCTAGATGAAGCGACGACCTGCTCTGATACCAATTGTTGGAGTTAGACGTCTACGGAAGCACGCAAACAGCACAAGGAAGAAGAAGAAGCTTGGAGCACAAACACACAATACTGAATGTATTACTAGAGAATGTACAAAGATAAGTAGCCCATTAGGGCAATAGGCATATATACAAGCGGGGGGAAAAAAACCTCCTAAAGAGGGAAAAAAGTGCCCCGGCAATCCTAGAGTGTTCACACACATCACTACCTAAATATATCAACAAATAGTGAAAAAAATATACAATCTGACAATATCTTCATGGCCACAAGTCCTACCATCTTGGCCCTATGAGCCAGAGGGATAGGCCCCTCGAACTTCGTAGAAGGGGGCAAGCCCCCTTCTTCACGCCCCCCATTAAGTTTCTATTGGGAAACTGTGCAATGCTACATGGCCTTTATTTTCACCTTGAATGGACCCAATTGCCTAAAAGTTTATGCCCTACCTAGCCTAATGTCTAGGCTCACAAAGATCATCTATAACCATCAATGTTCACACATAGACCTCATCTAACTTGGAAGCTAGGCTTCCACAAATGCACAGGCTCTCACAATGACTTCTCCTCATAATGGAAACCTTACAAATTAGAGCACCATGGATCCTTGTGGTCAATTGAGGGTGGAGTATTGAGCATATCTAACACCCCCCTCAATTTCCACCATGTGGTGAACTACTTCCTTGATCCAATCCCAAGCTTTCACACACATAGTGATACTGAATTTCTATGTGCTTGGTATGTGCATGGAAAACAGGATACTTGGAAACAGCCATGCAACTTTGATTGTCACACTTAAATTTTGTAGCCTCTTGTCCTTGTATTCTTATGTGTCATAGGATCCTCCTCAACCATATTGCTTCACATGTTGCAACACATGTAGCTTTGTACTTATCTTTTGTAGAAGATAATGCTATAGTCGATTGCTTACTAATCTAAGAGAAACTCCTTGATCCTAATGAAAAGAAATATCTCGAAATTGATTTTCTAGTATCAATACTCTTGCCCAATCTGAGTCACAATAACTGAGTAGAGATGATCCTTCTTCATAAAGATTACCATAATTAGTGGTTCCTTTCACATAGCTGAGTATCTGCATGCTTGCCTTCGAATGAGTTTGGCAAGGCTTATTAGAGAACCTACTTACTACTCGAATAGCATAAGAGATATCTGGTCTTCTATTGCACAAGTAGATGAGACTTCCAACTAATTTTTTGTATCTTCCAATATCCACAAGAGGTGAAGTATCTTCAATAGATTATTTTTGTTTGACCTCCATAGGTGTAGAAATTTCCTTGCAATCCCCCATGTCAAATGCCTTCAATATCTATCTTGCATACTTTTGATGAGAGATGAAAATTTTCCTTAGTTCTTGCCAAACTTCAAGGACTAAGCGATAATGCATTAAGCCCAAGTCTATCATTTCAAATTCTAAACTCAGGGCATCTTTCGTTTGTTGAAGAAGAGGATCATTATTTCCTCTTATTACAAGGTCATCTACATAGATTACAAGCACAACTGTCTTCCACCTTTGTTTAGAACATACAATTCAGCATCAAAAGCACATCTTCTGAAACCTAGATCGAAGAGATACTTATCTACGCGCTACTACCATGATCTAGGGGCTTGTTTCAGCCCATATAATGCCTTGGGGACAATAATGATCAGCGATAATAATGATGTTGTGTTTCTTTCTTATATATTATAGATAAATATTTTC
Organism: Ceratopteris richardii; assembly: GCA_020310875.1. Lineage (NCBI taxonomy): Eukaryota > Viridiplantae > Streptophyta > Polypodiopsida > Polypodiales > Pteridaceae > Ceratopteris > Ceratopteris richardii. The sequence continues at coordinate 111,441,009 of CM035406.1, forward strand.
TTGAAGAATAGAATTCTGTCCACACATGCTCTTCCTGTACATCATCTTAACTTTGCTTTTATGGTTTTTTTTTTGTCTTTTTTTTTTTCACAAAAGTACTTTACGTTATAAACAAGAAAAAGATATAAGTTAGAGATAGTTACAAAGAATCTCAATAACTTTTACGTCCCCTTCCTAATGGATCCAGTTATTTTTGAGTTTATTGTTTTCTAACATATATATATATATATATATATATATATATATATATATATATATATATATATATATATATATATATATATATATATATATATATATGACCGTAAATATACATGCATGCATACATACATACACAACCCAATATCGTAAGTAAAAGTGATTTATCTCAAAAAAGAAGAATTTGGGTTCTTTCTTTAAGTCGTTGAAAAATTCAATTCCCTTCTGGATAAGATTTGAAGCGATTTGGGTATACATTGTTCTAAAAATCACCTCAAAATATTCCTTCTGGTACGAAGCTGAAATTCGTGAATAGTAAAAATGGAGTAAAGACTATCTAGTTTCATAACATGATATAGGATGCATTCTTGTCAAAAGGGACCAAAACAAACTGATATATGGTCAATAGATTCTTTCACAATGAAATTTTTAAAAGAGTGGATTCACGGAGGCACATCTCATAAGAGTGATTGCAGCTTTAAGATATGAGCGATAGGGCCATGTGCTTGAAGCAATCGGATGTTCCTCAGCTTTGTGAAATGTTATAAGAGGGGAGACTCTATGGAAAATATGGAAAGAGAGGTGTGCAACCAACTTTGGACGCCCTCCTAAAGAATGGTCAATGGAGAAATGTCTTTTCCTTTTAGACAAAAGAATTTCCAATTGTAAGAAGCCCTTGCCCTTTAGATGTCATACATGATCAAAAGCAAGTGGGCCTAACATGAGGGGGATGAGTGGGCCTGTTCACTTCTACAACTATAATTTCTATTAATTAAAGTTTGAACGAGTAGGCTCTATGGAACTTCCTTAAAAAACAAATTAATCATGGGGACTCTCAAAATGTAATATACATGAAAATGTTCATTTTCTTCATCTCTTCTCCATGAAATAGCCTTCGTGTTTTCTCCAACAAACTTTATTAAATTTGGCCTGCCTTACGATAGTTATACGATGTGTCAAAAACCAATGGCTGAATGTTCTCACAATGAATTGAAATTGCAAGCTATGTAACACATCATACAACTACTTCTCCAACGAGCATCAAGCTCGAGTGTCTGTAATGCATATTGCAAAATATGTAGCAGTGTGGAGGTAGATCTCATAGTGCAACTGTTGCTAATCAAACTTAAGCCAAAATGATCTCATGATACAATACTAGATCGAAATTTATTTGTGAAGACGTTCTTGAGATTGGAGGGAGCTCTTGCTTGTATATGTTGTGATCTAGTTTGAAGCATCACAATTCCCTTTATCTATTTGTTGAGCTAGTCAAAGTGGTGACTTGAAAAAGTGGTGCAGAAGTGGCTAAGGGCATGGGTGTACACGTAGTGCAAAAAAATCTTGTTCACAATGGTCTTGGAGGAAAAGTTAAATGTAGGTTGCAAAGATCTTTTTGAAGGGTTCCTCAAGATACTCTTTCATTACGAGGTCATCCAAAATGAGCAAACATGAAGGTAAAATATGAAGGAGAAAAGATAGTTATGAGATTTGCAAGAGCTCACTTCTTATAAGAAAAAAATCTAGTAAATTGAGCCCTCTTTGAGCTTTACACAAAAATAGGACACCCTGTTCATATCAAAATTATTGGCCTAGTTAAAAATAGTCATATAGTACTTGTTAAGCTATTTTAACCATGTAATTTACCTATCTAGGCTATTTTAAGCAGAGTGTATACATATGGGAGTCTTTCCATGCTCTTGCAAAAATTACAAAATTGATAACATCCAAAATAATAAAGGTCTATCCCATTGATATAATTTACAAGAAATAATGGTGGCCCAAAAAATATTGGGGTAGACATTGTGCCTCCTCTTGCTTGTCCTTAACTCTTTGTCTTCGCTTAATAACCTTTGGTCTTTTGCAAAATTTTCTTGCTAGACTCAAGAAATGATAGGTAGGAGATGGTTGAGCTATGGGAGGATAAGGAAGGAATCCTCAACCATGGCTTTAGGGGCAAATGGTTATCCCATCATAATCATATTAGGTAGGATACGAGTTCAATTCTCACATTAGTATCAAAGCCTAGGAAGTAGGCTTGGGAAAGTTGGATAGATTCCAAAAGGCTCATGGGCACCCAATGGCCTCTATAAAAGATGCTTATGTAGTTTGTATCCAAAATGGTACAAAAAATAATGCACATTTCTTTGATAAGTTATCCCAATAAATATTAAAGTGTATCTCTCAATCCATGCATCAGATTTAGATGTGTGACATATCCTTGGAAGGATCTCAAAATGAGATTTCTAGTGGAAGAAGTAGATTGAGGGTGCATGATATGTAGCATGGGTGAGAACCAAGTTCAAGATACTGATGCTAAGAACAAGGGCTCAAGACACCAAGGCTACAAGCAAGAATCTTCAAGACACCAAGGTTTAGAGCAAGGGTTCAAGGGACCAAGGTTTAGAACAAGAAGGTTCAAGAGAGCATGCAAGAATGAGGACATTAGTTCAAGGGGTGAGTAGGGGCTGATCATTAGGACAATGATCTCTAGAAGGGGAAGAAAGTGCTAGACTCAAGAAATGATAGGGAGGAGCATGTTTAGTCACACCCTAAGAGGGAGGGCTAGGAAGTAAACCTCATCCATGACTTTTGGGGTATGCGGTGAGCTCATCATACACCTAGCTGGTAGGTCATGAGTTGGAATTGAACTCATGACCTACCAGCTAGGTGTATGCTGAGCTCACTAGTTGCCCCAAAAGACATTGAACACATCTTGTCCTCACTCAAAACACATCTAAAGGTCTTACAAGCCATACTCTTTGATGCACTTGATACATCTTTTGGATGTGAGGGAATTTAAACAAGACTCACACATACAAGTAGCTTGAAATCTAAACCAATCACATCACACACTCCCCTTCCTAGATCTTGTCCTCCCTCAAAACACATCCAAAAGTCTTACGATCCATACTCTTTGATGCACTTGATATATCTTTTGTGATCCTATTGTTCGAATTTTGTGATAAGCCTTGAAGGTCTCCTATTCCATATAGCTTGAGGTGGTACTTCTTGTTCTAGTAGTTTGGGCAAATTCATTAAATTGCATGTGAAGCTAGGAGTCTTGTGGAAAATCTAGAATTGACCTTGCAAAATATTTTGAAATTTCTTTTGAAGAAACCTATTTGTAAGTCTTCCTCAAACGTTTGCATGAAGTGATTGAGTAGCTCATTTTATCTCTCATAAAATTCCATGGTTGTCTCAAGGTCAAGGGTTTCACTTAGATCAAATGCCATTGAGCACTTGCCAAGTCTAAATCCCTACCTATTTAGGTTTGGAATTTGTGTTCCCTTGAATTGAAGCATGTGTGCACCAGATAAAAATATTGTAGAGATATATGCATGTGGGATTTGAAACATTGTTTGCCTTTTTGATCCAATGCTCAAAGGTGATTAGTATGTTAACTAACATGAAGTTTAATTTACAAGTCCATGTAAATCTTTTCGAGTAACAAATAAAATTGAGAGCACCCCTTCATAAGATGGTCACCCTCTTTAAGCCAATGCCCTCTAGAGTAAGTGATGCTGCCACATAGTGGATCTTTCAAAAGCACTAGTGGAGTTTTATTTTTATACGTAGGAGACGTTTCTAAGAAATGGATTTATGGGTCTTGTGCCATAGCTCCTCCAACTTGGGTTGATGTTCCCTCTTGAACAACTTTCTTTCCTTTGTCTTGCCCATGACCGTATCTATGTTGAACTTAATGTGTCCAAGAATTGTAATGTTTTCACTTAGAATGATAGACAAAGAAATTGTTGTTTTTGTTGTTGTGTGTGTAAGAGTGTGTGCCATTGTGCATTCGCCATGTGTAGACATGATGAACATCGGGCATCAAACAAAAGTTAAGGTGAGGCATGTACATGGTGTGTGACATGATTCATGTAGTCCATGTGATTAAGCAAGACTCATTGCATAAGTGTTTGTGTGTGGAAACCAACACATCCTGTTCAAGCAAAGAAAAGAAACAATACTAAAACTCACTAAAATTGGAAAAATCCAAACTATACAAAAATCTCTATGATACATATGTACATAGCTTATGGCTTGATCATTTTTTGTTTTTTCTTATATTTTCTCCCCCCTTCCTAGAGGTCCATGTATGCATGCATGGGCTAGGAAATAGGTGGCTTGTGTATGGCCATGGAATAAGGCCCTATATATGTATACCTCAAGTGCATTCTTATATATGGTGCAATGAGATTAGGTCTTTGATGATACATCAAAGGGCTTTTGATGATGAGGCTTATGTTTCTGCCTTGGTTGCCAAACGTATGTTTGAGTCTTGTTTAAAGTGTGTGATGTGATTTGTTTAGATTTCAAATGATTTTTGGAAACAATGGAACTCTTTGATTTTGTTTTTGACAAAGCATTTGGTCTCCAAGTTACTCGATTGGGATTAGCTATTAGAGTTGATACTACTTGTTCTTCCTTCTCTCATTGGTTTCTTGAGTTAGATTTTACTCTTGAACTAATATCATCTTTCTACTTTTCTAGAGCTTCTTCATATAGTTTTTTTGATATCCAAATCATTGATTTGTGGCATTCAGCTTCTACGATTCTTTTTGAAACCTAGAGTTGAAAAAATCATGGTTGCTTCTTCCTTCTTTCATCTTTCCCATTGTGCAAAAATTGACCCTCATTGTGTTCTTGTTGCTTGAAATTGTGTATTTGAATTGTTACTAGCATTTGAGGTAGTCAAGTGCATGCCTTTTACAAATCAAATTTGCTTCCTTCTTTTCAATCTTGGATAAGTTTGTTGTCCATTCAATGTCATCTTGTGTGAGATGGTTCTAGTCAATTCTAGTAAATGTCACTTGAAGCCTTTTTGCTTACTGATGATGGTTGGTCATTTAGAGTAGAATCTTTGATTGTTGTGAGATTATACTAGTGAGATATCTTCCAAGAAATCACTTCAAACAGCATCCGATGCTCTACACTAAGTTATAATTCCTTCATAATTAGTTCTCCATTAGTTTTAAATCTTTTCTTCAGATCTTTTTTATGTTCTTGAGTGGAAAACTAGATCTATCTTTGTTCTAGCATAATTGATATGTACTCCTCATTTGGTGTGGCATGCTCCATTTCCATGAGGAACTTATAAACTTGATACTAAAAAATCAAGCCCAATATCTAGGCTGGGATAATCTAAATCAAAGAGGAATTAATCCTCCACTTATTGATTGATTGATCAAGAGACGTTCCCACTCTATGCTTTCCTCTATTTTCTCTATTTTCAATTCCATGGTGTGCTTTTGTACTAGGGATCAATTCTAGAGTATCCTCTCTTGTTTGAACAAAACAAAATATGTAGTAATCTTTTCCTTGTGTACCTTATAATCAAAGAATCTTGAATAACTTTTATCCCAACAAGATTATCATTGATCCATTCCCGACCGAGAGTCACTTGTTGCACTAGGTCTTTATCGTAAAAGGCTAGAAACTTAGCCATGATGCGTGTGGTTCTTGAATGAAGACGAAGCTCTTTCTCTCCCAAGAATTGCTATGAGATACAATTCAACTAGGAAAACCTACTCATGAAGAGTTTGAACCACGAAGATTCTTATAGTGTTGATTGACGTTTCTAGATCAATGAATAACATATAGATTCCTACTTCAATTCTTTCATGCCCCATTTGGGCACATAAAAGTTGATATAGGGACATTCGGGAGGAAAAACTAATGTCCTTGCACTTTCCCCTTGAGAAGAGGTAGGGAAATCCACATAATCTTCTTCATAACATATCTCTTCCCAAAGTGCACTAACCATGAGTAGGTCATATCCTTCTACATCCCAACATTCTTACATGTGTGCTCATTGGAAGATATGTCAAGCATTCGAGTGCTTTGCATCCCGTTATTAGGTTCAAATTCTTCATCATTAAAGATCCTAGGAATGCATCCCAAGTCCTTGAGTGTTCTAGACAAAGGTTAGTGTATATTTGTTTCCTCTTTGTATCTCCTTTCAACTTCTTATATAGTTGCTTTGCATACCCATATATTTGTGTCTTCTTGCATACACGTGGGATCCTCTAAATGCACACTATGTATAGAGGACATCTCTTCATCGTGATGAATGGAAATCCATTATAGTGTGGAAATATCCCTAAAAGAAAAGTCTTTTAGATTTATATTAGTGATCAAACCTAACTCTTGCAAGTATGAGGAGTTAGATCCTCAATCTTGAACCACTTTAAGCTGGTGCATAAAAATTCCTCCCTAATATCATCTCATAGTTTTGAGCCTTTCCAACTGACAAATAGCTAGTGTGTGGTCAAATTTAACTCCACATGTTGAGAGTACAATTCCCTCCAATAGCTTGGAGGATGCTTTATGTGACCATTTGCTAATTGCAATTTCATCTAAGTAGGCCCCAAGATAGACTTACCACATTTCTTCCAAAGATCTTTTGTAGCAATCAAAAGTCTTGCTTCCTATTCTAGTACGAATTTGGTTGTGTAGTCATTGTAGAGGATAGAAAAAAGAATGTTTCCCTCATCCTCTTCAATATATTCCCCAATTTTATCTAATGGGATTTTCTTTACATAAGAGCTAGCTTGAGTGCAAGTAGTCTCTATGTTGGCTTCTTTGTGTGACTTCACTCATGAAAGTTCTTGGATAGTTGAAGGTTAGTAGAAATTTATAGTTTAAGTTGTTGAATTTTGTTCTAACTAACCAACATAGGGAGGAGGGTGGCAGGGGGGAGGGGGAGGGGGGAGGTAACGAAAACCCCATTTGGTTTTGCGAAAAGCCACATGTCCTTAAAAACCCCACCTGATCCAAAAAAAGCACCACATGCCCTAGGGTTGGGAATGCAAGGGGGAGAGGGGTGTGCAGGGAGGTGGGGGAGGGGGAGGGAGGGAGGAGAGGGTTGAAGGGGGGATGGGTGTGGAGGGAGGAGGGAGAGGGGGAGAAATTTCCTTTTAGAATTATGTAAGCTTGATTGTTCTAATAGCTCCCCCTCAAGATAAAGCATGCTTGAGTCTTCAATCTTTGATGATCTAAATAACTCCAATTGACTTGAATCTACAAAGCTTAACTCCATCAAGAGTTTTGGTCATCATGTCAGCCGCTTGATTTTTTGTTGGAACAAATGAAACATCAATTTCTTTTGCTAAGAGCTTCTCATTGATCAAGTGATAGCGAACCTCTATGCATTTGGTTTTTGCATGATATACAAGGTTTTTTGCTAAATGCATTGAACTTATGTTGTCTCCAAATATGTGAGGTTCGGAGCTCACCCGTCCCAAGTCTATATATAACTCCTTCAACTAGATAGCTTCTTGAGTTACTATGGTCAATCCTCTATATTCAACTTTAGTTGAGGATAGTGCAATTGTAGGTTGATTCTTGAAACTCAATGACACGAGCTTAGATCTCGTAAACGCTAGAAAACTTGAAGTACTTCTCCTATCGTCCATGGATCCTGCCTAATTTGCATCTGAGTATAGCTTGAGATCCAAATCTGATGTATAAGAGTAGAATATACCTTCATTCATGGTGTCTTTGAGGTACTTGAGTACTCTCTTAACTGCATCCATATGTGTCTTTCTTGGAGAGTGCATGAGCTGATTGAATACTCCAAGACTGTATGACATATTTACCCTTGTATATGTAACATAGATTAACCTACCTACCAGACTTTGATACTCGTTTATATCTTCAATATGTTCACCTTCATAAACACTAAGTTTATGATTCATCTCCATTGGTGTTCTTGTTGGGTCTGCATTATCCATCTTGAACTTAAGAAGTAAATCCTATACATGCCTGATCTTTATAGATGACCTACATACCTGGAAAGAATATGAGTTCTTGAAGGTCACTAATTTTGAATTCCTCTTGCATATTCCTTTTGATCTTTTCTATTCCATTCAAATTATCACCTGTCATAATTATGTCATCTACATACACACATAAATAAATAACTTCATTATGAATCTTCTTGATGAACAAATAAGGATCCACATTACTTGATTTGAATCATTGATCTTGTAAATAGGTCACGAATCTATAGTTCCAAGCTCTAGAAGCTTGTTCTAAACCATATAGAGCTTTCTAAAGTATACATACATAAGTAAATATTTTAATGTAAGCAAGGCACATCCTTTGCTCTTCATTAAGAGGAAACATTCAAGGGTCATATACCTGTGTATATGTTGATGATATAATCATTGCAGGAAATGATGTAGAAGGAATAAGAAAGATTAAAGCTCAAATGAAGGAGGAGTTAAGGATCAATGATCTTGGTTTTCTCACATACTTCTTAGGCTTGGAAGGAGTATATACAGAGAAAACTTTGTTCTTCACACAAAGAAAATATATTGGCGATATGCTCTCGAATTCCAAATGGAGAACGCAAAGGTTGTGGGTACTCACATGGCGGTGAATTTGAATTTAAGTGCTCATGAAGGTGAGATAATTGAGGATGTAACTAGCTATCAGAGTCTAGTTGGAAGCTTAAACTATGCTACATTAACTAGAGTAGATATTTGTTATGGAGTAAGTGTGTTGATTCATTTCATGCATACTCCAAGGAGGCCTCACATGGAAGCAACCAACAGAATCGTAATGTATTTGAAGGGTACAATCAACAAAGGACTATACTATCCATATGGATATGATATGGATGTTAAGATCTTCTCTAATGCAGATTGGACACGCTCTAAAGATGATAGGAGAAGCACATCTTGATACCTTAATTTTTTAGTTACAAAATTAATCTCATGGTCTTCAAAGAAGCAACCCACAATTTCTCTTTCATCAATAGAAATTGAGTATAGATGTCTTGCAAATGCTACACAAGAAGCTATGTGGATTAGAACCCTATATTCTGATTTAGGGTTGAACACTTCAACTCCATATATATTTGGAGATAATATTAGCTCATTGCATCTTGTTGCTAACCCAATCTATGATACCAAGACTAAACATATAGAAGTTCATTATCATTATGTTAGAGAGAAGATTATGCACAAAGAAATTCAACTCTCATATGTATCAACTCATCAACAATGTGAAGATATGATGAGAAAGGCTTTGGATGGAAGAAAATTAAACAGATTCAAATCAATTATTGGATTGCAAGAAATCTTGAAGGATTGAAGACTCAAGCATCTTCGGCTTGCGGGGGAGATATTGGTGCAATTAGAAAGCCTAAAAGCTTTGCTAAATCCTTAGGACTACACACCCATATGTCTCACTCACATAGAACCTCATCCATGTTAAGCATTCATCATATTTACCTTGTATTAATGTAAAAGCCAAAAGTGAGTGAGGAATCTTGTAATATTAGGGAGCTTAGTCCATGAATTGATAAAGTAAAAAATTTTCCGTCTATTGTGATCATCAACAAAAGATACATAATAACTTGAGCCTGCTAATGAAGATTCATGACTTGGTCCCCACACATCAGTGTATACTAAATCCAAGATTGTGGGTGTAATCTTTGTGGTTGAAAGGTTGCCTTTAAGCCTTCCCAATTTGACAAACATCACACCTATTGATCATGTGTTGCTTTGATATTTTTGGAAGCTGTAGAACACTTTGATCCTTGCATATGTTCTTCAAGGTTCTTTCATTCACATGAGCAAGTCCCTTGTGCCACACTTCTAGCTCACTTAGGGTTTGAGACCCAAAGTTGAAAAGATCTATATTTCTAGTTTCTCCCACTTCAAATGTGAAGAGCCTACCATGCTTTTCACCTCTCACTATCTTCTTGAAGCCTTGAAAAGGATCTTCCACATAAGCTCCATGTTGAGTAAACCTTGTAAGCTTTTTTCAACTTTTTAGCCTACACTTATTAGATTTTGGTAATAGTGGATACATAGATAACCTTACTCTTAATGTTTGTTTTGCCATTGGGAGCTTTGACATTGCCAATCCTTTTGAGATTGTGCTTGGTATCATTCCATGTTTGTACTACATGCTTATGCATGGGTCTCTCCAAGTCTAATAGATGAGCAAAATTGCTTGCAACATGGTTTGAACAACCATAATCTTTGTAGAACAAATGCTCATCTTTTTAACGTTCTTTATGACTCAATTTTATTAAGAATATGAATCATCATGTGATTGATCCTTTGAGTAGTTGGTGTAGTCCCTTCTATTATGGTTTCTATTATTGTCGTTGTAGTTTAGCTCTACCTCTTGTGTTACCAAATCCACATCTACCTCCTCCTTTTTGTGTTCTTCCATTGAACTAGAAATTTTGAGTGGTGTGGTTGGTCTTGTTATATATGGCACAAGGTTCAACTTTGTGTACTTTTGTTTTGTCCTACTTTCCTCCTTTCTTCTTCCCTTTCCACTTGCTCTTGCCTGCATAGTTGGCTTGAGAGATTCATCCTCCTTCTTCTTTGCTTTGTTCTTCTTATCTTTCTTATCTACAAAAAGAGCACTTGTTGAGTTACCTCTTATGCTTGAAAGATGATATCAACCAAAAATAAGGTTCTGGCCACTCTAGACTAAGAGTAGAATCAACTTTAGCAATCTCTAATCTTTCATAATCATCATCTGTATAAGGAACAATGTATTTGTGTCTATAAAAGAGGATCCATTCATGAATAGGTTTAGCAACAGGTACATTAGAAACACTAATGTCTACATATAATGCTTTGAAAGTGCCTATAAGATTACGGAGTGGTTGCTCTTCCATTAAATTAGAAGAAAACATGATTGTAACAAAGAAAATCATAATGAGATAACTAAGTAAGACATTTGACACTATGAAGCATTAGATTTTTCCAACTTCATGGTTGACACTCTAAATGTGGGTTTGTATGCTCCAAAGATGAGCAGGTGTTACACAAAACCTGCTCTACACCTGCCAAGGTAGCTCCAAAGATGCTTAGGGGACTTGGTTTCACAATAATTCATTTAGAACCATTACGTACTTTGGAATATCACTTCCAAAAGTTTGCATCAAAAGAGATGGTTTGGATGTACTAGAACTGTGATGAAATGTTCTATTTTCAGAATAGAAGTGCTCAATGTTTTACTCAGAGCTCACAACCTGGTACGAATTGACAACAGAGCATTTGCACACATCTATTCATGTGTATAGCTAACTAAAACAAGTTATTTCATGAATTTTGAGGCATCGTACGTTGAGAAATAAATAGCAACTCAAGGGGGGTCATCCCATCATTTCAGGAGCATGAAGAAGTCCAAACAAAGTCAAATTCTTCACATCATATCTCAAGATTGGCTGAACCAAAACTAATGAAACTTGATAGGTATTGAGTAGACACTTCACTCTAACTATGATAAGTTAAGTGGAGCAAATGATTAAGTACACAAAGAAATTGTTTCTACAAAATCACTGAAATGAGGAAGATGTAACAGAGAAGAGTAGACAGAAATGATCTTGAAGAAATGTATCAAATTATGTATGCTAATGCATATGATACAAGTAAGTGTAGTGGACTACTCATACATATGTTGAGCTCAAGGTATGGTCAATGATGTAGCTCAATAGCTCTCAGAATATGACACTAAGCCCCCCGACTAAATCACCTCTATTTATACTTATCAATTGAGTTTGGATTTTGAATTTCCCTCACCTAAAAGTGTTCCTACACTTTAGGGGTGATTTGAATTGATTCCTTCTACCACATGAGTTGTGGGTTCAGCTCCCTAACTTCACGAGATTCCTTACACTTTTTTCTTTTACATTTATCCAAGGTAAATACAATCAAGTTTATAAGTAGGAGTTCATATGTGATCCTCTACATGAGGTTCATAAATTAATGAGTAGTCTTTGAGATAATAGCTAAGCACTTAGGCTTGCTATTTGCACCAACAGCTTCCCCTCAAGCCTAAGATGCTTGAGTCTTTAGTCCTTCATGATTTCCAACAAACTAATCATTGATTTAAACCTATTCAATTTACTTCCATCCAATGCCTTTGTCATCATATATGCACATTGTTGATGTGTGGATACATATGAGAGTTGTATCTCCTTACTGATTATCTTTTATCTCACATAATGGTAGTGAATCTCAATATGTTTGGTCGTGGCATGATAGATAGGGTTAGCAGCAAGCTGCAATGAACTAATATGTGTGGAGTAGAAGTATTCAACCTTAAATCAGAGTATAAGGAGCTTATTCACATAGCTTCTTGAGTGCATTTGCAATCTCTATTTAGCTTCAATTGATGAGAGAGCAATTGTAGGTTGCTTCTTTGATGATCAAGAAATCAATTTGGTACCTGCAAAAGTGAGATATCCTGATGTGCTTCTTCTATCATCTTTTGAACCTACCCAATCTGCATCAGAAAATAATTTGACATCTAAATTAGATGTATAAGGGTATTATAACCCTTCATTAATTTTACCCTTCAAATACTTCAAGATTTTTCTATTTGCATCCATGCCAGGCTTCCTTGGGGTATGCATGAATTGACTTAGCACACTAACTTCATAGCATATATCAACTCTAGTCAGAGTAGCATAGTTCAAGCTTCCAACTAAGCTTTCGTAACTAGTCACATCTTCAATTAGCTCACCTTCATGAGTGCTTGGCTTATGATTTACCTCCATGGGTGTACCTACAACCTTTGTATTCTCCATCTTGAATTTGGAGAGCATATCTCCAATGTACTTTGTTTGAGTTAAGAATTTTGTATCTACTACTTCCAAACCTAGGAAGTAAGTGAGTAAGCCAAGATCACTAATTTTGAACTCTTTTTTCATCTAAGCTTTGATCCTCTTGATTCCATTTGCATCATTAACTGTAATGATTATATAATGCACATATACACAAAGGTATATAAACTCTAAATGGTTCCTCTTGATAAAGAGGGAAGGATCTGCCTTGCTCACCATAAATCCTTTGTCTTGCAAATAAGTGACCAATCTATGATTCCAAGCTTTAGGAGCTTGCTTCAACCAATACAAGGCTTTCTTCAAACATGCATACATATTCTAGATATGATTGATCGTCAAAGCCATTAGGTTGAGCCACGTATACCTCCTCTAAAATTCAACCATTTAGAAAAGCATTTTTAACATCCATTTGATAGATATTCCAATTCTTAGAAGATGCTACACATGAGTACTCTAAATGTGGGCATCTTTTCCACAAGTGAGAATGTCTCTTCATAATATATACCTTGGGTTTGACCAAACCCTGTAGCCACAAGACTTGCTTTGTACCTGTTAATTGGGCCATTGGAATTCTTCTTTACCTTGTAAATCCACCTTGATCCAATGACCTTCATGGATGGTTTCTTGGGAATGAATTCCCAAGTCTAATTCTCTTGAAGAGCTTCTATCTCTTCTTCCATGGAATCTCTCCATTCTGGTTTCTTGTTGGCCTCTTCATATGTTGATGGTTCTTTTGAGTTTGTATCTTGAGCAATATAAGTTGAATTCTTACTGACCAAGGATGTGTCATAACCATACCTTTCTCGCTTCCTTTTCTCTCTAGTACATCTTCTTATGGTTTGTTGAGATGATTTTGCTACATCTCTCATCTCCTGCACTTTAGCTTTGCCTTTGGAGTTCCAAGTATTGATTTGTCTTCTTGGTTCTTTTGATCATCATCAAAATCACTTGAGTCTTCATTTATATGCTCATTCCTCTTTGATAATGTTGGAAAGTCTTCTTCTAGGTCATAACAAAGTTTGATTTTCTTGCAATCATCTTCAAAACAATATTTGTTTCCATAAAAAACAACATATCTACTAACAATGAAACCTTTATTGCTTTGATTATATAATCTATAACCTTTCTGATTAATTTCATAACCAATGAATATACATTTCTCTACCTTTGGATCCAATTGCCTCTGATTTGTGAAGGTATGTGTGCATATGTTATGCACCCAAAGATCTTAGAATGGTCAAGGTTGGGTCTTCTTCCATTCCATGCTTCATAAAATTTCATCCCATCCAATGCTTTTGATGAGACCCTATTGATTAGATAGGTGGTTGTGGACCCAACCTCTGCCCATAGGTAATTGGGCAACTTCTCATTTAGCGTTAACCTTGCAACCTCAACTATGGTTCTATTCCTCCTCTCTGCCACTCCATTTTGCTATATGGAGTATATCTGGTTGTAATCTCTCTTTTGATTCCTCTCTCTTGGAGATAAGCATCAAAGTCATGGGAGAAATATTCTCCTCCTCTATCTGACCTTAGTCTTTTCAAGGTCTATCTTGTTTGATTTTATATTTCTTGAAACAAGAGAACACTTCATCTTTATGCTTCATGAAGTATAGTATTATCCATATGCTAAAATCATCAATGAAAGACAAATAATACCTAGATCCAAAGATTGAAGGCTCCTTGCTTGGACCCCATACATCTGTATGGACTAGCTCCAATAGGTCTCCATGATTATATCCCTTCTTTATAAATGGTTATCTATGGGACTTGCCAAATTGACAAGCACTCCATTTGTAAATCATTTTTTGCTTGGAGATATTTGGTAAGACAAGCACATTCTAATCCATACTGATTTGCTTCAGAGCCCTTCAAATATATGAGCTAAGATTTTGTGCCAAATTTCCAATTCTGATAATGTATGACTACCATAGTTGAATAAAGCAATGTTCCTAGTATCTTGGAGCTCAAATGTAAATAGTCTACCTGACTTTTCTCCTCTTGCTATCCTTATGAATCCCTGATGTGGATCCTCAACAAATGCTTCATTCTTTGTGAATTTGACCTACGATCCTCAACAAATACTTCATATTACCATATGAAGTCTTTAAATTTCCTATATTCTCAATTGGATGCCTTGTGTCATCTCCTGTTTGGACTTCATGTCTATTTCTTGGATCCTCCAAGTCTGAGAGTAGAGCTACAGTCCTTGCTACATGATTTGAGCAACCTGAGTCTATAAAGAATACATGTTCATCTGCTTTACCTTGCTTCATGGTCATATTCATCAAAAGTACTGAGTCCTCTTGAGTTTGATTATCTGCATAGTTGTTGTAGTCTCTCCTTCCTCTGTGTCCTCCTTGGTAATTTTTGTTGTATGAGTTGTTGTTGTAACCATTGTTGTTGTTGAATCTACCTCTTGAGCTTCCATAACCACCTCTATTTAGCCTCTTCCTCTTTGGTTTCTAGGGTTCCTGAAACAATGCTCATTAATGTGGTTAGTTAAGCCACATATGACACATGGAGAGGAGCTTTGAGACGTCCCTCTGCCTTGTCCTCCTCATCTTCCTCTTCCTCTTGAATCTCTACCTCTACCTGCAAAGTTTGCTTGAGAGGTACTACCTTTATCATCAGACTTTTTACTCTTGCCTTTACCATCCTTATTCTTCTTCTTATCTATATATAGGGAAGAGGATTGATTACCTTTTGATTTGTCTCCATTCTTCGTGAGTTTTGCCTCATGTGTGAACAACCATCCCATGAGGGTGTTGAAATCAGGAACCTGCATATCCATGTATAGGTCCATGGATGTGGTGAAAGCTTCCCATTTGTCATCTGCTTTTTTCCATTGATCACTTGCCTCAGTATCTGCCCTTCATCAATGATTTCTCCAATGCTCCCAAGTTGATCTACTACGTCCTTCATTTTGGTGAAAAAATAGTCACACTTTGCTTAGGCATCTTCTTGAGTATAGTGAATTCCATCTAGAGTTGATTCTTTTTTGCTTTAGTACTTGATGAGAAGAATGCTTCAAGAGCATTCAAAGTCTCTTGTGAAGTGTTGGGAAGTAAAAAATTAGAGATTGATTTCAGAATGTAAGACCTGGCTAGAGCATCCTTTGAACAACATGTGGTTATCCTCTCTTGTTCTTCTTGATTTGGTTGTCCTTTGCTTGTGAAACTCTCATACCACTATGAGGAGATGGGTTTGTATGCTCCAGAGATGAGCTAGTGTTGCACAAAACATGCTCTACACCTGCCAAGGTAGCTCCAACTGATGCTTAGTAGACTTCTTTGGCTTCACAATAATGCATTTAGAACCACTAGGTACTTTGGAATATCACTTACAAAAGTTTGCATCAAAATAGATGATTTGGATGTACCAAAACTGTGAAGAAGCCTTCTATTTTGGGAATAGAAGTGCTTAGTGTTTTGCTTAGAGCTCACAACTTGCTATGAATTGACCAGAGAGATTTTGCACACATCTAAATCAAGTGTATAGCTAACTATGATAATTTATTTCATGAATTTAGAGGCACCATATGCTGAGATATAAATTTAGCAACTTAGGGGGATCACCCTGACATTTTAGGAGCATGAAGATATGCGGGATGCCAGGCTTAGTCCCATGCAAATGACCTTTAGTTGATTAGCATGTTCTTGCATAAGGAGTGTGGATTGCAACTGGTCCATGATCCTGTGAGTGACGGATGTCTTCATAGGAGCATTGCCTCCCTTCAGTGACTTTTGGAGCAGCACTCGGACTATGAGTGGATCAGACTCCAATTTGGTTAGGCACAATGGAAGTTGTGGGAGATGCATGATCGGTGATATGCCTTCTTTCATCTTAGGTAGGCCTCACTCTCCACACAAGTGGGAGATCGCATGACCAAAAAGTTTTTCTCTATGGTCAAGTTGCAACATATTCATAGCGTACTGAAACAACTTTGTCGTGTGGATGGGTCTTATGCTACTAAGCATGGGAAGCTCAGAGAGGTTGCTACACATTTTTACCGTGCCTTGTTGTCGGTTGAGGATCCTTCTGAGACATGGCAAGAGAGCAGATGGTGTGTCCTACATCATGTGTGATGTATTGTGACTCAAGAGATGTAGGAGGAGCTTTTAGCACTGTTCACTAATAGCAAGCTTTTGGGTGCACTTCAGGGTATGGCTCGGGACATCTATCCTGGTGATAATGGCCTCTCCCCTCGATTTTTTCTCAAGTATTGGGGGACTTATTGGGGATGGGATTCATCTTTTCTTTCAAGAGATCATGGCGACAAGCCATCTTCCACCTCCAATTGCTAAGGGCTTGATTTTTGTTATTCCCAAGGACAAGGGCACTCGATGATATTAGGTGCTACCACTCGATCACGCTCCTCAAATCCACCAAATTTTGGTGAAAGCTTTGAGTTTGAGATTCTAGCCTCTCCTGGAGACCTTGATCCACCTTACGTAGACTGCATTTGTTAAAGGTCACAACATCCTAGACAACATCTTCACCTTTTGGGAAGCAAGCTCCCTGGCCAAGATGCATGCTGAGCCTCGTGCTATTCTTCTGTTGGACTTCGAGAAAGCCTATTATCAGGTTGATTGGGATTTTCTCAAAGCTTCCATGACATGTATGGGTTTTCTTACTTAGTGGATTAGGGGTGTCGCTGCCCTCTATTGCACGACCCATAGCCAAGTGTTGGTTGCAAGTGGCCAAGGGGAGAGATTCAACATCAGGTGGTTAGTATGCTAGGGCTACCCCTTGGCTCTCAATCTATTCTTGTTCTTTTTTGAGGTTATGAGTACTTTCCTTTCTACTCAAGACTCTGGGTTGCAAGGTCTCAAGCTCTCGGTTGAGGATAAGCATCTGCTATATGTTGAGTTTGCAGATGACACTCCTATTTACTTATAGGGCCGACATGCCAACTTGGCCAGGTTTGAGCGGACTCTAGATGTTTTCTATGATGCATTGGGTGTCAAGATCAACTAGCACAAATCTTGTGGTTTTTGGATTGGCTCCTATGCTTTGCCTAGGTGGCTTTCTTGTGGGTAGTTTCAATGGATTCCCCCTTGCATGATAGTTAGATATCTTGGTTGCCAGATTGGTCTGGATCTTGTGCTTGAGCAACTGATCCCCCCCTTCTTTCAAACCATCAGGAGAAAGTTATTTCATTGGAGCTTTACTCGTTTATCTCTGGATGGGCCAATTGTGGTAGCCAACGAGGTTCTGTTTTCTACAATATGGTATGTCACCTCTTGTTGGATCTTCTCGAGCTCCTATATTAACCAGATCCAGCAGCTAATAAAAAACTTCCTTTGGTCTAGCCTGGACAGTAGCCCTACTCAAGCTAAGGTGGCTTGGCAGGTCCTCACCCTCCCCTTGGAGCAAGGAGGCATGGGGATCATTGACCCTACTTGTCAGAGCAGAGCCCTACTGAGAAAGTTCATTATGCGTGGTCTCTTTTTGTTCTAGAGCTCTGGAAGAATTTCCTTTGGCAAAGATTGGGGGTTTTTTCTTTGACCACTTGTAGGCCTTGGCAGCTTGAGATCGAATAGATCTTCTCTTAGATGAGGCACATGGGCTTCTCGCATTGTAGTGAGGATCGATTTGCTTGCAGTATTTTGAGATCTTGGGAGTTCTTTCATCCTGCTCTTGTATAGCTCACTCCCTCCTACATTGAGGAGTACCTTTGCTAGCCTATTACTTGGGACTCCTTCATCCGTTTGGAGAGAGGGTTCATGGTTGGTTCTCATCCCCACTTGTCCTCGGGGAAGTTTTTCAGAGGCCCTAGGTGTAGCATGGTAGATTGGTTGAGTTTTTAGTACCTTTTGGTTACATGCTAGAAGGATTGTTGCATGGGGATGTGTGGTGCCTCTCAGATGATTAGCGATCCCAAGGGACTAGGGGACTAGATTGATCTTTAGCCATAGGCGGTTTGGCTTGGGGCCTTTACTCCGACTTAGGCCTTGATTGCTGCCTGAGGCTATGTTTGGAGGAGACTATCTTCTTCAACATTGGTGATGAGGGACAAATGATTCCCTCACCATTCGAGCATGAGATCATTGTGGATTGTCCCTTCCATCCGATCTGGGTGGTAAGAATGCAGAGCCTGGACTGGCACATCAACCCTGACTCAAAGGACATTCAAACTCTTGCTAGTTGGTGGCTTTGGGCTTGGGAGGCACACCCGCTTTCTTGCCTCTCATGGGACTTGGGCGAGTGGCAGTGGTGTGATCTCGATTCTCTAGTACTCGATGGAGGGCCACACTATTGCTTTCTTTAAGTACTCTACTTGGCTAGGGTAGAGGATTATCCAAGCTGAGTAGTTGATCAGGCCCACTACTGTCAAGTTTTGGCAGTGGAGTGGGCTTATAGAGGAGTTTCTCTTATCCTTTCCGCATCCGATTTGAGGTGCTCAGTAGTCTTCTTGGATGATCCTTTTCTAGTGGTTGATCATGCACAAAAGTATTCTTGTGGGCACTTGGCTTAGCTTTGGGGGCCATCCTCCAGATTGTACTGATTGTGGTTATCATTTGGAGGTCACAACACCATTGTCTTTGGAATTTCTAGTTGGCACTATGGTTTTGGTGATGATTCTTCAGACTACTGATTTGGAGGATGGGGCCTCAGACCATCACTTAGGGTGTTGTTGCTTGGGGTTCTCCCTCGAGCCCCGCTCTTTGCTATGAGCACAAGTGTGGCAACATGGTTATCTTGATTTAGGAAAGACGGATTGGCACACTCAAGACCTTCACATCTCACCTTGGAATAGTGAGGGCGACCCCTATTGGGAGCAGATCACTAGTCTCACCCTTTGGTTCATTTGGCGGGTGTGATGTTACTGCATCTTTGAGCGATGCATGATCGCTCTCACCGAGAGTATACACAATCTTTGTTTGGAGCTGTTTGACACACTGCACGAGCAGTTGCAATAGCTTTAGGGGGATTCTAATGGCATTTCCAATTGGTGATAGGCCTTCTTCCAACTTTGGAAGAAAGGCCCTTTCTTCACCACTTAGGGTGACACTATCCATTAGAGTTGGATTCTAATGGCACTTCCCATTGGTGATAGGCCTTCTTCCAACTTTGGAAGAAAGGCTCTTTCTTCACCACTTAGGGTGACACTATCCATTAGAGTTATTGACCACCTGCCTGGCTCTTTTCTCCTCCCCACATTGCCCTCCCTAGAAGTTAGGGGATTTTGCGGTTTTGTAGTCCTTAGAGGTGTTACTCCCCTTGTATCTTTCATTTCTCCTCGATGGATATTGTAGCCCATTGGGCGTTTTCTTTTTCTTACTAAAGGAAGGATCTTTTTACGGGGAAACTATATGAATCAAACCATAGGACAGAAACCTTGTGGAATTTCTTTATAAAAAAAGACTTATCATTTTATTATCTTTTTTACACTAGGGTTTTAGATGATCCAAGAAAAAAAGAATAAATACTCGAAGCTCCTTGATCCTGGTCATATAAAAGAAAAATCTAATGTTTTTATCATTTTGTTAGCTCCTATAGGTGGTCTCAAGTATGGAAAGTCCTTAGAAGGCTACTTACTTCAACCTAAGCATCCTACTAGAACCTTACTTGTCCTTATTTTAAAGAACATAACACAAGTGAACTACTACTGTTTGATGTATTCCTCTTCCCCTATGTACATCCTGAACCAAAGAAGGGCTTTACATGGCTTGTGAGCTTTATCGTTACTCCATATTCCTTGATGAAGGATTTTCCACATAAAAACTAATATTTTCCTCTCAATAAAATGGTGCTATAGGCTCTAAAACTTGAAATCTTATATGATCCAAGACTAATCAATGCATGAATTTTGGTTCAAACTGATGTCAAAATCTAGTTTATGGTTAAATCTCAGAATCTCCTCCATTCTTTTTACATTGTTCGATCATAATCCTTTACCATAGTTAAGCATTCGCACATCTTCCCTCCCCAAGGCTTGGATACCAGTGTACAAAAAAATATCCAATCTTGATGATCTAGTCGAATTCGTCACCCTCTATGTGATCATTTCTATCAGTGTTCTATAGATGTTTCTTGTTGCAAAAGCCCTTCACAAAAAAAAGGCTCTCCAAAATGTCCCAAAGAAATCGAGCTATTTCAAGAGAAAGGGAATTAAATCGAGTCATTTTGTGTAATGTTTGCTACCCATCTCCATTCACAACTAAGACTTGGGGTTTCACTATCTTCCAAGTTTTCCAAAGAAGAAGGAGATAAACCCTCATCAACGATTGTTTGCATTTCACTCGAATCTTTGTTTTGTGTCATTCTTTGGTCTATCTCCTTTCCCCTCTTCATCCATGACACTCCTACTCGCTCACTCCTACTCACTCCCTCCTATCGTTGACTCTTTCCAACTATTTCCTCATTCCTATTCACTCACTCCTACCGTTGACTTTTTGCAACTTGGCTCATTCCCACTCACTCACTTCTACGGTTGACTCTTTGCAACTATTTCCTCATTCCTACTCGCTCACTCCTACCATTGACTCTTTGCAACTATTCACTCATTCCCACTCACTCACTCCTACCGTTGACTCTTTGCAAATATTTCCTCATTCCTACTCACTCACTCCTACCGTTGACTCTTTGCAACTATTTCCTGTCAAATGACATCCGGATCGTGGAATTTTGGAACATTCGAAATGCCAGGAGGCTATGGAACAAAGTCTTCAAAAAATGGAAACATCTCTTGAAGCAAGACACCAACCAGTGGATCAATTTTGAGGATATTGACCCTAGGATCAACATTTCTTTTGAAGAATGGAACACCTTGCAAAGCATACATCTCGCCTGGGATCGCTCTAAAGTTCGCCTTCTCATGGGGTAGGACACACAGAGCTCCCTTGGTCTCAGATGGCACAATGGCAATTTCCTATCAAAAATCCCAAACATCAAAGAAACCATTGATTATCAGGCTAAGCTCAACAAGAACTTGTGCCTGTCTTGGACCCGGTTTCGGTGGGACATGAAGTTCATGGCTATCTAGCACTTTCTCATAGAAATCAAAAAAGTATGTCCTCTTATGGCAAATTCTTCATCGTGGAATCTAGACCAACCTTAAGGCTAGCAAAATTTGTGGGATACCTCCCTGCTGGAAACATTGCTACTGCTCCAGCGAAGATGTTTCTCACATCTTTTTTACTTGTCCCAACTCCAATAGGCTCTCGCAGATTGTCGGAAAGAAAATTAGACTTCAGAAACATATTAGTTGGAAGCAAGCTTTGCTGAGAGAAGCAATCGGTTGCTCCGCAACTCTCTGGAATGCCATCAGAGAGGAGGTCTTATGGAAGATGTGGCAGGAAAGATGTGCTTTTAACTTTGGTGACTCCCCCAAAAAGTGGTCGATTGGGAAATCATTGTTCCTCCTTGGCAAAAGGATCACTTATTGTGATTAACCTTCTTTGTAATGCCATCTAAACTCTGTAAAAGCTTCCCCTGCTCTGTGGGATTTGAGGGATCCCGTGGGCACTAGTCCCCTTCTCTTGTACTTTTATTTTAATAAATTCAAGGTTAGGAGAGTAGACTAAGGCCGAACTTCCTTTATTTAAAAACAGAGAAGAGAAAAAATTACTGATTTTGAATTCAATGATAGAAAAGAAGGTAAAGAACAAATGTTCAACGTAAAATTTAAAGTCAAAGTAGGTTTATGGAGTAGTATGTAATGCAGAAGATCGTACGTATGTATGTCTGTATGTATATATGTACGTACACATGTATGCATGTGTGTGAATATGCATCTGTGTATGTATGTATGTGTGTATGTACAGATGCACATAAGTACACATCACAGAATAATCCTTTCTAGTTATTATAAGACGTTCGGAAAACAAAAATATGTTTTTTTTAATATTTGTTCCACCGAAAGAAAAAGGATGCCTTATTAAAATAAAGAATATGTGGACCACATCTAGCTCTTTGGAACCTCCAAGAAGTATTAACAATCAGATTAAAAAATAAAAGGCAAAAATTGAGTGCATGCTCTTCATGATACACAGAGTGGTGTCGCTTACTTTATGTCTACTGAAGATGCCATCAAAATTATAAGTTAACAAAAGTCATGGATTTAAAGTGAAGGAAACTAAGCAGCAAGGGATTTTTTTTACTTATAAATGAAAGGAAAACCAAGCAGAAAAACTGAATGATGTAGGGGACTTCCAGAGTTGGAATGGGCACTGTGTAATACCTACAAGAAGAAGGTAATACCTGATGATCTTTTGGGTGTGTTGATAGGAATATAAAGAACCAAATGGGATCACTTTCCTCTCTGTTATGTGTGTGGTGGGCCTTGTAACATTCCTTATTGAGGATCTTACTCTTTACCACTTTTCCCTTCCGTTGTGTGTGTATAGTGGGCCTTCTAACATTCCATATTGAGGATCTTCCTCTTTACCACCTTTTGCCTCTTTGAGTGACAGTGAAAGCTGCCTTTGAATATCATCTCTCTTGGCTTCATCCACGGTTACCTTTTTAGCAGAAAAAGTCATTCTGGGCTTTCTATCCATGAATACTTCTCATATCTTTGATTCGCTTTTGTACCTTTTTCTTATTGGGATGGTGATGAAGACCTTTTCCCATCCTTGATTGTGTCTCCTTACAGAGATTGATCTTCATCCCCAAGTCACAACAGATGCATATCCTTAGTTTAACCATTCCTTTCCTTGTATTGAAACTGTTACTAACTTATAATTTATCAAGGAAAATTTATGGTCCCTTTTAGGTAGTTTCTGCCCTAGAATAGGAAAGCACAAAAATACAGACTTCCACATATCTTGCACACTCCCTTATTTCACAACCGCATTGCTAATTTCCAAGTAGATTGATTCCTACAGGGCAGGTGAATCATAGGCAATCTCTTTTTCTAATCCAGGCTATGAGCTAGGATTGATACTAGGAAATCATTTGAGATCGACCTACCATGCTAGAATTCCTTACCAGTCTTGGACCTTTTAGCTTCAACCTTCAAATTGTGGAAGTTCTGAATGACCTTTCAGAAAACTTTTCTCACACCATTAACTGATCATAAAACTCATTGCTGAACGATTGAACTCACCTTTCTTCTCAAAACTTTCATCCTACTAACTTTTTTTTCCAGTGTTGTTTCTTTGACAAAAAAGCTTTAAATTATAAACAACGAAAAGATAGAATAAGTTTAGAAAGAGTAAGAAAGGAGGTTTATAACCTTCTCGTTCCCTTTGTGAAGAACCCACTTGTATTTTAGCTTCTTCTTTTCTAGAAGAAACATCATGTGGTACTTAAAGGGGGGGGGGGGGGGGGGGGGGACAATCACGAGTCCTTCTACCTAGACAAACAAGGGAATTCTCGATAGACCAATCTCTGTGAGGCTTGTCGAAGTTGGCCGCACATCTTTTTTTTTTTAATGAAGGAAGTTCGGCCTTAGCCTACTCTCCTGTACTTGTATTAATTAAAGGAAAAGAAAAGCATAAGAGAAAGGGACTAGTGCCCACGGGACCCCCCAAATCCCACAGAGCAAGGGTAGGTTTTACAGAGTTTAGATGGCAGTACAAAGAAGCTTAATCACCCTCTCATCACCCTCATGTGGGGCCCACTTGGGTTTAAACTTGTTGATCAAAAGGAGCACTTGATGATGCCTGAAGGGGGAGGGGGGTTTCTTATAGTTAACGATTCTTTTGCCGAAGGGGAACAACGATTTCTCAATCAACCACTCTTTGGGGGAGTCGCCAAAGTTATAAGCACATCTTTCCCGCCATATCTTCCAAAGGACCTCCACTCTCTGAAACGGCTGCACATCTTTCCTTACAGTGATTATAACCCATTTTAATGTCGGCCACGTTTGATCCTATCCCATATTTTCACGAATCATTTGAAGATAATCAGAGGCTCTTGATAACAATGTATCTCTAGATTTGATCTTTTTTCATCTCTTATCTCATTATTGTTGTCCACAAGAAAATGAGCATTCCAAAAATATTCCTCACCATCTTGATCTTCTGAGAGTGAAGCGATTGGCTGCTCCTCTCCCATGTGGAACTCTATCAGAGGGGAAACTCTATAGGAGACTTGGAAAGAAAGATGTACGGGCAACTTTGACAAAATGACTAAAGAATGGTTGATTACTAAGTTCCTTGCCCTGTTTTGCAAAAGAATCTGCAATTGTAAAATGTCCCCTCGCTTCAAACATCATAAGATATTTTCATGGAAGACAACAAGATCAAAAGTATATGGGCTACCCATGAGGGCGATGAAAATTTCATTAACCACTTTGGTAACTTGCTTCAACCTAGGTGTACTCACCACTCCCTGACCATGTCCAATTCTTCCCTTGCTTTGTGAGATTAGGGGGATCCCACGGGCACTATGCCCCCTTCATTGTAATAGTGTGTGTTTACTTCTGCAAGCTAGGGAGACTAAGCCTTGGATGAACTTCCTCTTTTAAAAAAATAATTCAAAAAAATTTATAGATTTATCATCCTCAGGTAGCAAGCTATGACTACTATGATCACATTGTTGTAGACAAAGCTCGAGCTGCAAGTAAGGCATTTCTGTGCTTATACTCCCTTAAGGAATCCAATTCTAAATAACCCAATCTTAAGTTACAATGTGTATGAAAGAATAAAAAAAAAAAAGAAATTTCTTGTTAATTTACTTTCCAACTCTAAACTTATTTGTGCATTGTAATATAAGTACATGCTAAATTTTGTTGTTTCACTTTACAGAGTCAGCTGCAATGAAGAAATAAGCCTGATTGATGTCAGCACCATGAGCTGAAGAGGAACTATTTCAGGAAATTCATTTTTTTCTTTTGTGAAAAAGAAATGCTAAAAAAAAACTTAAAAATGATAAAAATTATCACACGGATTCGTGAGACTATGACATATACCAACTTCTAGACAAAGTACAGATGTGAGTAGGATGACTTGATGAAAGATCAGGATTTTAAATATCTTTGCAGACCTATGTTGATATAAGAAACAATCCAATGAATATATTCATCCTTTAATCAATCATGTGCTATGTTATAGGAACACAAGCATGAGAAGCACAATATGAAGATTCACAGAACTCAAGTGAGCAAACCATGGGAAATGGAGAACTATGCAAAGACCCAATGAATTTTTTTAGATTAAGGCTCTTGAAAGTCCCAAAGCCCAAGTCAACAAGTGTGTGTAAAAAGATGAACAATATTGGGGTTCATGTGTCTCCAATTTTGCTCCAACCCACCGATGTGATGATTGTACATTTTCTAAGGTTGAATAGATAATCGAGGCTAGAATTCCCTAACAAATAGTTACAAACGAATGAACTAGTTCCATATATGACTATTTTTAACTAGGCTAGCCATTTTGATGTGAACAAGACCTTTAGTTTTTGTATATGATATGAAGGAGCTTAATTTTGTAGAGACTTTTGCCTCATAAAGCGATCTTCCTTGGAATGTCCGCATTACTTTTCTCTCCCTTTCTCTCTATCCCTCTATCCCTGTATTCTCCTCTTGTGTGCCTATTGTGGTCTATTTTTTGCTCAAAACAAGTGTTTCATAGT
This sequence comes from Ceratopteris richardii, assembly GCA_020310875.1. NCBI lineage: Eukaryota > Viridiplantae > Streptophyta > Polypodiopsida > Polypodiales > Pteridaceae > Ceratopteris > Ceratopteris richardii. Next base: position 111,467,334 of record CM035406.1, read on the forward strand.
ATTGTCTTACAAAGGCCCATGAGTACAACAGGAATGAGTAGAAAGAGTATTCAGTGTTGTCGAGAAGTAGGCATCCCCAATCCATATTGGAAATGCATGAGAAGGTTATGAGCTTATTGAAGAGGTGACCCCATGGATCAAAGTGGATGGTAGAATTTTAACCTAATTCTAGCTCATCCAACTATATTAGAAATTATATGACGAATGCAGGTCTTTTGCTTGCTTAAAGATTGCAATATTTTTCTCTTTAGTCCAAAGTCACCTCAATCTCAACCTAGTCATTTTTGGACTACCTTGGCCAATGTTGAACCCTAATACTAGCTCTATAAAATTTTATATAAACGTAAAATCCTTGAAAAAAAATGCCTCCTAGTATTACAATTAGGGAAAATTTTTTTGGCACTATGAAAAGTGACTTTGCATTCCCAAGCATGCATGCATAGACACAGTGTTGTGTAATTATGTGGGCCAAGGGGTAGAACCCTGGGGTTTCTAGGTGTGAAACCCTTGGGATTTATGGTTTATTTACCCATTTTTGATGGGTCTTGAACCTTAGGGCTAATACTCTAAGGTTGAGTATCTTAGGCTTGATTAGAAGCTTCTCGTAGCCACTTCGTTTGTATGCAGTTTAGAGAGTCTTCTGTTAGAATCCATGTGATTTCATGTGATTTCCTAAGTGAAAGTTTAGAGAGTTTTCTTTTAGAATCCATGTGATTTCATGTGATTTCCTAAGCTTGTAAACCATATGAACACCTTAGGGATCCACGTGATGGAAGGTACGCATGTCCCCTTGAGAGGGACTTACCCGCTTGGACTTGGAGCTATATATTGGAGGGGTTGGTTGGGTGGAAAGTGCATCTCTCTTCCTATTGTGAGTCTAGTTAGTTGCTCTTCATAGTTTGTGTGTGGAAGCTATGGAACTCTCACACAACAGTGGAGCTCTAGGCCTTATCTAGTTTAGCTCTGCTCGGATGTAGTTTTAGCTACCGTAGTTCTTTCGACTATGGTTTTAGCTATGCTCTAATGATAGCTATGCTCTGATGAGAATTTAGCCGTTGTCCAAAGAGGATCTGCCATTTGTTTTGGTCTACAAAATCACTATATTCATGACTTCCTCACTATATCCCTTCAAGAGCTACAGTTGTTGTATTTGTCTTTGGGATATTAATGCATGAGCACGATTTATTTTCGCATCAGCCGAAGTGATTTATGGAATTATCATGGCCCTCAACCGTAGTAATTCAATGTGACGAGTTTCTCATTGTTTTCTTCCCTTGTTTCAAGGATAAACGGTATATATGTTAGTTTTTTTTTTAATAAAGGAAGTTCGGCCTTAGCCTACTCTCTCGGACTTGAATTAATTAAAAGAAAATTACAAGAGAAGGCGACTAGTGCCCACGGGATCCCTCAAATCCCACAGAGTAGGGGAAGCTTTTACAGAGTTTAGATGGCATTACAAAGAAGGTTAGTCACACTCTCATCACCCTTATGTGGGGCCCACATGGGTTTAAACTTGTTGTTGATCAAAAGGAGCACTTGATGATGCCTGAAGGGAGGGGATTTCTTATAGTTAGCAATCCTTTTTCCAAGGAGGAATAGGAGTTTCCCAATTGACCACTCTTTGGGGGATTCATTAAAGTTATAAGCACATCTTTCCCCCCAGATCTTCCATAGGACCTCCCCTCTGATGGCATTCTAGAGAGTCGTGGAGCAACTGATCGCTTCTCCCAGTAGAGCTTGCTTCCAATTGATATGTTTATGAAGTCTAATTTTCTTTCCGACAATCTTCCAAAGCCTGTTGGAGTTGGGATAAGTAAAGAAGATGTGAGAAACATCTTCGATGGACCCGTAGTAGCATTTGCACCAGGGAGGTATCCCACAAATTTTTCTAGCCTTAATGTTGGTCCAGATTCCACGATGAAGAATTTGCCATTAGAGGACATACATTTTGATTTATATCAGGGGGTTCTAGATAGCCATGAACTTCATGTCCCACCGAAGCCGCGTCCACGACAGACACCACTTCTTGTTGAGGTTCTTTTATTGCCCATGTTGAGTGATTATTTGCTATGCAAAAAAGGAAGATTAGTCCATTTTCTTCACATGGGTAAGAGCAGATATGGGCTCTTTCTATTCTCTTCTTCAAGCTTGTAGATAAATTCTTGAGTTGAGAAAGAACCCGAGAACTTTTCCTACATGTACATTAAGCTTTAAGAAATTTTTAAATTCTTTGTCTTCAACAAGGAACCGGCCAAGCCTCTCACACATTCAAGGTCATGGGAAGCATTAGGACTTTCTATGAGGAGTATGCACAAGAAGCATCACAAATTAAGGAAATGGCCACGATGGCTTTTCTCGAACATCAATGGAAGGAAAAAGCTTAATCTAAAAGCTGTTGGAGGATAAACACTCCTATGTGCACAACAAAAGCAAATGAACCCTCCTAGGATCCTGAAATTTTTCAGACATAGGTTCTGTATTTTCTGAGTTTCTCTGAGTGTATGCAGAGACTGAAAATGAAAATTTGCAGGCATAAACTAGACTTTAAGAGCTTTCAAATGAGAGTAAAATCACTCCATTTTGATACTGGATGATGCCTCAACCAGCTGTAACAAAACAGATAACTTGATCTCTTCACAGAGTATGAGCTAACTGGACAGACACTGTTCTGGACATTTCTCTGCACATGTGCAGGCACTGAACCTGAGACTTATACCAGAGAAAGTAGAACTTATAAGCTTTCCAACAAGACAAAAATCATTGCAAATAGATTCCGGATGAAGGAGAAACAACAATTACAAGACCGGGGGGTCTGCCAAAAACATCTAGATAGATAGAGTGTGTAAAAGTGAAATTTCTGCAAAATATGCAGAGAACAGCTAGTAAGGGGTGTGCTTAAGCAAGGGGGCAGCTTGGGCACATATTTCCACGACTATAAGTCATAATACAACTCATTAGAGGTTTTAAAGACCTCATACTAACCTCTTTAACCAATCAAAAGCATATACATGTCAAAAGTGAGGTCCAATCACATCAAGAGGTGAGCTAAATCTTATCTAATCAAATTCTTTCCATTATGGGCATGATTTGATGCCTCCAGCTCGTGGAAATCAGCCTCCTTTGATTGTGGATGATGTGGAAGGTTCAATTTGGGGCATGTTCCCACACTCTTGAGCTTGAAAAACTTTCAACAAAAGCTAAGTATTATTGAACTTATGTTTGGTTTCAATATCTCTTTGCCACATCCTTCATTATTTTGGTAATAACTCATCATTGAAACATTAGTAAAAGTTTCAATTTTGATATTGTTTGGGAGACCATAAAATGTTAATGAAATATTATTCAGTGGTATGGGACATCGAATTTATGGGTAATTCAAACTTGAAATTTGGGACATTTGTTCACTAAACTTGGAAGAGAGAAAGCAAAAAGCTCTAAATATTTCTTTTAACTAGAGGGAACAGTAAAAGATTGAAAATAGACTCTTTCAAATTATATTGTAAGAGCACAATTTTCAATATACCCTTAGGTAGTTTTTGAGGAGGAAAACTCTTAAGGAGGAGAGAAATCCCCAAGAACTTGTATCTTATTCCTTAAAAAGTCCAAATAAGGTATTGCAAGGTAAAAGATATGCATGAAATAGATAAAGTTGAAGTACTTCATCGTAGTCTAGTGCTTCATTTCATCTTCCAACTATATGATACTCTGAAGGATTGGGAGTTCTCAAAGAATCTTAATTCAAAAGAAGATTGTTATACACCATAATGATTTTAAAAATCCTAAGTGGTTTAGGAAAAGATTTTGGATAAGCTATAAAGCATTATCATAAAGTATCTTGATGCTTCATGGGATAACATAACATTCATTATGGATTCCAATAATGTACACCTAAGGAACGTGGTTTCATGTAAAATAGCTAGATCCCCAAGTAAAAACCATGGGTAAAGCTTTTGAACATGAAGGGATCTATTCGAGAAAAATCTAGCCTTATCTCTTATTTTGGCTAAAGAAGAGAAGAAAGATATAAGAACCAAGTAGGGCATAGATCAAGTCAAACTTTAAGTTGATAAGATCAGTCACACCACATTAAATGGTTAACCAAATATTTAAGTAAGATTACTAGTGGTGTATCTGAGCACCTTAGTCCTTGATCTCATAATTTGGTACCATATTTGGTAGCAAATGAAGAGCATTAGAAATGATAGAGAAGATGAGAGGGTATAGAGACATAGTTATGTTGATTGGATGAAAAACCCATTGGTATGGGACAGTGGGTACTGATTCCGATGGAGTACTTTTTCTTGATGGCTAGAATAAAAAGGGACTTATGATCCAATGAAATACATCAGGAAGATAATGTCTAGGAATAGGCATGTTCTTCAATTATCCTTCCAAAGGGAAGAAGAATTCTTCCAACAAAATACTAAAGGATTTATCTCTTCTACAGAGTTAGAAATCAAATTCTTTGAGTTTGAAGGTAAACTCCAAAGGATGAAGCTCTAAAAGCTTCATCCTAAAGTATGACTTGAAATTCAAGGAACATAAAAATGATCTTAGACCAAGCTTGAAAGAAAGCTCAAAAAGATCATCTTTTTTATACTTGATAATCCAAGTTAACTGAAGAATAAGAAAGATCTAATTACGATGTCAACAAAGGCCATCTTAAATAGATCTAGAATATAAGGGAGAGAATTCTAGAAGCATCAAGAAGACCTTTAAGGTTTGAGACCCAACTAAAGATCCATAAGGATTAAGCATTGAAGAGATGATTGTAATAATCTTTTTCTACTTGTGATCTTAAAGATAACACGATCTTTTACACTATGAGTTCCCATCTTGGGACGTACTTATGCAGATCTTAATATTTTTGGAAGAAGAAGTAAAATAGATTTCAACCAATTAGAGTCTTCAATAATTAGATTGATCCCTATGGGTTCTATTTACTTAAATGTGCTCAAAACTATATAAAGTTTTGAAAGAATGTTGAACCCACTTTTTGTAAGTTTCTTTCTGAAGATAAAGAGGATGTTATATCCTCTTAAAACTACATAATCCACCTATACCATTTTATTGGTTGGGCAAGGATTATAAAATGAAATTCCCCTCTATTTAGATTTATTGAAGTCAAATTGCAAACAAGAAAATCCACCCATTTCACTAAAACAATATATAGAGTATGCATATATCTCAGAGGAAGTGATTGGGGCAAGGATTATGAAAGATTCATCTTCCTTTTAGAACAAGTTGGATTCTAACTTGAGAGATGAATCTAATAAGGAAACCTTAAGAAGCATTTATCTATTTTTCTAGGTTCATGCACGTGGTGCAAAGAGATGGACCAAGGTAGCAATTTAGCCAAAGTCAATCCACCTAATTTCCATGTTCGAACTATGGAGATCTAGGTTGCACATGGCTTAAACAAAGGATTTAGGCATGGATGTTCTCTTCCACCTTTTCATTATTTCCATACTTTGCATTTGACTAAGTTCTTTTTCATATGCAAAACTAGATGGAACTTTGAATGATTGTCATGAGGAAGAAGATAAGGAAGAGAGCTCACACACACACACACACTCTCTCTCACATTCAAAGAGGAGCACACACACAGATTGAGGCAAGGAAGAATGATCTTCTTCTTCTTCTATTGCATAAAAGGAATGTAAAAGAATAACCTAAAACAAGAATACAACAAGTGCAATATATAAAGAAGAGTACATAAGGAAAATCCTAATGTTTGCGAATGAGTGAACTGGTAAGAAACAAATGTGCCATCACTCTCGTTAGATAAATCTAATAAAGCTCAATGAAGTGTCCCTGACATATACTAGCATGACCACTATACATGTCAGAGAAATGAAAAAGTGATACATGTCATCATGGATCATCACATGTTGAGCTTGATATCTCAACACTCCCCCTCAAGCTCAACATCATGTCTTGTAATCCAAGCATCTTCTGAAACTTCTTTAGCTTCTCTACTCCAAGTGCTTTAGTGAAAATATCAGCAACTTGCTCATCCATTCTCATATAAACAAGATCCATATCACTTTCCAATACCTTCTCTCTGATGAAGTGATAATGTAACTTGGTATGCTTTGTTCTAACACAAAATAAAAGATTCCATGCTAACTGTATGCTGCTAAGATTATCACAATAGATGGTGATAGGATTTTTCACTTCCACACCCAAATGTACAAGTAGCATCTCTAGCCATGAAGCTACACATGCTACCATTGCAACACCTCTATGCTTAGCCTCTGTACTCGACAAAGCAACAATGGGTTGCTTCTTACTGCTCCATGTAATCACTACATTCCCAAGTAAGAATAGAAAGCCACTAGTAGATCTTCTATCTGGAATGCTACCAACCCAATCTACATCAACGTATCCATGAACCTACAAGTCTACACCACCTTCATAAAACAATGTATGATCCAAAGTAGCACTCACATAACGTAGAGTGCACCTCGAAGCATCTAAATGTGGCTTCCTGGGAACCTACATAAATTGACTTTCAAGTCCAACAGTGTAGCTTAGATGAGGCCTTGTAATTGTAAGATATATCAAACTTCCCACAATTTTCATGTACATAGTAGCATTTTCCAATGTTTCACCTGATGTATCCAACTTCAAATTCTGATCTAATGGCATATAAATTGGCTTACAATTAGCCATACCATACTTTTGAAGCATATTCAAGGCATATTGCCTTTGTGACATCCATATACCTATTTTTGTATGTATAAACTCAATGCCCAAGAAAGAGCACAACACACAAAGATCTTTCATGTCGAATTCCTGCATAAGGAGTTGGTTTACCTCTTTAATGCTTGCTTCATTGTCGCCTCCTACAATTAATTCATCAACATAAATAGCCACAATTGTGATGCCATCATCACCCTTCCTTGCATATAGTGAATGATCTACATCACACATAAAAAATCCAACGGTGGTTAACTAGTCAGTAATCCTTGCATGCTAAGCATGAGGAGCTTCCTTAAGCCCATACAGAGACTTTTGCAACCTACAAACATATTTTGGGTGCTTTGAATCTTCATATCCTTGTGGCTGGTCCATGTATATTTCTTCCTATAACTCACCATGTAGGAAAGTATTCTTCACTTCCATCTGATGCAAAGTCCATCCTTTTGTTGTAGCTAATGCAACAAGTGCTCTGTTCATAGAAATTTTAGCTACATTGCTGAATGTTTCCTCATAATCAATGCCATATGTCTGTGCATATCCTTTTGCTACCAATCGTGCTTTATACATGCTTATGCTACCATCAGCATTGTGGTTTACCTTGTAAACCCACTTGCAATCTACGGATTTCTTTCCTTTCGTCAATGGAACCAGCTTCCATGTATCATTTCCATAAAGGGCAACCATCTTCTCATCCATAGCTTTTTCCCAATCTGCATTTCCAATTGCATCTTTAAAACAAGAAGGTTCAGCATCTTATATTACCTTGATCATGTAGGCACAATGATGTTGGTGCAGAGCAATCAACAATTGAAGTTTTGGAAGTCAAAGAATGAAGACAAGATCAAGTTTTGAAGCATAGAAGAAGTTTACATTCAGGAGCTGAAAGAAATGTACACATATGTACATTAGTTCAGATATAGTCACTTATACTTTTGATTAGTCATAAGTTTGTAAATATTTGCCTATAAATACTATGGAAAATGTCGGGGCAAGTATGAGAGAGCATGGGAATAGAGTAATCAAAAGTTGTATGAGTTTTTTAGCCATCCTAGAAGTGAGTTAAGTCTCTCTCATCACTAGATGTAAAATTCTCAGAAATGAAGAAAATGTTGCGCCCGATGTTTCTGAGTTTTCTCCTTCTGTGTTAGATCTTTTGTGAATTGCTTTTGTACAAGTCTAAGTCTATAGGTGATTGACCTCTGTACAAATTTTTAGCTTCCAATTGTGATCAGGAACATTTGTATGTGAAGAAGTGTTTACTGGTTCCTGAAACAGGCGCAAAATTCGAAGTCAATGTTTTGATCAATTCTCCTTCCACAGTTTAAAGTTTTGAGCAAGTAAGCACTTAATTTTAAGTTGGAAGGTAAGCTACTTGTGGCTAAAAGCATTTGGTTAAACGGGTTCTATTCTTGGAGAACCATGTCTTAGAAGTTATAGGTGTCTAAATCGACTTCTCAGAAGTACAGTTTTAGACATAGGTGACTTGTCAAGTTGATTTCTCAAAATCTACTGAATATTTTGGAGTGATTCGACTTGGAGGAGGTGCGCAATCTTTAGGCGACACCTTGTGCAAAGTTTTATCAAAAACTTTACACATTTGATAAGTCAAGGAGAAAGATATGTGCAGCATACTTTCTGTAGAATCATCCTTTTCACAGATTTTCCAGAATCCTTATAATTGAATGTTGATCCTCCAAATTGGTAAAGGTTTTGACTTACTCTTGATATAGAGGTGCTCTAATTACAACAGTAGGTTGTTCTTTTGGAGATTAACACTCTCCATCAGTAGTATCAGAGCAGGAAGCATCAGAATTGAAGGAAGGAGGATCCCGACTGCTGCAGGTGCAAAGAATTCAACATCTGAAGGTTCAAAAGGTGAAAGCTTGAGAGCAAAGCTTGAGAAGGAGGTCATACGACACCAAGGAATCCAGAAGGAGTATTATTCGAAGTAAAGGTACATCTGTTACTCATAAAGTTTAAAGAATTCAATACACAGGACAAGAAAGGATGGGAGATTCTCTTCAAATAGAGAAGTTGGATAGAGAGAACTATCCTGCATGGTCTATGAGGATGGAAGCTCATCTAATGAGCAAAGATTTGATAGCCTACATAACAGGTGAAGAAGAAAAGCCATAATTCAGAGATCCTAGTGTTCCAAATAGGGAGGAATTATCAGATTTGAAGAATTGGATGAAGAGAGATGCTCAAGCTAGGAGCATTATCTATATGGCAGTCAATGACTACTTGCTACCTCACATTAGAGGTCTTGAAAGTGCAAGTGATATATGGAATGCTTTGGAGGAGCATTTCCAAAATACCACAAAGTCAAGGAAGGCATCTTTGTGGGCAGAATTTACTACATTCAAGAAGAAGGCCTCTCAATCCATCTCAGATTATGTAACCAGAATGAAGGACATTGCAGATGCATTAGGAGCTGTTGATGAAGACATTGAGGAGGATAAATTGGTAAGGCAAATCCTTACAGGTTTGAGAGGTGATGACAAATGGAAGCCATTCATTTTGTCTACTGAATTATCACTTGATCATTTTACTCCTGACTTAAATCAGTTGCTAGGACATATGTTAACCTTTGAGCAGGATGTCAAAGGTGAAGGTGATAAGAGTACATGTCATGCAATGTACTCAAAGGATAAGAAGAAAATTAGCAAAGGAAAGCAACAAGCAAATGAAGATGAAGGCACAACTAGTCAATCCAACTTCCTAAGAGGAAGAGGAGGTGGCAAAGGTAGAGGAAGAGGCAGGAATAACAAAGATGGAGTCAAAGCTTGCTGGATTTGTGGTAAGACAAATCATTTAGCTAATGATTGTTGGCATAATAATCAGAGTAATGGTGGATATAATCAGAATTTTAATTCAAGAGGAAGAGGTGGCAGAAACCAAAGAGGTAATTTCAGAGGTAGAGGTAGTAGGGGTTATTTTGGAAGAAATGCAGGTAGAGGATTCCAAAGTCAACAATACAACAATACCTACTACAATTATGTTTCAGATCAAAAGGAGGATTCAACATTGATAATGAATGCAACTTGTGAAAGGCAAAGTGAAGACCAAAGAGTCTTCTACATTGACTCAGGGTGTAGCAATCACCGGAGTGGTAACATAGCATTGATGACTGATTTAGAAAATAAGGTATCTAATCATGTTGTTCAAACAGGTGACAATACAAAGCACAATGTGAAGTCAATTGGATCAGTGAAGGCTAAGGATTGTAGCACCTTATTGAGTAAGGTCTTGTATGTTCCTACAATTCCTAAGAATCTGATAAGTGTAGGACAAATTGTTGAAAAAGGTTATGAAGTGAGATTCACTAATGAAGGAGTATTTGTGGAAGACCCTAGCAATGGGTATAAACAAATTGTTTCAGGCAAGAAAGAAGGAAGATTGTTCACATTGAAGATTCAAGGTAATGTTGGTCATGCCTTGTTCACTTATGGAGGACATAAGATCTCCGAGTTAGATCTTTGGCACAAGAGGCTTGGACATTTCATGAAAGAGGTATCAAAGATATGATTAACAATGGTTCAGTGCTTGGATTGCCTAATGTTGCAGGTCAATATATGACATAGAGATGTGAGGCATGTCAATTAGGTAAGGCTCATAAGCAATCTTACTCCAAGCATGGTTTTATGCATTCAGAGAAGCTTGAGTTGGTACACACAGATGTGTGGGGACCATCAAAGGATTTCAGTATCAATGGTTCAAGATACTATGTGATTTATGTTGATGATGCTACCAGATGGATCACTATCTCTGTGATCAAAGATAAATCAGAAGTGTTTAATACATTTAAACACTATCATGCATATGCAGAGAGAATTACAGGTCATAAGTTGAAGAGATTAAGGTCAGATGGAGGGGGAGAGTATTTCTCTAATGAAATCAGTGATTACTTGTGGAATGCAGGTATAAAAAGGGAAATCACTTGCAGGTACTCCCGTCAACAAAATGGTGTAGCAGAGAGGAGGAATAAAACTCTTGTTGAGTTTGCAAGATCCATGATGAAGGAGAAAAATTGCCCAAATTATTTGTGGGCTGAGGCTGTAAATACAACTACTCATTTGGTCAATAGGTTGCCATGTAAAGCCTTGCAGGGTATGACACCATATGAGGCATGGTGGTGTAAGAGACCTACATTAGACCATTGCAAAGTATTTGGATGTTTGGCATATGCATATGTGCCATCACAATTAAGACACAAATTGGAACCTAAAGCTGAAAAGTATGTGTTCATTGGTTATGATGACAAGAAGATGGGTTATAGATTGTGGAGTCCATCTACAAAGCAATTCATTGTATCTAAGGATGTTACATTTGATGAGCAAGGTACTTGGTATGCAGGTACTATCAATATTAATACAGATAATGAAGAAGTTGTGAGTCAAAAGAAAGGTAAATCAAAGGTTCAGATACTTGATGAAGAGGAGAATAATGAAGTGCAGGTTGAAGTTGAAGAAATGCCAAGTTTTGATCTTGAGTGTGATTATGCTTACATGATAAAGGCAGATGAAGACCCTTCTACATATGAAGAGGCAAAAGGTAAGGAAAATTGGGAGAAAGCTATGCAGGAAGAATATGATGCATTATTGGAGAATTAGACATGGGATTTGGTTCCTAAACCAAATAGCCAGAAGATCATTGGATGCAAGTGGGTTTACAAAACAAAGAGACTTGCAGATGGAAGTGTGTCTAGGTACAAAGCTAGACTTGTTGTCAAAGGGTTTGCTCAAAAATATAGTATTGATTATGATGAGACCTATAGTACTGTGGCAAAGATGACAACCATCAAGACACTCATAGCCATTGCTGCATGTAAAGGTTGAAAATTATGTCAATTAGATGTGAAAAATGCTTTTTTAAATGGTTACATTTCAGATGATGTTTTCATGGAGCAACCTCAAGGATTCAGAGATGGGAGGTATCCAGATCATGTGTGTAAGCTCAAGAGAGCTTTGTATGGGTTGAAGCAGGCCCCAAGGGCATGGAATTATAGACTTGTGAAGTTCTTGAAAGAACTTGGATTTCAAGTATCTAAGGCAGATAGTAGCTTGCTTGTTAAAGCAAGTGATGATGGGTTCATTTACATGTGCATATATGTTGATGATATAATTCTTACAGGTACAGATGAGAAAGGCATTCAAAGTCTAAAGAAGCAAATGGAGAAAGAATTTAAAATCAGTGATTTGGGAGATTTGTCATATTTCTTGGGCATGGAGATTTCATACACTAAACATGAAGTGTATGTGACTCAAGAAAGGTATTTGAAGAACTTGTTAATCAAGTTTAAAATGAATGATTGCAGGGTAGCACCTACTCCAATGGAGGTGAATCACAAATTGAGCAGATATGGTGGAGAAGAATTCAAGGATATGAAGTTATATTAGAGTTTGGTTTGTAGTCTTATCTATGCTACATTAACTATGCCTGATTTATCATATGCAGTTGGGGTTTTGTCTCAATTCATGCATTTTCCTAGAAAAGAACATTGGATTGCAGGTCAAAGAGTGTTGAGGTACATTAAGGGTACACTCAAAGAGGGTTTGTATTATGGTTTTACATCAGATACAAATATCAAAATATATAGTGATGCAGATTGGGCAGGTAATCCTGATGATAGAAGGTCAACCTATGGATACATGTGTTATGTGGGAGATAAGTTAATCTCTTGGTGTTCAAAGAAGCAACACACAGTTGCTTTACCATCTACAGCAGCTGAGTACAAAGGCATGGTTGAAGCTGCAAAGGAAGTGATATGGCTTAAGACTCTGATGAAGAGTTTTGATATCATTCAGAGTACTCCTACTATTCATGGAGATAACATGAGTTCATTGTATCTAGCTGCTAACCCTGTTTTTCATGCTAGGACCAAACACATTGAGATTCAGTATCACTTTCTAAGAGAGAAGGTGATGGACAAAGAGATTGAAGTCATACATACTTCAACTAAAGATCAGATAGCTAATATGCTTACCAAAAGCTTGGATGGACCAAAGCTACAGAGATTCAAAGACATGGCAGGCATAAAGAAAATAGAGAAAACCTCAATTGATGATTGAGGGGGAGTTGTTGGTGCAGAGCAATCAACAATTGAAGTTTTGGAAGTCAAAGAATGAAGACAAGATCAAGTTTTGAAGCATAGAATAAGTTTACATTCAGGAGTTGAAAGAAATGTACACATATGTACATTAGTTCAGATATAGGTCACTTATACTTTTGATTAGTCATAAGTTTGTAAATATTTGCCTATAAATACTATGGAAAATGTCAGGGCAAGTATGAGAGAGCATGAGAATAGAGTAATCAGAAGTTGTACGAGTTTTTTAGCCATCCTAGAAGTGAGTTAAGTCTCTCTCATCACTAGATGTAAAATTCTCAGAAATGAAGAAAATGTTGCGCCCGATGTTTCTGAGTTTTCTCCTTCTGTGTTAGATCTTTTGTGAAATGCTTTTGTACAAGTCTAAGTCTATAGGTGATTGACCTTTGTACAAATTTTTAGCTTCCAATTGTGATCAGGCTGAGAGAATTATGTGTAGGAACATTTGTATGTGAAGAAGTGTTTACTGGTTCCTGAAACAGGCGCAAAATTCGAAGTCAATGTTTTGATCAGTTCTCCTTCCATAGTTTAAAGTTTTGAGCAAGTAAGCACTTAATCTTTAAGTTGGAAGGTAAGCTACTTGTGGCTAAAAGCATTTGCTTAAATGGGTTCTATTCTTGGAGAACCATGTCTTAAAGGTTATAGGTGTCTAAATCGACTTCTCAGAAGTATAGTTTTAGACATAGGTGACTTGTCAAGTTGATTTCTCAAAATCTACTGAATGTTTTGGAGTGATTTGACTTGGAGGAGGTGTGCAATCTTTAGGGGACACCTTGTGCAAAGTTTTATAAAAAACTTTACACATTTGATAAGTCAATGAGAAAGATATGTGCAGCAGACTTTCTGTAGAATCATTCACAGATTTTCCAAAATCCTTATAATTGAATGTTGATCCTCCAAATTGGTAAAGGTTTTGACTTACTCTTGATATAGAGGTGCTCTAATTACAAGAGTAGGTTGTTATTTTGGAGATTAACACTCTCCATCAAATGACAAGCCATATAACTATCATGCGTCAATGCTTGCACAGAATTCCACATCCTCCTAAATCTTCTTGTTCTTGGGTCACTTCTCCTTGATCATCTGGATGTGCTTTTCTAACCCTTGGAGTCTTCACACTGGGAAATCCAAGTTCCTCATCAAGGCTCTTCTCTGAATGGCTTGAATCTCCATCAATGTCTTTAAAACCTATAGATGTTCTACTACCAGCAGAAAGCTTTTCTTTACCTTTCTTTGATGTAGTTGATGAATTTGCTAGATTGAAATTTTCATGCAATCTTCCACTCCATGGATTTGATTTGGAACTATTGCTTGGTGACACATCTGGTCTACTCAAAACTTGAGATTCTACACTTGATTTTTCAACATTTTCTTTGTCATTTGGTTCAAGATCAAGCCCATCTTTGGCATTTGCATAGAAGCTTGAAATTTCATCAAACATCACATCTCTGCTTACCTTCACCTGTTGTGTGAGTGGGTTATAACATTTATACCCCTTTGCTCAAGGGAGTATCCAATAAAGATAATTTTTTTTGCTTTTGGATCAAGCTTCATCCTCCACTCATCTGGAACATGTACATATGCAATACAACCAAATACTTTCATATGTGATAAGTTTGGCTTTTTACCTAGAAACTTCTCTTTAGGTGTAACTTGATGTACAACAGCAAGCAAAGTTCTTTTCATGATGTATACAACAGAATGCATAACTTTTGCCCAATAACAATGAGGCATATTTTTATTAGCCATCAAAGCTCTTTCTATTTTTGCAATATGTTTGTTTTTGTCTTTAGCAACACCATCCTGTTGTGGTGTGTACGTGCATGAAAACAGTCATCAAATTCCATGACTTTTAAGAAAGTTGCTGAACTCATTTGACATGTATTCACCTCCTCCATCAGACCTTAATATCTGAATATACTTTCCTGTCTGCTTTTCCACCATCGCCTTAAAATTCTAGAAGTGAGTGAACACCTCACTCTTCACTTTCATGAAATATACCCATACTTTCTGTGTATGGTCATCAATGAAACTAACATAAAAACTTCAATATCCCATAGATGTGGTCTTTGTAGGACCTCAAACATCTGTATGTACTATTTCTAGTACTTTTTCACTAACATGCTTTTCATGCAAAAATGATGCTCTTGATTGTTTACCAAATTGACATGCTTCACCTACCTTTTGCATTTCTACAACTTTGAAATTTAGTAGTCCATTGACAATCTCCTAGGATTGCATCAATTTCAGCCTCTGCAAGTTTGCATGTCCAATTTATTTATGTGAGATCACTATATCAGCAATAACTTCTGCACCTTTTGAAACATGGCTGCATTCATTTTAGGAATTTTGACATTTAAGGTGAATATCCTACCCACTTTGTTTCCTTTGGCAATCAATCATCCATCCTATTTATACTCTTCTACATATACCCATCAGCATTGAACCTGACTTGTAATCTCTGGTCAACCATTTGTCCAATAGAAACCAGATTCTTTATTATATTTCGAACATGTAGCACATCAGCAAGATGTTTCACCTTTCCCTCCTCCATAGACAATGCTATGTTTCCTGTATGCTTGATAGGGTGTGATGTGTCCTCAACTTGTTTCAACATATCCAGAAACTGGCAATTTTTGCAAACTACTAAACCATTCCACAGGACTGGTCATGTGATTTGAAGCACCTGAATTAACATACCAGACATTTCCATTCAATTTTGAAACATCAGTAGACATCATATTCATCATGTGATGTTGAACAATGAACAGCTTCTCTGAATCATCTGCATAATTCCAACATCCTTTACTATCATTACCTGAATCATTTCTTTGGAAATTTATGTAGCCTCTTTGGCTCGCCCTACGTTGAAATTGTCCTCTACCTCCTGCATGATTCTCATGTTGACCTTGGTCTTGGTTACTGTTTCCTCTTCCACTTTCGAAGCCTCTACCTTTGCCTCTTCCTCTACCAGAGTAGAATACCTCCTCATAACTAGGTTTTCCTTGGAGTTCGAGTCCGCACCAAGATTCCTTTCTTCAATAATCAACATGGACACTAGATCAGCAAAATTTGGAACATTTTCCCTGGTTTGAATAGATGTTCTTAATTGCTTATATGTGGCTCCTAAAGCACGAAGGCACACTTCCACCTTATCATCATCATCATCTACATTCATGCCAATAGATGCAAGTGACTCACATATGCTTTTGATTTTCAAGGTGTAGTCACTTACCGACATGCCCTTTTTCTCCAAAGTATGCAGCTCCTTCTTGAGTTGCAATTTTTGTGCCTTGTATTCATCTCATACAAAGTGACCAAACTGTTCCAAGCCTCTTTTGGAGTCTTGGCATACTAAATCTGTCCAATCATGCTATCCTCTATGCTAACAGATAGCCAATACATTACCTTTTGAGCCCTCTTCCTTTCCTCATATACTCTTAACTAGTCTGGAGTCTGATTCCTCTCTACTACGAAGCATTTTTGTTCTCTCCTTCGATGTACTTCAAGTAGCCTTTTCCCATCAAGAAATTCGTCATTCTGAATCTCCAAGAATGGAAGTTGTTCTAGTCTAGCTTATCACTCAAAAATTGACTCATTCCATCTATGTTTGCCATTCTTGTAGCAATTCACAACACTGCAAAAAACTACAAGCACTACTGCTTGGACACTATCACACTATGACATGACAGTTTGATCACATAAAAACATAATTTTCGTGTATCAATAGTACACAAAATCACTTGAAATTATGGATCTGGAATACATGAGTGTTCCAAACAGGATGCAAGTCATAGTTTTGCAAACTGACCTGGTTTATTTGTGAGCCCCACCTTATGGGCTCTAAATGGAGGTTGTTTGTGAATCACACTTTCTCCATGCCTTCTTGCATACTCTTCACCGTCGGCCTTCTCCATGAGCTCTCTATAGCCACACTCGCTCTGATACCATGTCATGAGGAAGGAGATAAGGAAGAAAGCTCACACACACACACTCACATTCAAAGAGGATCACACACACAGTTTGAGGCAAGGAAGAATGATCTTCTTCTTCTTCTATTTTATAAAAGGAATGTACAAGAATGAAATAAAACAAGAATACAACAAGTGCAATATATAAAGAACAATACGTAAGGAAAATCCTAATGCCTGCGAATGAGTGAGGTAGCAAGAAACAAATGTGCCATCACTTTTAGTAGATAAATCTAATAAAGCTCAATGAAGTGTCCCTGACATATACGGGTGTGACCACTATACATGTCAGAGAAATGAAAAAAATGATACGTGTCATCCTAGATCATCACATGTTGAGCTTGATATCTCAACATGATTGGGGAAGGGAATCAAACCACACATGGATTCCCCTCTTTTAAAATTTACTTGGGATAGAAATCACCCTTTTTAAATAAAGAGGCGAATTAGAGAGATGAGGGCCATGATCGTTGAGATTGATCATGGGGCATAGGGGGATACCCCAAGGCATATATCTCCACTCATTTTCGAGGATGAAAACGCTTTTAAGGAGGGGAGAATGTTGTATAATTACATGAGTCTAAGGGGTAGAACCCTTGGGTTTCTAGGTGTGAAACCCTTGAGTTTCTAGGTGTGAAACCCTTGGGATTTATGGTTTATTTACCCCTCTTATTTAACTCGTTCATTCTATTATTTAGTTTTTGGCTATTCTTTGAAACATTAGAACCTTGTAAAAGTGAGACAAGACTTTATCCATTCCTTATGAAGGACACAAAATCATAAGCTCACACCATTATTCAATCGTAAAAATTCTTTATTCTTTTAGTATAAGGCACATACTTTTCAAAGAAGCGCCTTTTACTTTATTTTTTATACATTGGAGTCATCAACCACTAGTGAATTTCTCAACGTTAAATAATTAAAGGGGGGAGTAAGAAATCTATTCTTGTCAATAGATTTCTCAAGAACAGAAGAAGTAGCTACACTAAGGGAACCAATAGCTAGGACTTCCACAAAAACATGAAGACCAATCAGAACCCTTGGCCCCTCAAGGAAAGGCTCGAGTGAAGTGAAGAAACTGTGCTGCGAGGTAATATGTTTTTGCCCCACTATCACCAAACATCTGAGTCTATTACACATGCACACTGCTCATGAGAAGATGGGTCAAAAATGCAAACAATAGTAAACAACCATTCTTCATTCTGCACAAGATTAGCAGACTCTGTTTTCAGTGTAGAGGCCTCTACAATAACCATTCTAGCCTCTTTCTTCTTTGCCTCTTTTGTAGCTAGTTTTTGACAACTCTTTATGGCATGATCATTTTCTTTACAGTATTTGCAAAACAATTTTTGCTTTTATATTTTCTTCTTGTCCCTGTCATCCTTCTTTGATTGTGCACAATTAGCAGATTTCTGCTTACTAGTAGAAGAGCTCCATTTACCTTTGTCCTTCTGACTAGCTAGGAAATCTTGATCTGCAACATGCATATGGACCTATTCTACCTAGACTAATCTTCCTGCAATAGAATAGAGACTAACTCCTCAAATGTTAAGGCATTTGGATTGTCTTTCATCATCAAATGAAGATTAGAACTGAAACTCTGATATGAATCGAGACTACCATTCAAAACAATTTGTGCAAGTGAACTGTCAAGCAAGAGATCATCAATAGAAATCAATTCTTCCTTCAAATCTTTGATCTTTGCCAAAAAATTGTCCATGGAATCTCCTTCATTCATGTGCTCACTCTCCAACTGTATTCGGAGGTAAGCAACATGAGCCTCATTCCTTGCCTCCTACAAAGTGGTAAGAGCATCCTTAGTTGTTTTGCAAGAGCAAATGTGGGGAATAATGGCACATTTTATAGAAAAGGGTATCAATGCATGTGCCTAAGCATCTCTACCATCCCAACAAATTTTCTCACCAATACATGACGCATCATATAAGCCCATAATGGGTAATTGGTGCCATCCAAATTATCCTGAATAGCCAATATATGGAATACATCACTGTTTTTAGCCATGGCCACTGACTAAAATACTCTGATGCAAAAAAATGACTATATCTGAAAAAGTTGAACAAAAGTACCCTGACAAGTTTTGATAAACCTCTAGCAGACTTTGGGATGCTTATACTGGTAAAGCAAAATCGATATATATCTTTGGCACAAAAAGATGAAATCGCCTACATAAGCAGTACAATAGTGTGTTTAGAGGTCGAAACGTGCTTAAATCATGATTTTGGCACCATAAAGCGAAGCCTTTTTGAACTGATAATCACCCTGAGTATGCTCACCAAATTTCATGCGATTCTAAGACTATGATCAAACGGCTGTTGACGATGCCGTTTGATCATAGTCTTAGAGGTCAAAACGCGCTTAAATCACTACAATAGTGTTTTTAGAGGTCGAAATGCGCTTAAATCATGATTTTGGCACCGTAAAGCGAAGCCTTTTTGAACTGCTAATCACCCTGAGTATGCTCACCAAATTTCATGCGATTCTAAGACTATGATCAAACAGCTGTCGATGATGCCGTAGATGAAGCGATGACCTACTCTCATACCAATTGTTGGAGTTTGAGGTTTGCCGAAGCACATGAAGGACACAAGGAAGAAGAAGGAGCTTGAAGCAAAATACATAATACTAAATGTATTACAACTAGAATATACAAAGATAAGTGACCCGTTAGGGTTATAGGCATATATACAAGCTGGGGGAGAAAGACCTTCTGAAGAGGGAAAAAAGTGCCCCGGTTGTCCTAGTGTGTTCACACACATCACTACCAAAATATATCAACTTTGTGAATCTTTTTCTATTGTTATAGTAGTTTGAGCAATTTTTTTCAACTTCTCAAAGTCATTTCTCTGTGTGTAGGTATTCATTTTATAACCCATCCATTGGATCACTAAGAAATGACTATACTAAGCATTCCTACAAGGTTTTATTATCATTGCATGCATAGATCTTGAGGTATGAGTGATGATATGTGATAGGGTATGTGTATCACCTTCTTCTTGAGAAGATGGGTTTACCCCTAGACCCCTTAGATATGTTGCTCTGTGTATGGTCATCCTAAATTAATGAAAGAACTTGCTATTGTTATACTTTATGGGTTCTATAGCTAATTTGCGGGACCTAATGAGCTCCAAAAGTTATGAAAATGCTATGTAGGTTTAACGTAAGTTCCTCAAACTTGAGTAAACCTTGGCTTCCACAAAATGGAGCATCCAATTACAAAATTTAGGCTTTTTATTTACGTGTAGTGATAAAAAACATTGTTTGGAGTTGTGAAAAAGTATGAATCATTACATTACCAATTATCTCCATGCACACCCATCTTGCCATGTTTTACATACTTTTGTGCCTTCTGTGCCTTCTTCCTATAACTTGACCTTGGCCTTGTATGCCAACCTGTGGCCAATAAGAAATGGCCGAGAAAGAAAGTTTTGAAGGGTGGTTCTACCATCAAGTGCATCATATATATGTGCCTTGCCTTTGACATTCTAGTCAACTGTGTGCTTACTTGATCTCAACTACAAGCACTTGAAGGCCGACAATCATATTTAGAACAATAAAAAAAGAATGTGAGGTGCCATTCCATGCTTACAACCCCACAGAGGCACTAGTTGCTCCTGAGCAATCACCCATAGCCCTAAAGCCCTCAGTTCTAGCATTCACTATAAGGCTCCCAAGGCCAAGACCATTGACAACCACCATGGTTCCCATGAAATAAGTAGAAGTGACTATGTAGACTATGGCTATGGAAAGAACTGTTTTAGAATCTGAGAAAACAACTAGAAAAGAATTTTTATTTCTAGTAACAGGTGAAGTCACTCAAGAAGAAACTATCTTTGATTTTGAACAACCGTTACCGATTTTTTTGGACTTTGAATACTCAAATATGCAATTACGTATCCCAAGAGTACAAACTATCCAATTACTCAGGGTCCCAAACTGATCAAGAAGAAGGCCAAAGACAAAATGATCAAGAAGAGAAAGAACACTTACTTACGGAGGAAGAGGAAGAAACACAAAATGCATAGCAAGATGAGTAGCACCAGACCATGCAAGATGAAGAACATGATCACTCTACTTACAAATTGATGTTGCAAGAGTTATATGCACAAATTGAAGTGGTACAAACATGAATTAGATTGAATGAAGAACAAAGTCATGCAATCCTCTAGCAAGAGTTGGAATAGAGTGGTTTTGACACAACATTTATTGAAAAAATGCATACATTAACAAAAGCAATGGGAGTTGTAGAGGCTCTCAACTATCTAATGAAATGACCCCTAGCCCGCTAGGATATGAGAAGGGTACAAACATAGCCTCACGACTATCACACAATCCAAATTTGTGCTCCCCCCAACCTCTCCCATTGTTCCATGCTCCAAGGACACACACCACCACCGATTCCACCCATCAAAACTACCACACTAGGATATCCCCCCTTCCCTCCTATCTTCTCTACCACCTCCATTTCACAAGAGTTCTAATCTATCTTCAAAACACCACCTCATACCCATTCCAATTCCATGTACCCCAGTTACCAAAGGTGCCCTAAATATTCCAAACACGTTAAGGAGGAAATTGATATATTACTACGAGTAGGATTCATTGTCCCTATTGAACATGCGGAGTGGATCTCACCTATTGTGATCGTGCCAAAGAAAAATAAGCAACTAAGAATTTGTGTAGATTAATGACAATTCAATGCAGCCACTATGCTCGACTCCTTTTTCTTACCATTTTTAGATAGCATCCTTGATGAATTTGTACGTCTTGAAATCTACTCTTTCCTTCATGGTTACAATGGGTATAACCAAGTTTGTATGGCAAAAGAAGATGTGTGGAGAATGAGTTCTCCTATGCGCAACGGAAGTGTGTAGTGAACCCTTGTACGTCCAGCACTTGGACAAACATCTGCACCTTAGATAGCTTGCTGCTCTCAATACAAAACTCAAATGGACTTGAGACTTTAGGCAATCAAAGTAGACAAAGAGGGCTTTCTAACAAGCTGTAAATGACTTAATTTGGACAAGTTTTGATTAGGAAACACAACTATCAAAGATGAACTACCTGTCCACACAGGTATGCTGAAGAACTGAGCTTCACTCTCGGACTCATAGCTCTCTGAATATATATCCTTTGAGCAAGATATTTGCTATAGAGAATTTAGACACAAATAGCTTTCCAAAAAGCTAAAAATCAAGTAATTTAGATGAGATTTGATTAGGAAACGCAACTCACCAAGATAGACCACCTGCATACATAAGTACACTATAAAACTGGACTTTACTCTATGATAGATATCTCACAGAATATGAATGATCGGAATGAGATATTTGAGACACTGAAAGTAGATGCCAAGAGCTTTCCAAGAAGACAAAAATCATGCAATTTGGATATGTTTTGGTTGGGAAACTGAACCGACCAAAATAGACTACCTATCTACACAGGTATACTGAAAACCTGGACTTCACTCTTTCACTGATATCTCACAAACTACAAAATCTTTCAAAGAGATATTTGATAAGAAGAAACTAAACAAGATAATATTTCCAATGAATGTTTAAACGCACAAAATGGCTACATATGCACGGAGATATGAGCTCTGCAACAGAGCTATGTACAAACTGAGGTGCGGCTGGAAGGAGTCTAAGGGAAAACCAAAATGACAAAATGGCTAGATCCGACTACTGGGAGCTCTTGCCTCTTTCTCTCCTGCTTTTGAATGTGCTCCCACTTCACTTTTATAACCAATGATCATGTGAAGAAGTTTGTGCCTCCTTCTTAACTCATCACTTTCTCCACTACATGCTACTAACTACAAGGCAAGATATTGTATCTCTTACTCATCATGAAGTTTTGACTAGACTTTTTCTTTTCTTATTTTTTCCTTTTTTTCCTCTCTCCAAGCATGGCTCATATGAAAATGAGCTTGTACATTTATCTTCAACACTCCCCCTCAAGCTCATTTGGGAGTTATCTTCATCCATGTCCTGCAAATTTATCACATCCTTGAAGCCTTTGAGTTTAGAAGCATCCAAGAACTTTGTAAAAATATCTACAACCTGGTCTTTGGTTCTAATGAACTTTATCTCCACATCTTTGCTCAGCACCTTCTCCCTTACATAATGGTAGTGGACCTCTATGTGCTTGCTCCTTGCATGAAACATAGGATTGCTTGCCAAGTAGATACTTGACATGTTATCACCATATATAGGGATGGTTCCAACTTGCACTCCAAGATCAGCCAAAAGCTTTTTAATCCACATTGCTTCACATGTGGCAAATGCTAATCCTCTGTATTCAGCCTCCATAGATGAAAGTGCAATAGTAGGTTGTTTCTTTGAGCTCCACATGATAGGTTTGCTTCCTATCATGAACACATAACCTGAGGTTGATCTTCTATCTTCCTTTGAGCCTGCCCAATCAGCATCACTAAAGCCTTTGACCTGCAATTCTTCATCAAACTTGTAAAACAAAGCATGATTAACTGTATGCTTTATGTATCTCAACACTCTCTTGGCTGAATTTAAGTGTTCACTTGTTGGGGCTTGCATAAACTGAGAAAGTACACCAACAACATAAGACAAATCAGGTCTTGTAATGTTTCCATAGATCAATGATCCTACAATGCTTCTGTATGTCGTTACATCTTCCAATGGCTCTCCATCATTTGAACAAATCTTTGTATTTGTGTCCATGGGTTGAGTGAGTGGTTTGCATTCACTCATTCCAAATCTGAAAAGAACATCCAACAAGTACTTCCTTTGCATCAAGTAGATGCCACTCTTTCCATAAACAACTTCAATTCCTAAAAAATATTTCAGCTCCCCAAGATCTGAAATTTTAAACTCCTTACCAAGCTTCCTTTTGATATCTTTAATCCCTGTAACATCGTTTCCTGTTATGATGAGGTCATTGACATATATGCAAATATATACCTCTCTATTTTCTTCCTTCATGTACAACGAAGGATCTGCACTACTTGGGTTGTATCCAAACTTAGTTAGATACTCTACCAATCTCTGATTCCATGCTCTTGGTGCTTGCTTCAAGCCATAAAGTGCCTTCTTCAACCTGCAAACAAAATCTGGATGGTTTTCATCTTCAAATCCAACTGGTTGACTCATGTATACCTCTTCTTGTAATTCTCCATTGAGAAAGGCATTTTTGATGTCGAGTTGATATAATGGCCATCTCCTTGAAGCACCAATTGCTATTAAGGTTCTGATAGTTCCCATCTTTGCAACGGGGCTGAAAACTTCATCATAATCTATGCCTTGTGTTTTTTTAAATCCTTTGGCAGCTAATCTAGCTTTATATCTAGCTAGTGAACCATCAGCATTCCTCTTTACTTTAAACACCCATTTGTTTGGAACAATCTTCATACCTTCTTTCTTTGGCACTAGCTCCCATGTGTGATTATCTTTGAGAGCTTTGATCTCCTCTTTCATAGCTTGCTTCCATTCCTTTTGTGTGCAAGCTTCTTCATATGTCTCAGGCTCTTTGTCTTTGATAACCTGCATCATGTATGCAAAATGTGTCGCCATAAAACTATCATAACTCAACCTTTGAGTTGGATACCTTGTCCTTGAAGATCTTCTTTCATTGCCTTTAGAAAGTTGCTTCTTTAACCTATTCAACTTTACCATCGGAGTGATTACCTCTTCATATTCTTCTTCACTTGCATCTACCTCACTGTTTGGAGTACCACTTGCTTCTTCGGCTCTAATATGAGCTGAATTTGGAGACAAAGAATGGCTCCCCCTCCATGTTGAACATTCTTCATTTGATGTAGATGCCTCTGGACCTGAAGCCTTTGTGCTTGATTGTTGAACTTCTCTTTGATTTGTTCCTGCATAATCATCACAATCTTCTTCAAGAATCTTTTCCTTTCCTTTATCTTCATACCATGGTCTTAGTTCATCAAAGACCACATCTCGCTAGACTCTTAATTCCTTTGTTCTAGGGTTGTAACACTTGTATCCTTTTTGCTCCATCGAGTAGCCGATGAAAATGCATTTTTCTGAACCTTGGTTCCATCTTTGTTCTAACTTCTTGTGGAATGTGAACAAAGCAAACACATCCAAACACTTTGAGGTGTGTAAGATCATGTTTCTTACCGGAATATACCTCTTTTGGAGTCAAGTGATGTATTCCCGATGTTGTGCACCTATTCATCAAGTAAATGGAGGTTGTGGTAGCTTCAGCCCAGTAGTACAATGGTACCTTCATCTCGTTGAGCATGCATCTTGCAATTTCAGCAAGTTGCCTATTTTTCCTCTCAGCTACTCCATTTTGTTGTGGTGTATACCTACAAGTGAATTGCCTTTTGATCCCATTCTCTTGTAGAAAATCTGAAAATTCTTTGGAGAAGTATTCTCCTCCACCATCGGACCTTAAGGTTTTGATAGACCTTCCTGTTTCCTTTTCAACTTCAGCTTTGAATCTTTTGAATATAGAAAACACCTCTGATTTTTGCTTCATACATACATCCGTATGTATCAAGTCCAAGACATTTGGAGCCACATAATTGCTCCTCTTGAATGGCTGCCTCATTTGCTTTCCTAGTTGACAAGCTTCACATAACTCATGTAGTCCAATGCTATTAAATTTTGGAAGACTTCTTACCACTTCATGTTTGCTCATGTCCTTCAGCTTTGGAAATGTTGATGTGTCCTATTCTTTTGTGCCATAAGTCCAGCTCTGAAATCTTCTTGTTCCCACATTGAATGTACATGACCTTTCCATGTGGATGTTGGACATCCAAAGTGAACATCCTTCCTTCTCTTCAACCTCGAGCAATGACCTTGAAGCCTTCCTTTGGATTCTTTATGAAGCACCCATTCTCATTGAATATGACATGATAACCCTTCTCTACCATTTGTCCTACTGAAATCAAGTTCTTTGAAATTGTAGGAACATGAAGAACATTAGATAGTACCTTTGCTTTACTTGTATCTCCAAGCCTTATATCTCCAATATGTTCAATCATGTGTTGAGTATGATCACTTGTTTCAACACATCCTTTTCCACTTGGTACCTGTAGATTAGTGAACAAACTTCCTTGGCATGACATATGGTTACTACAACCTGAATCAATGTACCATTTCTTGTCATCTTCACAAGAGCTTCTATACTCATGTCTCAATGCAAGTAGTGTGTCCTTGCTTCCTTCACTTGAGGTGCTTGCATAGTTGCTTTGGTTCCTTTGATTGCCTCCATTTGATCTTCCATTCTTCAGCCAACAATCACTAGTATAGTGTCCTACTTTACCACAATGATAGCATGTTATACCTTTATGAGAATTGTAGGAGCTTCGGCCTCTTCCTCTACTTCTACCTCGACCTCTTCCTTGTGTGTTGGCATTTGATGCATCCTTGTTGTCTTCCGAATTGTTTTGATTGTAGTTGGAGTGGTTGTGACCTCTTCCTTTTCCTCTTGAGCCTCCTCTTGAGTTTCTTCCTTTGCCTCGACCTGCATATAACATTTGGTTGTGGCTGTCCTTTCCTTTGGGACCACCGAAGCTAAGCTCTTCTGTGACAAGATGAGGGATTAGTTGTTCAAAACCTGGATATACATCTTTCAAGTTAATGGAAGTTACAAAAGGCTTCCATCTTTCATCTTCTCTCAAGCCATTGAGAGTATAACACACAAGATCTTCGTCTTCAACCGTTGTGCCAATAGAAGCTAAAGCATTGCTTAGCTCCTTAATCTTCAAAGTATATTCAGCTATGGATTGACTCGAATTTTTCTTGATTGTGTTCAACTAGATGTTGAATATGCCCTACCATGACATTAGTAATGACTTGCAAAATGAGGAACATGACTCTCCTATTCCTCTCTTCCCATTCTTTTGCTTGCCTCCTTTGGACTTCGGTGGCCATAGCTTGATTGATTTGAGGTTGAGCATCATCGCCGCTCACAATACCCCATAAGCCTTTGCCCATTAGGTAGTTGGTCATTCTAAACCTCCACACAGGATAGTTATCCTTATCTAACTTCTCTACTTGTTGGCCCAAGTCAGCCATTGAAGAGTATCAAAGACTTTGAGAGTTACCTCGAATAGTTATAGTCCTTTGCTCTTGCGTTTGTGAAGCTCCTCCTTGTTTTATAGCTCCTCTTTTGCTTTTCTTTATCTCCAGCTCTGTTGATGAAGCTTCAACACCAAGTTTGCTTTGATACCAACTGTGGAGAATGAGTTCTCCTATGCGCAACGGAAGTGTGTAGTGAACCCTTGTATGTCCAGCACTTGGACAAACATTTGCACCTTAGATAGCTTGCTGCTCTCAATACAAAACTCAAATGGACTTGAGACTTTAGGCAATCAAAGTAGACAAAGAAGGCTTTCTAACAAGCTGTAAATGACTTAATTTGGACAAGTTTTGATTAGGAAACACAACTATCAAAGATGAACTACCTGTCCACACAGGTATGCTGAAGAACTGAGCTTCACTCTCGGACTGATAGCTCTCTCAATATATATCATTTGAGCAAGATATTTGGTATAGAAAACATAAACACAAATAGATTTCCAACAAACTAAAAATCAAGTAATTTGGATGAGTTTTGATCAGGAAACTCAACTCACCAAGATAGACCACCTGCACACATAAGTACACTATAAAACTGGACTTTACTCTATGATAGATATCTCACAGAGTATGAATGATCTTAATGAGATATTTGAGACAGTAAAAATAGATGCCAAGAGCTTTCCAACAAGACAAAAATCATGCAATTCGGATATTGTTTGGTTGGGAAATTGAACCGACCAAAATAGACTACCTATCTACACAGGTATACTGAAAAACTGGATTTCACTCTTTCACTAATATCTCACACAATACATAAGCTTTCAAAAAGATATTTGATATGAAGAAATTACACAAGATAAGCTTTCCAACGAATGTTTAAACGCACAAAATGGATACATATGCACGGAGATATGAGCTCTGCAACAGAGCTATGTACAAACTGATGTGCGGCTGGAAGGAGTCTAAGGGAAAACCAAAATGAAAAAATTGTTGGAGTTAGACGTCTGCGGAAGCACGCGAACAACACAAGGAAGAAGAAGAAGCTTGGAGCACAACACACAAGACTGAATGTATTACTAGAGAATGTACAAAGATAAGTAGCCCATTAGGGCAATAGGCGTATATACAAGCCGGGGGAAAAAAACCTCCTAAAGAGGGAAAAAAGTGCCCCGACGGTCCTAGAGTGTTCACACACATCACTACCTAAATATATCAACAAATCCCCCCTGGGAGTGATGCGGTGAACAAGGAGCTGGCACTCATGTATAAGGAAGTGCCGAGCTATGTGGAAATCACTCCACAAAAGGAAGTAAGCCCAAAGCTTTGCGGAAAGCTTCAAACTTCTCCCTAGGCAGAGCCTTCGTGAAAAGGTCTGCAATGTTCTCCTGCGTGGGCACATATGCCAAGCTGATCTCCCCAGCAGAGAACCTCTCTCTGACATAGTGATAATGCACCTCAATGTGCTTAGTGCGAGCATGGAACACAGGGTTCCTCGCAACTGCCAATGCGCTCTGACTGTCAGTGAAGATGGTGGTGGCAGAAGACTGGCCAACACCCAAATCAGCCATAAGGCGTCTGAGCCACACACACTCAACAGTCGCTGTGAAAGCTGCCCTATACTCAGCCTCACAATTGGAAGTGGCCACAGTAGGCTGCTTCTTGCTCAACCAAGATATACATGAGCTACCAAGCATGAAGCAAAAACCACTGGTGGACACACGAGTGTCATAGCAACCAGCCCAATCTGAGTCAGAAAAAGCATGCAAATCTGGCGGTAGTGATCCCCCCTTGGGATAAAACAACCCAAGTAGCCGAGTACCACTCAAGTAGCGAAAGATGCGCTTAACCGCTTTCCAATGCGTGACTCCTGGGCAATGCATAAACCTGCTCATCTGTGAGACAGCAAACTGAATATCTGGCCGAGTAATGCATAAGTAAATCAAGCATCCAACAGCCTGCTGATAGAGAACAGCATCAAATGCATCTCCAGCATCATGAAGACTCAATCGTAAACCTGTCTCCATAGGAGTGGCAATAGGCTTACAGTCTTCAAGGCCAAAACGCTGCAATAATGTGTCAATATATTTCGTTTGACACAAAGCCATTCCACCATCA
The DNA here is from genome assembly GCA_020310875.1 of Ceratopteris richardii. Taxonomy (NCBI): domain Eukaryota; kingdom Viridiplantae; phylum Streptophyta; class Polypodiopsida; order Polypodiales; family Pteridaceae; genus Ceratopteris; species Ceratopteris richardii. The sequence goes on from CM035406.1 coordinate 111,496,283, forward strand.
ACTTGCATAAACTGAATGCCCAAATAGTGATGCAAATGCCCCAAATCAGACATCTCAAATGAGGCATGCAAATCAGCCTTGAAATCAGCAATATGCTTCTCAAGAGGACCAGTGAGCAGCATGTCGTCTACATAGACAACAATGATCAGAAGCACATCATTAGCACGCTTAACATATAAGGTGCTTTCAGTTGGACTGTTCTCAAAACCATGTGCAATCAGATAGGCATGTATTTTCTCATACCAAGCACGTGGTGCTTGCTTTAAACCATATAACGCCTTCTTTAACCTGCACACCTGGTTTTCATGCCCTTTCTGCACAAAGCCACGGGGCTGAAAAACATACACTTCTTCATGCAAGTCACCATTCAGAAATGCTGTTTTAATGTCCAACTGATGTACATTCCAACCATGATGGGCTGCAAGTGCACAAATGCTCCGAACAGTAGTCATACGGCATGTAGGTGCAAAGGTCTCATCAAAATCAATGCCTCTTTCCTGTGCATAACCCTTTGCAACAAGCCTAGCCTTATACCTGTCAACTGTACCATCAGGTTTACGCTTCAGCTTGTATACCCACTTAGTGCCAATGGCCTTCTTGCCAGGAGGCAAGTCACATAAAGACCATGTACCATTCTTCATTATAGCATCATATTCAGATTGCATAGCAGCCTTCCAATTTTCTGAATTTTGTGCTTCATCAAAAGAAACAAGCTCATTCTCATCACAGAGACTAGATGCAGCCATAGCATAGCAATCTGATGCAAAGGAGGTACTATGAGAGCCTGAACGAGTACGATATGACAAAGGTGCATCTAATTTGCTGTCACGCAAAGTCTGCACCAGCCATTTTGGCATAGTTTTTGCCTGTTCAATATCAGCTCTCTCATCAACAAGTGCATCATGTAAATCTGCATCAGAAATGGAATGATCTGCATCATCATATGAAACCTGCAAAGGCTGAGAAGTTGCCTCATTGGGACCAGCACTAGCCTGTCCACCTGTAAAAAGAGGCATCAAAGTATCATACATGTCTTTGGAGCTAACAGATGTCTCCTTAGTACATGAAAGCAATGGCTGAATAGCATCTTCCACAAAGACAACATCACGGCTAACCAGAATGCGTTTAGTCTGTGGATGATACAGACGATAGCCTTTACTTTCAGAACTGTACCCAACAAAAATACATTTTACTGCCTTACCAAAAACACGCAGATGAGCAACAGATGGCTTGCCGTCATGCCAAGCCTCATATGGAGTGATAGACTGCAACGCTTTGGTGGGACACCTGTTCAGTACATATGTTGCACACATGACAGCCTCAAGCCAGAAACTATGTGGTAAAGCCTGACTTTTGACCATGCACCTCGCCATCTCCATGAGTGACCTGTTCTTTCGTTCAGCAACTCCATTCTGTTGAGGTGTATACGGCACTGTACACTGGTGTTTTATCCCACGTTCAGCCAGAAATGCATTAAAATCTGAAGACATATATTCCCCCCCTCGATCAGAACGGAGGGTGCCCATTTTACATGCTGACAGATTTTCAGCCAAAACCAAAAACTGTTTGAAGCACATGAACACTTCGGACTTTGCTTTGAGTGGATATACCCATGCATGCCTGGAAAAATCATCAATGAAAGTCACGAAGTAAAGGTAATTTCCAAAAGAGGGTGTCTGCATAGGACCACAGACATCACTATGTACAAGCTGCAATTTCTGCATAGCCCGAACTGAACCATCTTTTGGAAAGGAAGAACGCTGCATTTTGCCCAAAATACAGCCTTCACAAACATGTTTTCCAGGTGCCTCAAGTTTGGGCAAAGAGGACACCATTTCAGATTTCTACAGGCGTAACAAGCTAGCAAAATTCAGATGACCAAAGCGTGCATGCCAAAGCTTTGCATCTGACATAGCCTGAGAATCATGAACTGCACATGCCGAATCATTCACAGATCTTTCATAGTCTATGAGCTTATACAGCCCACGACATAAAATGCCAGAAGCAATAATCACATCGCCATTTGAGAGATCATGGACTGTACACCTGTCATCAACGAATTTCACAACCAAGCCAATCTTGGCTAATGCAGAAACTGATAACAGGTTCTTTTTGATCCCTGGCACAAATAAAGCATCTGACAAAGTGAAAGAACTACCATCAGCAGTAGTCAGAATGATCTTACCAACTCCCATAACAGGATAAGAGGAGTTATTGGCGCATGTGACAGTATTCCCTATAGGGGCAGGCTCGAGTGAAGAGAAGAAACTGCGCTGCGAGGTAATATGTTTGGTTGCCCCACTGTCAAAGTACCAAACATCTGAGTCTACTGCAGACATGCACTGATCATGAGAAGATGGGTCAAAACTGCAGACAGTAGTAAACGCCCATTCTTCTTCCTGCACAAGATTTGCAGACTCTGTTTTTGGTGTAGAGGCCTCTGCAACAACCATTCCAGCCTCTTTCTTCTTTGCCTCTTTAGCAGCCAGTTTTGGACAGTTCTTTATAATATGATCATTTCCTTTACAGTACTTGCAGAACAATTTCTGCTTTTGTGATTTCTTCTCATCTTTATCCTGGTTCTTCGATTGTGCAGCATTTGCAGATTTCTGCTTACTAGTAGAAGAGCTCCATTTTCCTTTGCCCTTCTGACTAGCCAGGAAAGCTTGATCTGCAACACACATAATGGACCTGTTCTGCCTGGACTGATCTTCCTGCAACAAAACAGAGACTAATTCCTCAAATGACAAGGCATTTGGATTGCCTTTCATCATCAATCGAAGAGTAGAGGCAAAACTCTGATATGAATCAGGAAGGCCATTCAGAACGGTCTGCACAAGTGAGCTATCTGGTATAACCTCATCAGCAGAAATCAATTGTTCCTTCAGGTCTTTGATCTTTGTAAGAAAACTGTCCATCGAATCACCTTCATTCATGTGCTCACTCTCCAACTGTTTTCGGAGGTAAGCAACACGAGCCTCATTCCTAGCCTGGTACAAAGTGGTAAGTGTATCCCAAGCATCCTTCGCTGTTCTGCAAGAGCGAATGTGAGGAATAATGGCACGTTTGACAGACAAAGCTATCAATGCATGTGCCTGGGCATCTCTGCCATCCCAACGAATCTGCTCTGCAGTAGGTGCAACAGAAACAGCAGCACGAACAGGAATCTGCGGAATATCATCTTCGACACCATCTTCATCAGCTCCAACACCTGTATTTGCAGTACCTGTCGTTACAGGTGTAACAGGACGTCTTTCAACACCTTGCACAATGTTCCACAATCCTTTTGCAACCAGTACATGTCGCATCATATAAGCCCATAATGGGTAGTTGGTACCATCCAACTTATCCTCAACAGCCAACATACGGAATACATCACTGCTTTCAGCCATGGCCGGTGACTAAAATACCTTGATGCAGAAAATTGACTGTATCTCAAAAAGTTGAACAGAACTGCCCACACGAGTTCTGCTAGACCTGTAGCAGACTTCGAGACGCTTAAACTGGCGAACAGAAACTGGTATATACCTTTGGCACAAAAGGACGAAATAGCCTGCACAAGCACTGCGATAGTGCGTTCGGAGGCCGAAACGAGCTCAGATCGCGATTTCGGCACCACAGAGCAAAGCGGTTTTGATCTCGGAAACACCCTGAGTATGCTCACCAAATTTTGTGCGAATCTGAGACTGCAAACGGAGGAGTGTCGACGGCGCCCTAGAAGAAGCAACGACCTGCTCTGATACCAATTGTTGGAGTTAGACGTCTGCGGAAGCACGCGAACAGCACAAGGAAGAAGAAGAAGCTTGGAGCACAACACACAAGACTGAATGTATTACTAGAGAATGTACAAAGATAAGTAGCCCATTAGGGCAATAGGCGTATATACAAGCCGGGGGAAAAAAACCTCCTAAAGAGGGAAAAAAGTGCCCCGACGGTCCTAGAGTGTTCACACACATCACTACCTAAATATATCAACAAAAATGGCTAGATCCGACTACTTGGAGCTCTTGCCTCTTTCTCTCCTTCTTTTGAATGTGCTCCCACTTCACTTTTATAACCAATGAGCATGTGAAGAAGTTTGTGCCTCCTTAACTCACCTTCTCCACTACATGCTACTAACTACAAGGCAAGATATTGTATCTCTTACTCATCATGAAGTTTTGACTAGACTTTTTCTTTTCTTATTTTTTCCTTTTTTTCCTCTACTTTTCCTTTATCTTTATATTTGGTAAATTTATCCAAGCATGGCTCATATGAAAATGAGCTTGTACATTTATCTTCAACAAGATGTACCTAAGACATATTTTATTACAAATTGGGGAGTTATGCCTTCATGGTTATGTGGTTTTGTCTAAGGAATGCCCCTAGTACCTTCCAATGATGTATGCATGATATTTTTTCTCCTTATCTAATGAGCTTCATCTGAGTGTTCCTCGATGACTTTTTGGTATCCGGTGCTAAAGTGGACCATTTGCAACATTTACAGATTTTCTTTCTAAAGTGTAGAGAATATAGATTATGCCTCAACCTAGCTAAATCCATCTTTTCAGTTTCTTGTGTAAAGTTGTTAAGCAACATCATCTCTTGCCAAGGGATACAATGACAAAGTTCAAGCTCTTGTTTCTGCTCCACCCCTGAAATCACCCAAAGGGGTTCTTTGTTTTCTCATCCAAATCCATTGGCATGGTCGGCATCTTCATTGGCTCATGCATTTCACAATCCCTCTCACCTGCTTAACCATGATAGCCCCTTGGGAGTTTAATTGGACAGACAAATATCAAACGAACGTCCTCATATTGAAGCAATTATTGATCCAAGCCCCCATCCTCCAAGCACCACATTGGAATTCATGTTTTTGTTGATGCACCTGACATAGCTATTGATAGCATCTTA